>CM060971.1:27998968-28343968 GCA_030765045.1 Tenodera sinensis
TTATTATATTATTATTATTATTATTATTATTATTATTATATTATTATTATTATATTATTATTATTATATTATTATTATTATATTATTATTATTATATTATTATTATTATTATATTATTATTATTATATTATTATTATTATTATATTATTATTATTATTATATTATTATTATTATTATATTATTATTATATTATTATTATTATTATATTATTATTATTATATTATTATTATTATATTATTATTATATTATTATTATTATATTATTATTATTATATTATTATTATATTATTATTATTATTATTTTATTATTATTATTATTTTATTATTATTATTTTATTATTATTATTGATTTTGAAACCAACACCAAAACATTGCTAAGTAGTTAATGTATGAGAGTAGAGCATACTGGAATCTTAGTTGTTTTCATATTTAATTTTGGCAGAATCTTTTTAACTGCGTTTCTCACCAGTCCTGGGTAAACCAATCTTTTATTACCTTGAGTTAAACTCTGACAAATAACTATCAGAATTTGAAGAACGGTTAGACCTAGGAGAACAGCGAACGGGGAGAAGTACGGAAACATTTCACTTAAGTACATGAAAAACATACTTCCCAACAAGTCCACATCAGCCTTTGAATGAGTCTATCTCACATTGGTTATATGAAGAGTCTGGCACTCAAACATTCACCTCTAAACACAGGCTGGTTAAGCGCTCACGATCGTAGGTAAACGGGAAGAGTAAGATATGAATTAGATGGAGTGTTTGAAATAGGTTTGTTGCGGGACGATTTAATATTTGCTTACCAATATGCCCCAATCCATGACCTGGATGGTATTGCTGAATTTATCTGTTAGAACACACGTCTTTTAGTTAGAAGTATTGTTGAAAATAGCTCCCGGGTGCTTTTCTTTATTTTTTATTTCGGAAGTAGTGTAACAAGATAAAGTAAAATAGGAGCTAGAAAAAGAGGGCAAATATTTTTAAAAGACAGTTTCGCAAAAGAGAATTGAACCAACTACGACGGCGGAAATAGCGTGTAAGTTTCTTAAAACACAAGTTTCTGAGACAACGCTACTTTTTTGTAATCTTGCAGATTTTTGTAATCTGCGAGTTTGAACTCGGGTTGGAAAAATGAAAGGATTTCCGTATTTTTATTTTGACTCTCTAAAACACGGTCTTAATGCAAAGGCCACAACACAGCTTCTGATGCTGCTACAAAATAAGAAACAATACCATCTAATACCTTCTATCTTAATTCGAGATCTTTTTCCGATAGGCTTATAAGCTCCAGTTCGGAATTACGACAAATTAAGACAAGTGTGGATTTAAAAGAAACATCGTCCTTTTGTTTCTTCTATCATGTACCTAACTGACAGAGAAGACATCTGCTGTGACTCAATAATTCTATGTGGAGATTTCGGTGGAAATGCATGCTTTCACACAGTCCTGATCCAAAAAAGAGCAACTTTAGAGTGTATGTGTACAAAATTTACAAATATCAAAGTTGCTATTTACATTATCTTTCAAAGATGTGATACGAATTGTTTCAAGAAATCTTTCATCACAAATTATGTTTACATGTTCCATATTTTTTATTTTCTCGAAATGATTTTAGGATAGGTACATTGGAAATAAAATCAATATGTTAAATATGTTTTCTGTGAATAGCCTGTGCAATTTTGTTTACGGGATACATAATAAGAAATAGACAAAGCCTCACAATACAATAAATGATATTTCTTTAAAATGACGCAATTTATTAGAGAGGGAGAGACAGAGACAGACATGCAGAGACAGAGAGAGAAAGAGAGAGGGAAAGAGAGAGACACAGATAGACAGAGAGAGACAGAGACAGACAGATAGAGACAGAGACAGACAGAGACAAAGAAACAGAGAGACAGAGATAGACAGACAGAGAAATAGAAAGACAGAAAGAGAGCCAGCCAGCCAGAGAGAGAGAGAGAGAGAGAGAGAGAGCCACCCAGAGAGAGAGTTAGACAGAGAGAGAGAGCCAGACAGAGAAATAGACATACAGACAGATAAAAAGAGACAGACATAGACAAAGAGACAGGGAGAGACAGAGACAGAGAGACAGACAGACAGAGAGACAGGCATATAGGCAGAGAGACATACAGACAGAGACAGACAGACATACAGAGACATACAGACAGACAGAGACATACAGACAGACAGAGACATACAGACAGACAGAGAGACATACAGGGAGACCGGCAGATAGACAGAGAGAGATACAGAGAGAGACAGACAGACAGGCAGAGAGACAGACCGACAGACAGAGACAGACAGGCAGAGAGGCAGAGAGAGACAGGCAGAGGCAGAGAGATTTTATATTTACGGACGCTCTTGAACTGCTATGGTCCTCAGACTATCATTCTATAGGCGTGAAAAAAGGCCTAATTTCACACAGAGGGTTAAGATTTTTTTTTTTTTTTTTTTTTTTTTTTTTTTTTTTTTTTTTTTTTTTTTTTTTTTTTTTTTACTTCACGTGAATCTATAACATGTGACCACTTCCCTTCCGAACAAAGACATGCTAAAGATTTTTACACCTTTAAAAACAATCTGTCACTCTCCGCCAGGTCTGAAGCCGTGACCTCGGGAACCAGAGGCCAGCATGTTAGCCTAGACCAGTGGTATTCAACCTTTTTTCTCCATGTACCCCAAAAGAGAATTTTCCAATTCGCCCTAGGTCATCCTTAATTCAAATTATACCTCAACATATCTAAAATATTTATAATTTATTTAATGCTAAATAAAGAAGGATTAAATTAAATTTTACGTACCCTTAAGAAGTCTTGGCGTAACGTGGGTTGAATATCACTGCCCTAGACCACGGAGGACATAAATTTAAAAATAATAATTAATAAATACATTTATATGTTTGCAGGAGATTAAAAATACTAGTTATATAAATCCTGGCAACATATACGGTGTCTGAATGATATTTGAGTTTCTACTAACCATGTCCAAACACACCCTTCAGCTGCTCTGCTGCAATAGAGCTAAATTATTTAAATCACCTATGTTCAACAATTCGCGGCTTCTGAGTTCTCAACCAACATGGTTTATGAACTTCTTTGGACACTTAACCACTGTTTCCCTCCATACAAAGATGACGAGTACTATCTTAGGATACAAATATCCAATGGCTTAAACTTACATACCCAAATTAAAGTTCATTTCCTGTGCTGTGGATGTCGTTGAATTGTGTTTGAAAGAATCTCTGGTCTTTTACCGTAACCCTGTTTGTACAAATTCCACGTACAAAATGCACACTGTTGCTTTGAGGTCACCATTCTCAATCAATGCATAAATAATAGTGCCTCCAGCAGCTTTTTCCCACAGTATGTATAGACATACCAACTTCACAATGCTAGCTTTCAAAAATGTTAACGTACTGATTCATACCACTTTTATTTGTATATGCCATTTCACTGACAAATAAAACATGACCTGTATTAAGAAATATCCATTTACCTAAAGGCCGTAAAGGGTGGATGTGTGTATTTTTTACAGCCTTTTCACCTGACTACTACAAACTACATGAATTCCACATCCAGCATTTATATATCACGTGATCTAAATTACACGTTCTCACAATACTGAAGTGAAACAGCAGGGAACTTATTGTCGATATTATTAGAAAATATACTTGTGTAACCATAAACTCATATAATGAAGAACAAACGGACCTATAAGAAAACATGTCACTGAACACGTATTTCACAACGAAAAGTTGATCTTTCTATTGTTAGCACTATGAATATAAACGTGTTGTAAACCTGTTATTAAAATTAAAGTATTTTGGTTTGTAAATATATTGTTTAGGTGTAAAAGGCGCATATTTATTATACATAAATTAATTACATATAAATTATTTCTGTTGGTTCACAGAATACCTGACCGCGATAAGTGCACCATGAAAATGACCGATTTATGTTTGCAGAATTTCCAGGCGTGAGCAGCGGGCTAGAATGTAAAATGTTGCATCCCATTCATATGGATTTATTTTGACTACAACGCTCACACCCCCTACACTGCTGACCAAATCAACCTGGTGATGAAGCTATTTTTAAAGGTGTTTTAAAGTCAATCATCAGCTTTCATAGGACAGTTTTGCAGATTGTGGCTTTAGACTTCTGTATCTCACAGCAAATGTTCAAACGGCATTGAAAGTTTATCTTAATGAACAATAAGTAAGTGATAGAATAAACCTTTGTAACAATGAGATGTAGAAGAGTGAGTAGAGACACATCTGTGAATGCAACACGCCAGATTTGTACAGTTAATACAATTCTGAATCTAGTAACTGGTATTATCAAAAACAAAGTTGTAGTACAAAGCGCAAAACTTCATTTCGTTAGTGTTTTTAACAATTAGAGTATGTGGACTTCACTTTTTGGAGTGAAAATTTAATGTTATATATTTTTATAGGTATGAAATCAAAATGTTCATACTTAAGAGTGTGTTATAAACTACCGCAGAAAGCTCCAGCATAATCTGTTTCGTAGTTTTGAGGGAATTAATTGTTCAGTTTACTGACAACGCGAAAATACTTTAATATTCAAAATGCTCCATGCGCATTAACAAAATATCAACCATTTTATTATTTTATAAACTCTTAATTCCCCAAAACACGCCACCAAACTCTGGCAGGAAGAAAAAATTACTTTTAGAGTAGTTAATTTTTTTGGTTTCATGGACATTGAAACTATTTCTTTTAAATCTTTTTTTTTTTTTGTACTTAATTTTTTAAAGCTAAAAAGGTTCAGATTTTTAAGGGAAAGAGTGAGATTGAAGTCACGTAAATGAAGCACCTGCTGGAAAAATTCTAGGAGCACGGCACAAAATTTAATGCGCATGGAGCAAAATTGTGTATTAAACATCTAATATGTTGCACTCACATTACTTTCACTACTCTTGTACTAACCATTCTTACAAACTCTTATTTCTCTATCTTCTTCGTATTAGTTGGGATAAGAATTAGCAAAAATTATCTTATTGCTTATTTCGAGGTGCAAGGGGAATATGGGAGTATACAGTAGGCTTTGAGCGACAATCAAATCTTTGAAAACTTTGAGATGCCGTTCTCTTTTAACGGCTAAGATGTAAAAATGGATAACGATCTTGAATTTGACGAAAGTTTGTGTTCCAAAACTCACACAAATAAAAGGAATATCTCCGAAATGGTTCACTCTACAATAAAATTTATTCGGACATAAATTGTGCGTTTTAGCAAGATCTACATTTTTTGTATAGTATGATTTGGTCTATCTCTTACTGTTTACGAGCCTGTTCACATAGGCTATAACCTTAAAATTCAAAGTACACATTTCGTTTGTCATAAAAATATCCCAGACATATGGCATTTTAATCAAAATCGTTAGAGCCACCTTCGAGAAAATAAAAATGTTCCAAGTAAAGAGTAGTTTAGGCTGCAGGAATTTTTTTTTTCAAAATCTTCGTGACGCATCCTTGGAAGATATTACAGTTAAATACCAACTTTGGTTTTTAACACTTTTCGTTTTTGAGTTATGCGCGCGTGGACCTTTTTCCAAAAATGATTTTTTTTCTTATTCAGGGAGCCTCAAAACATTTCCGGTGAAATCTCGACATCCAATTTTTTAGTGAAATACAATACTTCCTATACTTACTCTACGCAGTAAAAATGTGAAGTTTAGAAGAAAAAACTAGTTTTCTACACACATGCATCATGATCAAAAGTCGATTGCCTTGTTTTATCTAGTAGACTCTGTCCCCAGATGTATAGCTTAATCACTTATTTCTATTGAACTTGGCTATTTTTGAGCCCATATTCTGTTGAAAAACTGCCGAAAGTTGAAGAAGAAAATGACGTTTAAATGTAGTGCACATGGCATTTAACACCATGCCTTAAAAATGACGGAATCTGATACATTTCACTGCCAACTGAAGCTGTTGGGATCATCTATATGCATAAAACTAAAATTATCAATGTGATATTTTTTGTCATTTTTCAGTTCTAGGGTTCCTTAAGTTTATTCTGCAAATGTGGACTAAGTAAGGAAGCAGTATGCATTCAGTCTTTTACTGCTCCTCACGTCGATTCTTGGCACGAATAATGAACAGATTGCTGGATTCAGCATCTGCGACTGCAGGTGATGAGATAGGGTTTCAGCAATAGCTTAACTCTAATCCGGAACTACGGCGTGTTTCTCATCCCAAACTTCCCCACTAAAACCTCAGGGTTGTACCTCATTGGTTGCAAGGCTCTGTGTGTAGGAAGTGCTTAAGCTGTAGGTGGCATCAAATACTGTTAACATTTGTCAATTGAACCCTCTCTCTCTCTCTCTGTACCTGAAAAAAGTAAAGACAAATGAATCATTCACAACACCTTCTCTTCCCTTACCGTTTATACTGATTTTACGTCTATAATTTTTTTTTTCAAACACATAGCTACTTTTAATCTTCTCTACTACGTTTAGTAAGTAGGGGACGTATTGTATTCGACACAACATTTTGATGTCGAGATTTCTCTGGAAATACATTTTAGGCCCCCTGAAACAAAAAAAAAACATTTTTAGAAAAAGTCTGTGGTGTGTGTGTGTCTGGGGGGGGGGGTGTTTGCGTGTCTGTGTATGTGTACAGCGTAACTTAAAAACGAAGTTGGTTAAAAACCAAAGTTGGTATTTAAGTGTATATCTTTCAAGGATGCAACATGAAGATTTTGAAAATTCCTCCACCCTAAGTACCCTTTACATGGGTATTTTCTGAAAATGTTGATTTTTCGAAAATGACTCCAACGATTTTGGTTAATATGCCATATGGTAAGATATTTTTATGGCAAACTATATGAACATATTGAATTTGCTGGCTATGGCCTATGTATTCTTGTTTGCGTATCATGACCTTTGCATAACAGGTAAAACGTAAGAGAGACCAAATCTTGCTATCAAAAAATGTAGATTTCGTTAAAAGACACAAGTTATGTATGTATGCATTTTGTGTGTGTGTAAGTAACAATTTCAGAGATATTCTCTGTTATTTGTGTCAGTTTTGCCGTGCTTAAACTTCTCTCAAGGTCGTTATTCACATTTATCTGTTAGGCAGTGCAAAGAGAACAAAATTTAAAAGATTTGGCTATCGCTCAAAGCCTACTGTATTCCCATATTTCCCTTGCATCTATAAGAAAATCAAGAGTAAGACAATTTCTACAAATGTTTATCTCGACTAACTTGAAGATAAAGGAATATGAGTTTGTAAGAATAGTACAAGAGTAGAGAAAGTTATATGAGGCAACATATCAGAGTATGAACTACTTTTTCTTCTTTCTGTGTTTATCCCACTTTGTATGGGGAGCTTACAAAGGGGTAACCAGAGTCAGGAGCCTGTCCAGTAACAAACAAAATCTGGAACTGAGAGAATACGTCGCCGCCAACGCTTTACTATCTGTTCAGACAGTGGACGTTATTAACAGTGACAGTGGTCAAATAATGCATCACTTCGATTGATCAGACACCTCACGTGACTGAGTGCACATAGTTTGATTTCCCAGCGTGAGAAGTGTTGGTACCATAGGCATATCAATTTGGTGTGTGTACTTGTAACATTTTCTATTTACTACTTTGTAAAGGTTCTTGACCTATCTAGTTCATGGTAATAGAGTTAAAGGTTTGTAGAAATGGTTTTGTATTTCCTTGTAAGTACAAAGACAATAGAAGAATACAGTAGGCTTAAGCGATGGTCAAATTTTAAGAGCTGATCACTGTGTGATGACTGATGTGCCATTCTCTTTAGATGTCCAGAACATTACATAAAAGTAGCGACTTCCTATTTGTGAAAAGTAAAAGTGTTTGAAATTCACACCAATAATACTGAATATCTAGAAAATGATTATTGCCACAAAAAATGACAAATTATGTGCTTTAACAAAATCTGCATTATTTGTAGAATAAGATTGTTTATCTCTTAAGATTTACCAGCTATGCAAAAGTCGTTCAGAATGAGGGCGACTTCAGAGGCTATTCGCAGAAAGCTCTAGATACCATGCATAGCCATTTGCCACGAAAATAGCTCATGTACGTGATATTTTAATCAAAATATTTAGTTATTTTTGATAAAATAAAATTCTTAAAGGCACTATGTAAATTATAATTTTTTTCTTGATAATCTTCCTTCGCATCCATGGGATGCACAGATGTTGCAATATGCATGCACATGGACCTATTTCTAAACATGTATCTTTGGTTCAGGGGACCTCAAAACGGCTATTTTCAAAGCTGCATGGACATAGAATTTTTGAATGCAATGCACTACCTTCTCTATCCTGTGTGGTGGCAGAGAGGATGGATACAGAAGTGAGTGTGTTGGGTTTAAGGGCCCGTCGACAACTTGGTCATTAGGGCCCCTGGATACAGAAGGTTTATGAAAACTAAAATATATTGAATAGTAACCTTGCTCATCTTCATAAATATCCCACACGTGAAATAGAAAATAAAAACATGAAACGTAAAACGCAAAACTTAACTTCCTTATAGAACTAAATAGCTATATTTAATTTCTTTAAAAAAAAAAAAAAAAAGATAACATACATAACACATTGTTTTCCAAATACTTTAGTGCCGTTCATTTCCTTATACCTTGCACTAATTCTCCGCATATTCAACGCCGTTATTCAGGCATTTGTCGTGACGGGAAACCAGCTTCTGTATTCCTTCGTCAAGAAATGATGCCAATGAAAGCTAAGTCTGCTCTTCTTGTTTCACAACATTTGGTTGAAATGTTTTGTACCAAGGAATTTCTTCGGATGAAAATAGCAGAGAAACAAATTCAGACTGAACGGAGGTTGGTCAAATTGTTCCTAACCAAATGATGCGATCAGATGTCGAGTTTTTGTGCGTGGCCAGGCATTGTCACTCATTGTCTCCCCATAAACCTCACAAAATCACACAATCACACAATTGGCAATGAGTGCTTTATGGCGTAACATTTCTCACATTCAAAAAACGAATCAATGATGTGATTATACGTTCGGCGGGTCCTTCGATTGTTTTGACCATTTTAAAATGTACTAACAATAGGAAAACACAAACTGGCAGTTGCTCATAGATACGCCTGAGTTCCTAATTGATGGAGGCAGTAATCGCGCATGCTGAAAATGCAAAATATTCAAACCTTAGATACACGCCTCGTATTTCATATCTGAGGACCAGAAAAAGTGACGTATCAAGTGATAATATGCAGGTGTTTTGATAAATGTACTTTATGTGTATCCACTACGGTGTGTTGGTTGTTTTCTCTCCTCGTCTGACAATTTTCTCACAAATCAAGCACAGTTCAATAATTGATGTTTGCTAACTGAACTACAAAATGAACAATACCTGTGAGATGTGAAGATATATTTATTTTTCTACATGTTGGTGTGACATTTGAAGCAGGATTCCCAAGTCGTCGATACAACGACTTTGAAGCCCAATAAGTTCTTTGGTGGTCACGCGTTGACAGTTTGAAGAACAATGCTTTACGCCGTCTAATGATGTCTCAAAGTCCCTTTTATTCAGTCCTTGGCCGCCGATAAAAGTGTGAGATTTCTCTCCTCAGGAATGTGTGCGTTTTGTTTAGAAAGGATGACACTAATTATTATAACGTCTTTTAATAAAAGTTTCAATCTTTTCACTATTTGCACTGAGACATTGTCGACCAATGTACGTATATCGTAAAACAATCCACCAGACAAACAAACAGTACTCACATTTACACACCTGCAATATGCTTTATTATGATAACTTTGTGTCTGTTGGTTTCCACACATCTAAACTCTCCAAGGAATTACGATGTGTTCACTTTGACAGACAAGCGAAGAATGTGCGCTTGCTCTGACAAAAGCGACACTACCAGAAACGTTAGAACTATTCAGGTTTTTAAACTTGCGAGGCAACCCCCTTTTTGCGTTCGCTTTCTCTGTTCAGCTATTATTGAAAGTTATTATTGTAATTAGTATTTTTAAATGTTAATTATATATAATTTCAGTATCCGATGGCTAACCATTCTGTTTCACATCTGAATGCAGGACCCACCGGGCTAGAATATGTGGAGTCGCTGACCTTGCAGAAAGCATTCGAACTCGGTTCCTATACAGCACTCATTCCGCTCATTCTGCCTCATGTTTTCTTTGGCACATCTACTTGAAGGTACAAAACTTAATGGCATATGAACTTTGGCCAATACTCGCGTGGGACGCCGTTACCTAACGTAGTAGGCATGTATCGACGGTAACTTAGTGCATCAGAGCACGTTTTACAGGCAAGTCACTGCGCCGCCCGTTGTTTTCCTGATAAAAAGCACATTAAACAAGCTTAAGGCATTAGTCTTACCTTGCTGTTGTTAACCTAGAAAACATATTTTTCAAAGTTGCCCAAATCAGTAGCTGCTCTTCCAACTTTGTGTGGTTTCCCCGGAGATTGAAATACAGGTGTACTGCAGTTTAGTTCGGTTGAAGCTGCTTCACTACAAATTCGTGACCTGTGTGCACAGCACACCACAAGCTTTCACAGTAAATTCGTGAGTTTTTGAAAATTTTCAGTTTTCCTATATTCTGTATTAGGATATATTTTTAAAAAGTTGTATAGAATAAGTACAACTGATCCGCCCTGTGAACGAATCACTCATGTTCTTTGATAGGAAAACCACTTGTCCCAACTTCGATGAACATGTTCACACACTCATATCGCAACCAACGAGGAAAGTAGAAATCTATCTATTCCGGATTTAAAATGTCTAACATCTTCTTGCATTCATTTAGGAATTATAACCGCTCTCCACTCTTCTGTCTTTCCAGGTTCCGTCTTCTAATCTCCTTTCTTTCATTTTTGAACTATTCCTTGCCTTCATGTTAATTTGGGTCTTCCCCTTGGAGTCCAATCATGTATCCTATTCGGCAGTCTCTCTTCTTTCTACCTTTTCATCCCCCAACCCGTCCTAATTATTCTGTTTTAATTTCTTTGACAAATTAACCTTTTACTCTCTTTTTCTTCCTTATAACTGTGTTTCTGATTTTGTCTCTCCTGGAGATCCTTGCAGATCGTCGCCAAAAATACATTTTTGTAGACTTTAATTTAGTTAGTGTTCTTGAGTTCAAATGCCAAGTGTCTGGCCCATGCACGTGATTACATGTTTATAATTGAATTGTGTATATATACAGGATGTCCCAAATAAGACACCGACTATCAAAATCGTATTTGTAAGTAATTCTGAGTTACAAGTAATCCTCCCCTTTTTCCTTGATATACACATAAACGCGGTTCAACTGTATATGGCTTCATCTATTAATAATAGTCCAATTTGGGAGCATTTACTTTTCCAGATCTGTAAGACATTTTGAAGGTATGTTTGTTGTTTTCAGGCCGCGCCTTAGCCGAGTGGTTAGACCATTCGCTTCTCACCAAAGTGGCCCTGGTTCGATCCCAGGCTATTGCATGTGAGATTTGTGGTGGACGAAGCGGCGCTGGGGAAGTTTCTTCCGCGTTCTCCAGTTTCCCCCACCATCTCATTCCAACGGTGCTCCATCCTCATTCCATGTGTCATCAGTGTCACCGCCTGCGGTGCCGTACGTAATAAAAGCGGCCGTTAAACACTACAAAAAGCTGTTGTTTTCAGAGTGCTGTTAATTTCTTTTAATTTGTTTATTCCTTGTGTATTCCATGTTTCGACGAGAATAGTCCGCTTGTATAGTTGTCTTCTGTCATAAGTAACCGGTTTTTCCTTAATGAGTCTCTTAGCAAATCAGTTTTCCTGATGAACAGGGAGCTGATCCACTGTATCAACCCCCAGCCTGGAGGACCAGGTAATTTTTGCATCAAGGTTCTCTTCCTTCAGCTTTTGACGTACCAAAGCCTAACTGCAAGGCAGCAGTCTCCGTAACCCTAGAGAAGGCACTGATAGCCGCGCCAGCTGAACCTTGTATTTTTATTTTTATCTTCTTTCTTTTATATTCTTCCTCCTCACCCTTTGTCAACCTGGCTTGGGACAGGCTACATCTGTGCATAACTTAATGGATATAGATACTAAGAATATTCCAGCTCGAGTTTGAAAAACAACCTAACACATGGTCATTCACATACTAAAACAACACTGAAAAGGAAACGAACTGAACATTAACTTGTGCTTTTTCAAACTGCCCGATTTATATTTTCTTAGTATCTACACTGTATGTATTCTTTGTCAGCTAGAAATGATGGTATTCTTAGTGCTTATCACAGTTAAATTAATATTGAGTGACGATAAACTTGTAAAGATAAAAGATGCATGGTGGTTTTCAGGCCTCTATGTTGAACGGATGTTGAGTGACGAATACCATTTGAGATTAAAAAATCTGATGTGTTGCACTCACACGACTTTCTCTACTCTTGTACTAACCATTCTTATAAACTCTTATTCCTATATCTTCTTCGTGTTAACATACACATTTGTACATACCTATCTTATTGTTTATTTCCTAGTAGGCTTTGTGCGATAGCCAGATGTTTTAAAGCTTTGCACACTTAACATACGATATAGTATAAAAAATGAACAATGTTCCATTTCACGAAAGTAGTTTCCGAAACTCACATACATAACAAGGAATATCACCGAAATGGTTCAACCTACAAGAAAATTTATTTGGACATAAATTGTGTATTTTAGCAAGATCTATATTTTTTGTACAGTATGATTTGGTCTATCTCGAACAGTTTACCAGTTATGCAAAAGACATCCAGAGTAAATGTGACTGCAGGAGCTATAGCCAGAAAATTCAAAATATACATTTCATTTGTCATAAAAATATTTCAAACATATGCCATCTTAATAAAAATCGTTGGAGCCATTTTCAAGAAAATCAAAATTTGCGAAAAATTTCCATTTAAAGGGTAGCTTAGGTTGGGGCTATTTTCTTCAAAATCTTCGTTTCGCATCCTTGAAACACATTAAACATAAATACCAACTTTGATTTTTAACCTAATTTTCGTTTTTGAGTTATGCTTACACACACACACACACACACACACACACACACACACGGACCTTTTCCTAAAAATGCTCTTTTTGGATTCAGGGGTCTCAAAACATATACTTCCGGTGAAATCTCGACATCGAATTTTGGATGGAATACAATACTTCCCCGACTTACCAGTAGAGAAAGTGAAGATACATAGCTGGGTTGTAAGTTATATGGAGTCGAGCTTTTGTATAGGCATTATAAAATAATTTTCTAAATGTGAGATGGACAACTATCATTTACTTATATTTATTGGAGCGGATAATGTTCTCAGTTCAGGCCTGTAATGTGCGTGTACCCATACTTAGCATTGCTGATAGGGGGGGGGGGGGAGTATTTGATTTGTCGGTGTTCGTTACGGCACGCCTTCGTGTGCCTTTGGCTTTTGACATTTCCTTAACAAACTAGAAAACATAAGTAAAATTAGAAGTCGTGAAGTAAATATTGAGGCAGTATTGTTCATTACACTATCCTATTAAGAGTAATATATTTGAACCTATATACCTAACAGCTCGCGCGTGCATATGGTAAAAATGCTTGTAACTGAGGTTAATATTTCTGCACATAATTTAACACATTTGTGAAAAACGTACAATTTAATAACGCATAAATAAGATTTAATTGTATTTAGAGCTGGTTAGTACCACAAAAAGATGTAATAATATACCGTGTTATACCCGTGGTTCTCTGCACTGTGAGTTTCAAACAGTCTTGGAAGATTGTTGCCGATTCAATGGGACCTTGTGCGTCGTAAGCACCTGCGTTTACTTTGTCTGCTACATATACATAGAAGTAGGGGAAATACTGTATTCCACTCAAAAATTTAATGTAGAGATTGCAATGTAAATACACGTTTTGAGGTCCCCCAGTTTAGAAAAACACTTGCTTTTTTCTTTGGGCATAGTGAGCTACCTTTTTCCAGCTTTAGAAGTTAAATGTCTGGAGAGCTATTATTTGCACATATTTTTATTGCGTAATCTCTTGGAATATTCTGCTCTTTTTTTCAATCCCGTTGGAAGAAAACACATTCATCTTAATGGTTTGCCCTGGATTATTATATGGTTATTGCTGTTGAACAGAAAGATGTTGTCTATTGCGTATGTTGGCGTCTGTTTCCTATGCTAATGCGGTGAACATAATTCAACTCTTGATGTGGGAACTGCGGGTACGACCTACATAGATAAGCCCCTTATGGCCTCTGCATCCTGATGTTTCGTTTCATACCCTGCAAACAAAAGAATGAAGAAAATCTACTGTAGAGGATGAGAAACCTAATATTGCCATAGCAACAAGGAATACTTGTACCGTGTTGAAAGGCCGGAGAAGAGCTGATAACTGGCAGGTGGAAAACTCGTAAACAAGGTAAGCAAGCAAACATTTGTAACTTAGTGCATCTTTTTACTTTCCCTAGCGCCTTCTTACAGTACGTAGAGGAAGCACTGTATTTCAACAGAAAATTCCATATCGAGATTTAAACAAAAGTATGTGCTTTGAGATCCCGTAAATTTAAAAAATGTGTTGCACTCAAATGAATCTCTCTAATCCTTTACTATGTTTATAAACGCTTATTCCTTTATTTTTTTATCTTAGTCGAGATAAAATTCTGCAAAAATTAACTTATTTCTAATTTTCTTGTACGCTCAAGGAGAATATAGGAATACAGTGGAGTTTGAGCGATAGTCAAATCTTTTTAAAGCTGGTCGCTATATGAAGCTTTTGAAATTCCGTTCTCTTTGCACGGCATAGAGACAAACATTAAATAATGACATTTCATTTGAGAAAAGCTATTCCAATACTCTCACAAATAACAATAAATATTTCCGAAATGTTTCACTCCAAAAATGCGTTTGGACATAACTTGCTTGTTTTAATGAGAACTATTTTTTTTTTCATAGTAAGTTTTGGTCTGTCTCATACGGTTTACAAGTTATGCAAAAGTAAACAGGCTGTAGCCAAAAGTTCAAAATATAAATTTCATTTGCCATAAAAATAGCTTAAGCATGCCATTTTAACCAAAATCATTAGAGCAGTTTTTGAGAAAATGAACATTCTGGAATAATTATTTTCCATGTAAAGGGTAGTTTAGGAGGGAGGAATTTTCTTAAAAGATTCCCGTGTCGCATCCTTGGTAGATATTAGTTAAACTTGGGCTTTTAACCGAATTTTCGTTCGTGAATTTTGCTGTTGAAAGAGATACGCGCGTGGACCTTTTCCAAAAATGCGTTATTATATTCAGGGTTCCTCAAAACATATTTCCGGTGAAATCTTGACATTGAAGTTTTGGGCCGAATACAATATTTCCCTACTTGCTCTGCAAGATAGGTATGTGTGTTTGGGGGGGGGGGGGGCGGGGAGGGGGGAGGTGGTTGGGTGGGTGTGGATGTGAAGAAAGGGTTAATTCATATTTTCAAGACCTCTATAAGTGAAAATCAAATTTAATCTTTCAGGGACCCAACACAAAGGTTTTCGAAAATATTTTCATTTGCAAGGAATTTTTAATAATTTTGTATAAATGAGAAACCATTACAAAGTTGCTCTCTTTAAGCATATTTCAAATAACTCTGGCGTCACCTTTTTCCGAAACATCAGTTTCTATTGTTTTAAATTATTTAACATTTAATTTCTCTGCCATTTTGCTGTAAGAAGTAGAGGAATTCTGTACTCCACCGTAAAAGTTTAGATATCTATTTTCTAAGCAAATGTTCAATTTGTTCCGTGAAGTTAAAAAAAAAAAAAAAAAAAAAAAAAAATGGAGGACTGGGTGTAGGTGGTTCTGTGACAGTACAACTCAAAAACGAAAAGTCGGTTAAATGACAATCGTGATATCGAACTTCAATTTCTTCTGGTAATGGGATACAAGGGTTTTCAAGAAAGTCATCCCATCCCAATTTACACTTTACAGCGACATTTTTCCTTTATTTGTGATCATTTAAAAATGACGCTCTGGAAATTTATTAAAATATCATATTTTTAAGAATTTACATCATATGTTCTCAATTTTCTGTGAATAGCCTGTTGGTCACTGAATGGCTAATTGGTAAACCGTAAATATATGAAAAAAGCTTAGGTCCAGAAAATGTATATTGCTTTGAACTACGAATCATCTGAAATAATTTTTGGTGCGTTAATGATCTTTGTGATTGGTTTGAATTTTCAAATACATTCACTTTTTTAAAGTGGTAAGTTGCAATCTTTTTTTCCCCACTCCTCGTGATTATGGAATTGCAAAGATATCAAAGTTATTCCTTTATTGCTTTTTAAAAATATTTATCATCGAATTAACCTAGTGTATCCTCATCACTAAAGTGAGGGTTGACCTCATTGCTCAATTGCTACAGCACCTGCTTGCTCTAGGTGGGGCCCCGGGTTGGAATTGCAGGGTGGGTGGGTGGACATTTTTCTCTAGCCTAGATCACTCCTTATCCTGGGAGGTATGAATTTGTGTGTGTGTGTGTGTGAGAGAGAGAGAGAGAGAGAGGGGGGGGGGGCGAGATCTAATACATAAAACCCAAGTATACGAATTAACAGCATTGTCGAAAGACAATAGGTATGTTCCAATGAGAAGGCCGCAGATATTGTCATTGCAGTTAAAAGCGTGGTATATATGGAAAAAGCGAAACTTAAATGCTTGATGAAAATTTTATTCAATTAAGAAGAAGTAGGTACAAAAATACATGGCTAATGTTCAGAGTACGACAGATGTGAAGTTCCGCGTTGTCATTCTAGGTGGCGGTTAGTGCCATTCTATGTGCGGCGGCGACATTGCCAACTTATGCATGACAAATCCGCCACATGTTGGCTATCTCCGTAATGGGATATGAGGAATGGCTATGAGCGAGTGAAATAATTTGTAAATCAAAGAGGAACGCAACGAGAAGGACAAGAATTGTAAGTTTTATAGAAGGAGTGAATACGGAGAAGCCATGATCCCAAAAACCATTGTAGTTTGTGAAACAGGAATTAATGCGGTTTAGCTTCACAGATCTTACAGTTGCCTACAGCTAATGTTGTAGCTTTTTAGTTGCAGCTTTTTAGTTTTCAAAAACAGGAAAATGTAGGAGTCGTTATAACACATGTAAAATAAACAGTTTTAAGTTTGATTACAGTACCTTTGAGGTACTTCTTATTATTAGTGCTCAAGAACTTTTCCTCAAATGCTAAATCGTTTTTCGTTTTTTATCTGCTGATCATGCAAAGAGAATTGAATTTCAAAGCCATCCAACAATAACAAACTCTTAGGAGTTGAATGTCCTTCAGTCTACTACGTATTCCTCGATCCACATTGTATGCGGGGTCCCATAAATGTCGTCCCTAGTGCTTCACGGAGCATTTTACCCAGCTTCTCAGCTGGCTCACAGAGCAGGGAGCGTTCTGCCTTTCGGCCGAGAATGGCGTGTGTTGGAGGCTTCAGGGCAAAAGTTTTAGGTGATATCGTTTAGTATCATATAGATGTGGGTCATTTTGTCCGCGTTTCATTTTAACCACACTGGGGTGCACCGCAACGTTATTTTTTTTTTCCTGCTTTGCATTTTGTATGACATACATAATTTCAAACGCGTTATCTAAAGATTCAAACATAATTTGCTTTATTTATTGGTCCACAAAAATAATTTATACTGAGAAGTAAAGGAATTTTAATACCAACTTCATAGAAACAAAAATGTATTTCTCTGAAAGTAATAACATCAAATTCAATCACATACTTTATTTTCAATTCACTTACTGAAAAATTTGAAGTCATTTTTTAAAAAATTAATTTCTGTCTATTTAAAAGTGTTTGTTTGCCCTAAAACTTTTAGAGCTAAAACAATGAGCTTTTGCACAGTTATTTATATTAAGTGTGTCAATTCCCAAGGTAACATGTAAAATTGAAAAAGTTAGAAATTTCGTCCCGGTGTCCCTCAACTGAGGTATGAAAATATCGTGGAGGGGCATCGGGGAAACCTTTACCTCATCAACATGAAGTAAACACAAAAATAATAGTTGTTTGGAGGATGGATAGAAGAAATCACGTGAATATAACACATTTTTAATTCAGGGAGCCCCACCATAGGGAATATCTAATGAAAACTCAATAGCGCATTTTTAGGTGGAATTGAGCAGCTGCTCTGCCTAACTTAGACAAGTGATAGAGAAAGAAAGAACATACTCGTTAATTGAAGTCAATAATCAAAATAGTTGAACTGCGCACGGTTAACAGTCAAATTTGAGCTTTAGAAGCTCGTATTTAGAAACTCGTATTTAGCAAATGTACTTTGGTCTAACTAAGTGTACAAAATCCTAGGTTTATGTGCGTTAATGCTGCAGTCTCGCTTTCATAACTGTAGGGGTGTTCACCAGCTCTACACGCTAATGTTGCATTCCTGCATCACTAATTGCTGATCCTGAACACAAGCTTGTTGAAACCAAAGTTTCTGTGGTTGGGAAGATTCCAATAGGTATAGCTCACATTCTCTGATGATGCTTCTATTATCCTCACTAAATTAGTGTACTTGTTAATCTTCCACAATCGGGAAGATTCATTTTGTCCTAGTTGTACAGTAAGTTATTCTGATAGGACCCTTTTCTACATTACAGCAGTTTTCTTTCAAACCAAGATAATTTTACCTCTTCCCGTAGTTAAGTCCTGAGCATCTTCTTCCATTAGTTCCATCCCACTCACACTCTTTATCCCATCCGTCCATGTTCTCATGGTGATCTTCATTTCCTTCTGCCTTCAGGATTTCATTTAAAAATCATCTTCGGAACTCTTTCTATGTGTTTTTTTAACGAAATTTACATGTAACAGCAGTTCAAAAACACCTAGTCTTCCAATGGATACCAGCTCACTGTGGACTGAGTGTTAATGAGAAAGCTGATGATTGAACACGGTACCAGCGGTGTACAAAAATCTATAGTTAATCTATCATTTTATGTAGCTAAAAGATTAGTCAACTCTGAATTCAAAAAAAATTATTGCAAAATATTACTATGAAAAATCAACGAATAAAAGATGGGAAATACCAAACATTCAAACAGTAATTCCTGAGTATCCTCGAAAAACAGCAGTTGCAACCTTCAGGTTGATTACAGAACATGATTGTCTGGCAAAACATTCGAACATAATTGGGATATATTCTTCACCACTCTGTCCTCTATGTGATCTGCAAGAGGAAATGGATCAAGACCACCTTCAAATATGCCCGGCCACTTCCAGTGCCCCATCTATAAGTGAAAAATAATGGAGAGCAAGAGGATTAATGACTTCATTGTCAGAAATCCAGCATCAGCTAACAACATTTTTTTGTCCTAGCCATGTAGATTCCCAGAATTTTACCAACGTGCAGGAATTTCGTTCCACAGGGATTCCTTTACATGCCAGTAAGTATATCGACATGGGATATCACTTTTAAATACACTTAAAGATCACCGGTATGGGCCAGGTTTGAACCCGCGTCCTTGGGATCAGTAGGCCAGTCCCTATGTGAAAGACAATATCTGCAAGGAATTCCAAGCAAGGGGCAAATTGGGTACAGTGCCTCAATTTTACAAACTAGTATCATGTTAAGTGTATAATTACCGAAATAATCAAATCGGGTATTCTAACATGCTTTTTCTCTAATACGAATAGTAAGTGGCCGCCTCCGTAGCGCAGCTGGCAGCGCGCTTGCCTGTGGCGCGGAGGACGCGGGTTCGATCCCCGGTACCAGCATGGGGATTCTATCCCCTCTGGGAGGTCTGGCTCGGGGTGCACTCAGCCTCGTTAGGTCCCGGGGGGAGCAATTGAGGAGCTAGCGGCCCCAGGTCGAGAAGACCGCATAACTGGCCGGGAGGGCTCGGGGCGCTGACCACGTCCCACCCTCCAGTACTGCACCTCACCAATGACGCCTGTAGTGGGCAGAGGTGGGGGACGCAGCGGCTGGGCGGTAGGCCTTGGCCCTTCGTGGGCTGTTGCGCGGGGTTTACATTACGAATAGTAAGTAGTGACGCTAACTTGTGCCGCTGATGGGATGAGGGTTGTAGATCTTTGAATTATCCCGCGCTGGATGTGTCCATTGATTGCTGTAAGATGTTACTGGATACCAGCACCACATTAATAAAGACGCCACTTGTACAGAAAGTGCGGTCATTACCGCAACTTCGCAGGAATTCTAAAGCTCTAAAGTTATTAGGAAGTGTTAAAGGAAAAGTCCAAACTTCGTCTTATGTATATTTATTCGCCAAATTCTTCATTCTTAATTTTGAGAGGATCCGACCACAGCTAACTGCCAAAAACTGTTTCACATTTAAGAATCCCATACGTCGTCCGCTCATGCCATGTTCCGGCTGGCAACTGTCCACTGACGCTATAACTCGCGCGTCACTCTGGATTCAAATTTGTACGTTGATCACGTGTTATTTGCATGACTTTTGCAATAGTTACACTTTTCTCAAATGGAAGGTCATTATTTACTTGTTCATCTCCTGGCCGTGTAATGAGAAACGTAATTTCAAAGCCTTCATATAGCGACCAGCATTTAAAGATCTGCCTATCGTTTTTTTTTTTTTTAAAAGGTGGAGGGGAAAAATCTTGTTGCGAGACCCCATGGTACTGTGGGAGTCGCCATTGAAGATGGCCATACCCACTAAAAAGAACCCCATCCACCGCATTAGGAAGGTACCGCCTGTAGCACCCGCGCATTCAGTGGTGAAAATAGAGCTGGTTCGCATAGCGTAACCAGAAGGAGAAGGTTAGGAGCTTGGAGACGAGCTTGACCGAAGCCCAGCTTGCCCCCTAGCGGAGTCATGGATGGTTTAGGAGTCATTTGTGATTGTTGTCAGGAATCAGGGTGCTATGTTGCTTGGCGTGTATACCCCGCGTCTGTTCGTGCGCCTCAGAAGTCTGGGAGCGTGTCGATACCCTGCATGCTGGATCCCTGAAACAATCTAAATATACATGTACATGCACTAAGAAAAAAGAAAGTGCGTACAATTAGTCTCTTAGATTAATGGTAATTAGCGCGCTAGTGGCGTCGTCGGTCTACAGTAAATTATAATTGTTACGCTCCACCATACGGCGTCGTCTGCAATTCATACTTAAGAGTGTTGATATACCATTCGGCATCGTCAATTAGGTGACTGCATGTCCGTTGTATCGCCTGTTCGTCTGGAGTATACACTTGGCGGGCAGTCTGCCCGAAATGCAGGTGCGAGCCAGTGCCACTCCCGAGGGGGCCCTCATCCCCCCATCCTTATAAATAAGGACTTGAGGAAAGCTTACTGCATTGACATGTTCCCCTTGTACCTAGAAGAAAATAACAACAAAGCAATGTTTATGTCGACTAATATGAAGAAGAGGAACAAGAGTTGTAAGAATAATTAGTGCGAGAGCAGAAAAGTCATGAGATTGCAACAGATCAGAACTTTTTCTGTTCTTGTATTGTATCTCAGAGGGTCAATTTTTAATTTGTTTAAATAAGTGTTCCGTGACACTGTTAAACAATTTGCGGTTCTCCAATAATTAGCATGGGCTTCATTTTGAGCAATGTCCTAGTGTGTCAGTTTGCCCTTTACCCTATATAACTTAGCCACTACAAAGTATATCTGATAGCTTATTTATAAAATTTTAATATTTAATATATGTGTTATTGAAACAAATCTTGCCAAATTTGACAACATAAACAAAAAGACTAATAACAATATTACTAAGTCATTACACAAACGTTGGAGTTGAGGTTTAACACTATAGTTATAATATGCTGATAGAATTAATAATAGTATGGTTTTATGGAATTAAAAGCTTTTGAATACAGATTCTAAAACAAAAAATATCCTGTTTACAGTTTTAAGGTCCAAGTAAGTGTGATCTAAGGATATTTATAGAGCCAAGTATATACATATAACAAATATTTTACTCTTGTTAAAATCATTACAGCCGTTTTTCAGAAGCTTAAAAGCATGAAACAATTTCATATGAACAGGATTTTTTAAAATTATTTTAAGGGGCTGTTCTGATAGATTCTGGGAACTTCAAAGCGAGTATTTCCGGTGAAATTCCTAGAAATTTTTTTGTACATGTTCATTACTTTTGATAAATGTGTGACACAGAAAATATAAATGGCCATGATGAGATCCATTCCCTTCATTATGAGTGAGGGATTTAATTCTACCACATTAGGTTTTTCGACTGAAGTTGGCTTACGGACTTTCCATTTGGCAGGTGCATGGTGTGTTCTCGTTTCAGGTACCAGTTAATGGACAACATTATGTTGAGGCGTTAATGTAGCATTGGGCGGAATGAAATCTGTTCACAGGTCCATTTGTCTGTCGTAAATTTCAATCCTGATATCGGATGCAGATCACCTAGGTGGAAAGTGGTACAGTGAGCGACTTCAGCTCGACAAATATCCATGAAAGCAGCTTCATCCGGGAACGCACAGGCTGTGCTAAGCTTCCGGGGATTAGATAAAGTACAAACAAATCTCATGTATTGCACTCAAATGCCTTTCTCTACTCTTGCACAAACTATTGGTGCATACATTTATTCTTTTCTATAGTTTATGAATATCGAAACAGTCACTTGTAAAAGTTGTCTTGTTGCATATTTTCTTGTAGTTACAATGGGAATACGGAACACAGTAGGCTTTAACCGAAACTTAAATCTTTCTTAAGAGCTAGTTACTATTTAACATCTTTCAAATTTCATGGCCAGCATATAAAAAAACTAATAACTGCCTATTGAGACACCCTTAAGTGTCAAAAATTGAAAAACTAAAGAGCAATGGCCAGAAAATGAACCAGCCCACAAAAATTCACTGGAATTGTGTGCATCAATGAATTTTGTATATCTCTTATGCTTTACGACTTTGCAAAAGGCATTCACAGTGAAGAGAATTTCGGAGGTTATTCCTAGAAATTTAAAGATATACGTTAGATTTGTGAGTAAAATATTTTAAAGATGCGCAGTTCTAATCAATGCCGCTAAAATAGTTTTCGAAAAAATCAATTTTCTAAATATTTTCTATATAAAGGATAGTTTGGCGTGGGATATTTCCTTGAAATTCCTAGTGTTGCATCCTTGTAAGATGTAGAACTTAAAAACTAAGTGTGGTGTTCAACCTAGTTTGTATTTTTGACACATACAGGCACACCATTCTTTAAAAGCACCTAAATTATTTTATCTCATGGAATTTTGAGTCGAATACTTACTGTCAGCAAGTATTGGAGAAAGTAAACATAAATATTTTATGTCTGTCTTTATCTCAATCTGTACGTTAAAATAGCGTCTACAAACTATATTTTCCAAGAATCTGTTTTCTGATCTACTTCATATTAATGGAGGCAGAGATTGCTTACGTAGTGAAGTAAAATTACTCCTCGATTGTTTCAACTATTCTATTCTGTCCTCAATCACTAAATTCACGCAAATAGACTTAAAAACTCTTGACTCGCAAACTCACAAGCAGATTGCAAGAACTGCTTAGAAGTTACTCCACCTCCTAGCAACGTGATGTCAGCCAATGGGCCCAAATGACCTCGTTGTTGACGCGCTCGGGCGACCGGTCGCTCGGTCAGACAGCCAGTCGCTCGCCGTCAGCCACGGAACACCCAATATGTGGAATGGTTCCCGCACGGAAGCTCGGCATATATGTACTCTATCACAATATTTATATTGCATATTTCGTTATAGCTTTACAAACGATGGAAGTAGTAACATTTTTATAAAATGTGTTGTTGTATTGGCCTTTAAATTATGATATACCGAGAAACTTCTGAAACTCGTAAGCACTTCAAAACTGAACGACAAAATTTTTGAAAAATTCAAATAAACAATATCACACATCTCGAAAACGGCTCTTGTGCAGAGAGAGAACGGCATATTTCCAAAACGAAAAGTCCGTTAAATACCAAACTTGGCATCTTCCAAGACTGCGATATAATATTTTTCAAGAAAATCTCGCCCTTTATAGGCATAAAATTTTGGTTTTTCTCAGAAATGACTTAAGTTTTGATTAAAATACCATGTGCTTAATATATTTTCATTACAAAAGAAATGTATATCTTGTATGTTCCGAAATAGCCTGAGAAGTCTTCATTGTGAATGACTTTTGCACAACTTCTGCACCCTAAGAGATAAACAAAAGCTCACCCCACAAAAAATTTATATCTGATCAAAGCAGACAATTTATGTCACTGTTTTGTGGAGCTCGACATTTCTGGGATACTCCTTATTTGCTTGAATTTTCAGATAAGTGCCTAATCTTTTCTCCAATAGCTCACTGGTCTACAAAAATTAACTTTTTCTCTTTCACAAGAGTTAAAATAACAGATTCTAAAAGTATTTTTCGTGCTGAATTCAAATATAATTACAGTTTGTCCGCATCGGGCAGGAGTTTTGTGTGATATTCATTTGAATTTTTAATAATATTCTAAAAAATCCGTAACTAGCTATCTAACTCAAAATTATAACTACTGATTCTGACTTACCTAGAAAGTGGTACATAGTGATTTTCGGGTATATTTTGCATCTGGAACGTCCCTCATTTTAGTCCAACAGTAGTCACCCAGCATATTGGAACTCCACTTGCCTTGGTACCTCTTCTCTATCGTAGAAATTTGCTGATGAAAACGCTCACCGTGTTCATCGCTGACAGCTCCAAGGTTTTCGGGGAAGAAGTCCAAGTGAGAGTCCAAGAAGTGAATTTTTAAAGACATGTTGCATCCCATAGCTTTATAAGAATGCAGAAGATCAGCCACTATGTCACGATAGGTTTCTCCTTTATGGTTTCCAAGAAAATTGCTCTCTCCAGTGGATTTAACAGTCCCTCGAAATGTTCATCAGCCATTAATGATCGGATTTGTGGTCCTATAAAAAGTCCTTCTTTCAATTTAGCATCACTGACTTTGGGGAATTTCGATTTCAAGTACAAGAATCCATCAGAAAGTTTATCCATAGCTTTGACGAAATTTTTCATAACTCCTAACTTAATATGCAATGGAGGTAAAAATATTTTTTCAGGTTCACTAAAGGGACACATGCCACATTTTTCTGGCCAGGGAGAAGAGATTCACGTTTTGGCCACGACTTTCTAACGTAGTGAGACTTCTTATCTCTGCTGTCACACTCGCAAAAAAAAACAAAAAACAAAAAAAAAAAAAAAAAAAAAAAAAAAACAGCAAATTTTGGTGAACCCAAGTTGCAAACCAAGCAATAAAGCAATGACCTTTAAATCACCACAGATATTCCATTCATATTTTCCATATTGTATTTTCTCTAAAATTAGTTTCATATTTTGATATGTCTCTTTCATAGCGGCATGCGCTACTGGTATTGATGGAAGTTCATTGCCAATATGTAGCAGCACAGCCTTCAAACTTACTTTAGAGGACTCTATGAACAATCGCTACTCATCTGGTCGGTGTTGATGCCCAAGAGTTTCCATAAGTGAACAAATATTATTACAAAACACAACACCATATTCTTCAGAGAAGTATTCCTTGAAAACACTATGGCGGCTACTATAACTACTTATTCTTACATCTTTTTGGAGTAAATTCCACCCTTTGAGTCTGGAAGTTAAAACTTCAGCTTGCAGTTTAGACAGATTTAAATCCCGAATCAGGTCATTAAGGTCTTGCTGATTGGGAAAGTATGGTTCTGATGAACATCTACTGGCTTCATATGTAAGATCATTTTTATTTTCATCTGAATCATTTTGAGTTTCAGTTAGGTCAGAATCAGAGTTATCACTTAAGGTTGTATCTACATATATTGGCACGGGGAACTCTTCACTGTGTAAGACAGGTCTCAATGCAGATTGCAAATTCGGATACTTAACTGTATATTTTGTTTTAGATGTGATTTCTTTAATATTTGTCAAACAAAAATAACAACCAGTTGAATGATCCTTCGGTTCCCTCCAAATCATGGGAATTGCAAATGGCATATGATGTGTACCATTTTTCCACCCAGTCAGCAGTCTAACACACGAAACACAGCATGTATTTGGGGCCCAGCTCTTATCAAAATCACCAACTTGACAGCCAAAGTAAAGATGATAACACTTCTTTACAAGTGGGGCCATATTTCGCCTCTGAGACTTGAAGGTCAGCTCACCACAAATATAGCAGAAATTATCTGCATGATTTACACACTTTCTTGGCATGATGAAAACATTAAGCACTGAAATACAACATGCACAACATACACAATACACTTCTAAACAAAAAGGAAGGAAATATTTCACTAGTGAACAATGTCACAGTCAGCTCAATACTGACACATCACAATGCCAGACAGGTCTGAGCATGTCTAAACATGAATGAACCTGCACAGTCTTGTTTTGTGGTGCTTCAGCGTGATATTACAAATAATTTTAATAAATACGGCTTGAGTAAAATAGCTACATATGAGGTAAAGGTTCCTATGACAGGTCAAAGAAAACGCTAAAATCATATTTTGAAAAGTAGCTTTCACAGAAAAACTATGCCTGATGGGAAAATTCTGACTACATATCTGCATTCAGGATGAAAAATGCACTAGATTCACTATTCAGATTTCTTGTGAAAAAAATCTTGTCGACCAGTGTATAGTACGAGTAATTTATTTAGTTTACCTCTTGCATGTACGTAACGAGAACGAAATGTCACACTCATCACATAGCGACCAGCCATAAGATGTGACTCGCTACTGTGTTCACATATTCCATTGTACGTACAAGAATATACGCAACAGAACAATTTCTGAAAGTGTTTATATTGATTAACATCAAGTAGATAAGTATTTAAGAACAGCTTTTACAACAGAGGGTAGACAAAATATGAATGCAAAACATCAGATTATTGTCATTATTATTACTATTATTATTACTATTATTACTATTATTGTTATTATTACTATTGTTATTGTTATTATTGTTATTGTTATTATTGTTATTGTTATTATTGTTATTGTTATTATTGTTATTATTGTTATTATTGTTATTATTGTTATTATTGTTATTATTGTTATTATTGTTATTATTGTTATTATTGTTATTATTATTATTATTATTATTATTATTATTATTATTATTATTATTATTATTATTATTATTATTATTATTATTATTATTATTATTATTATTATTATTATTATTATTATTATTATTATTATTATTATTATTCATCGTCGTAATGAACTCTCGTTTAAACATGATAAAGCATAAAGTTGTGGACCAGTTATGTAGAGTTTAATTAAAATCTGTGCTGCATGTATTTATGAATTGTTTGAAAGTTGTAATTAAAAGTGGAGAGGTGTTGGTCAGTCACAGCTGATGGGACGTAATTCCAGGCTAATCAAGGTGAGTGGCACCAGGCAGCATTCCACGCTTTCGCAGTTAATACCCAGCCAGCCGCGGTCAGCTCTCCAGATTATCAAGAGCTGCTTCAGTTCCTTTCGATGTCGAGTGGCTCCAGTTTAAATATGATTGATGAGCCCGCCTTATGCATTGGCCAAATAATACCCTCGTGGAGTTTAACGGAGCAGTGGGCTAAGTCACAGTTCTCGTTCAATTCGCCTCTCCATGTAATACAAGAATCTATTCTCATGATAAAGGCATTGGAACATTATATCTCATCTTTGGGGCCTGAACTAGTCAAGCAAATTAACACCATCACGTACTACAATGTTTCAATTAACAGGTGAGAACGTTTTCCTGAATCACTTCTTTCTTCCTTTAACCTACCTACTCCTCAATGTCTCGGTCCACAGTGAACGTGCTGCTGATGGCTGATGCAGCTGTGGCCAATGGAATATTGAAAAGATTTCTGCCATTATCTTTACATTTTTTTTTTCTTTTGTCTAATTTGTGATTAAAGCGTTTCTTTTGAGCCTTAATTAAATTAAGTAATTCATTTAATAATCTGATTAACATTGGTATACATTTTATAACGAATGGACTAAAAAATGCATTTAAGTTTTTTCCTCCCAACACTACAAAGATCATGAAAAGCAATATCCCATAAATATGGCCCAGGCATCCCTCCTCAAGCCTCAGAAATAAAATGTTCCAATTTCTTTATATGCAAGGATGGGTGTGAGAATAAACACCAGTTAAAGTTGGCTAATAAATTCCATGGAAGTAAATAAATAACATATCTGAAGGGGGTTGCCGTCTGTTTGAAAATACAGAATTAACTACTTATAAATCTTAGCGTTAGAAATTGTAACTCTCCATGCATTACATACGTAAACCTTGACGGCCTGCTGTATGGTTTGGTGCTTAGCATGTTAGATTCCAAATTCAAAGGTCCAGGATTCTATTCCCGGCTGGAGCACGGAACATTTTTCGCATCCTCCCTCTAGTCTGGAAGTGCTAGTGAATGTACACACACACACGTGTGTGTGTGTGTGTGTGTGTGAATTACACATTATCTATATGTAGCAAGCTTAAGAATTATTTATTTTAAGCGTTAAAAACATGAAGCTAAATAATTAGAAAGTAGAGTGTTTACTTGACTTCTTTTCTCTTTAGGAATCATGTATACAAAGATTAACAAAATCCAGTATTTTTAGATTCAGCAACGTATGCAGATTATAGCAAATGTAAAGTGTTAATATTTCAATAATGTCTTCAAAACGTGCATGCCCTTCCTATTGTGTTTTTACCTAGATTATGCAGATTTTTATACGTCTTAGCTGCTTGTCTTTAGGACTGGCGAGTAATAAGCGTAACAGAGAATTGGAGTCTCTTAGGGTATGATGAGATATTTCTCTGCAATTGCCATTTGTTGGAGATGTATATGAAACATCTTTATCATTTGGGTCGTGGGTTCAAATCCCGCCAGACCGATGGTTTTTAATTGTTCTTAAAACGGCAGCTCCACGTCAGTAGATTTACTGGCATTTAAAAGAAACCCTACGGGACAAAATTCCGGCACAGAGGCGATGCTGATTGTGTTCCTGGCAATTGACAGTGTCGTTAAAGAACATAATTTAAATTTTATCATTTGATGTGATCCAGCAGATTTAGAAGTCTTCCAGCTCAAAATGATCAACATCTTGAGTATGGGAATGACCAATACATTGAAACGTTTGCTCCACCTTATTCTATTTTATTTGGTCATGTTATAATTATCTGTACCATTTCAAATAAAATCCGAAGCAGTCTTGCAATTCACGTTGTTGCTCAGCCGTCCAAAAGGATTCAAAGCTAGCAAATACATATCTAGTAATGTGGCTCGGACAGTGAACATTCCTTCGCACAGACTTCTTTTTGCTCATTTATGGGCTGTAAAATACAAATGGCTTTTCCTGACTTCAGTTTCTGTTTATCTGCAGCATTTTCATCTTCACTGCAGAAGTTTTCAGTCCTTCAACAGAATCACGTATACGATTTCTCTGTATCAGCTTCACTTTTAATTACAAATCGCTATCCACGCTACCTTCATCATCACTGGTATCTTCATTCAATCTATTAAGCACTTAAATTTCAAAATCGGGTCTCTGAGCGTCACACCGCTGAATGAAGCAGTACAATCTGCTATTGTAAACAATAGGGCCTGACAGAAAAAAATATCACGCTACTGGTGACGTAACGTCTGTCAGATGTTGCAATTCTCTTGGACACCAAACATCCAAGGCCTATTCACCGAAACTTACTGTAATATTTAGACTAAGCAAAGAGAAGGTACTGTAACCATCAGAAGTCAACTACTCATATACAATACAAGATAGCGTTCTTAACTTGCACAACGTCTCAGAGACGTCACGTCACCAGTTGAGGATGAATGAATTTCAGGGATACATTTAATCACGACCCTTTTATGTACTCACATTGTTTGGTGCTACCTACTCTATTGTTCATACATCACGTAGTATCTGGAATAACCCCAACGTCTACATTTTAATTACCTTTTTATTTTTTATAATCCATGAACGGGGTGGATCAACTTTCGCACAGTATTTTATAAATTAAAGCACAATTAGGCCTGGAGAAATCACAACTATGATGAAGATATTAAAAGTACTCAAAATCCCAATAAATTGCGTATTGTTTCGGTGCACTTAAATAAATGTTTCATAACTTTTGCATTATTTTATGGCAGTCAAATAAAGCTTTCTATTTTAAAGCTTCTTTGGTTCATCTTTTAGGAAACTAAGACATATTTGGGAGAGTCTTGGGCTAAAATAGAAGTAATTTTTAATCTGAATACACAGATTATGATGCAAAAGCCCCATTCTCTCTTATTATGAACCTTATAGGAATAGGAGAGATATGGAAGGGGTTCGGCATCAAAGCCAAGCTTATGTACCTACGTAAGCTTGGGGGCGCCCCTGGAAAAGAGCGAGATGAGAGGAAACACTGGGTGGCCAGATCTGGCCTAACGGTACAGACATTGACAGAGGTCCCTAAGTTTCCCAAGTTTGACGACACATCCCAGTCTTTAGGTCTCCAGGGTCAGCTCAGGGGATTCTCGGCACGGGGTCCACGCATCCATATGCCTACCCCGTTCCCGTATCCCACGGACAACGAAGGATGGAAAATATTCCTGTGCACAGATAATACCTGCCAAGCTGCACCTAATTGTCGCTTGCATTCCTGAAAGAACCATCGGGATGAACGAGGAATGAAATGATCAATGAGGTGAAATGGAAGGATAGGAACCTCCGAGGGATGTAATTTTCTTTTCCAGTATTCGTCTAATGGCTAGGGGAAATCCCAGAAAAAGTCCATGCGTCAGGAAAGTTGGCCACAGGAATCGAAAACATGACCTCCCGAATTCGCTCGGTCAATCAACCCTACTATGAAGTTATTGTCCGTGACATTTTTTTTCTTTTATTCAAGTGGAAGGAAAAACCCATTTACGGAGCCCCGTGCGCTGGGATGGCACAGAGGGGGGACTGTGGGCCTCATCCGAAGGTACTATTCCACTATAAAACCTCCACTGGAGAGAATTCAGGGAAGGATTTCGACAGTACCGCGTAAAGCACCTGCGGATTCGGGGTGGTGGTATATCGGCCGGTCACTTGGGCCTGAGCCAGGTGAAAGTAGGTGCAAGGACGCAACTATGACGATGGCCCTAAGTACGCCCTTGGGAGCTTTAGGCAGTAGTGAAGGAGGTAGGTGGTGTAGATATTGAAGGAGTCGTGAAATAAAATTGAGCTTATATCTGTTAGATTTAAAGAAACCACAGTAAGCTGTTAAATCTCTGATCACAGTGCAGAAAAAGCTCAATAACTAGAAGCTGCACTCAAATATTTGACTATGTAGTCCACATGAAGCGAAAATTACCATATATTCCTTATTTTTGCATACTCTTATTAATTAGAATTACCTCTGCAAGTTTAAATTGAGGGATTTTATAACTGCACACACAATACCTGCATTTTAAATATATATTTTGCCTATCTGCCATTTTGTAAGGCGATTTTGGGAGCTTCAAAAACTACTTTTTGAGACCTACCCTACTTTCGAGATCACTCGTCGGTGTAAACGCGTTCATGTGGTAACGGAAGTCAATTAGTAAACAAAGCATTCGCCTGTTCAGTCCTATTCTATTGTCAGACTGAGAAGATGTGTTCAATAATGTCCAATTATTTTCTTTGCCTATCACAATATTGGACTCTTTGTCATATTTAAATCAACCATAATGCGAAATCCATAATCGCACATCTGACAACCTGTATATGCTTAAAAATATGTATATGACATCTTAAATAATTTCTGAAAAAATGGGTTATCAATTTAGTATATATGTATAACATTGCCAGCATAGGACTTTTTGTCATCTTCTCATAAGGATTCCCTCCTTAAATTATTAGTATGACACTTTAATTTTGGTCCTTTGTTTTTCCAATTCAAATTGTATTATTTTGTAGTTTGTCAACCTACTTCCGGGATTTTACCTAATTGTGATCGTCACAGTCCATAAAAAATACGAGGCGTGTACTGTTATAGTTACCAAGAAGATATAAATTCAGCCTTATCTCAAAGTCAAATTGTGTTGAAATATTCTGGTCCGAGCAGCAACCCTTTCTGTTAGTATTTTACTTTAATTTATCCCTGTTTACAAATAGTTTGCTATACTTCATTTACAAATGAAGAAGTAAAAGGAAACTCGATATCCGTTTATATGTCGTTCCTATGCAAAAGTCGGCATCTCTTCAATTTACTCTCGATGCAACGTGTAAATATGAGCAACACTTTCATGTTCGGTATGAGGTTATCAACAATAACAGAAGACTCCTAACATTAGGCTACTTCTCTGGATGGTAGATTTCGGACTTGTAGACCGTGGTTCAGCCGATGAATTTTCTGACGTTTCGCCCAAGACTGCTTTGGGCATTTTCAGATAATGACTCGTAACTGGTTGAAGATGCCTAACGCAGTCTTGGGCGAAACGTCACAAAATTCATCGACTGCACCACGGCCTACAAGCCCGAAATCTGCCATCTATTGGATTAACGTCGGCTGTGAAAGCCTCAGCATGTATATCAGCATATATACTTCTCTGGACTTCAATATATCGGTGTCTCAATGAATCTTCCTTAGAAATATGTTTTAGAGCCAGGAATCGTGCCGATGTTTATGGTGGTAAGGAAATACTAAAATGTTCTGCCACCCCCTTGCCTGGTTCTACCACTCTAGTTAATGTTTTGCTTATGTCTTCTTTTCTTTCGCTTTTGATCCTCAAATATATATGTGTTTATATGTTAATATTTCTGTGCCAGGCTTTTGACATGAAACCAGTATGGCGCGAATTAATCCAGGGCAAACATCCCTCCCGACCACTCGGAGGAAATGTTTCCATACTGCTCCCCTTCTGCAGCTCGCTTAGCCCTGACATTTATGGGCTGAAATGTGTATGTCTAATTTGTATTCATACCCATAAGGAATGGGCTCACCTTGGGCTAGTGTGGAAAGCTGATAAGTTTGTCAGCATTAAATAAAAACATTCTCAAAAACCAAATGCGCCGGAACATTTCCGTGTACGATACATATACGTATACCAGTATGGAATCATACTGATGTAATTCGCAGGTTTGTTGGTAAGGAAATCGTACTAAACTGCCTATCATGCCTTTTACCTTGTGTTATTATGCAGTAAAACCTAACTAAACCGGACCCCCTATATACCGGAAGCCTGGACAACCGGAAAATGAAAGGTAGCATGCCTTCTTTTAATTGCTATAAAACCTAACATCCACTGCTTGGTCATAAATGTTCATTATAAAGAGTTTGTGCAATATAAATCTGGACCGGTCGTAAAATAATTTATTGAACAGACATGTACAGTAAGATAATATTCTTCAAAATATGATGTCGGTCTGGGTGACTCGGTTAGATGCTGACCTCCCAAGGTTGCGGATTCAAATCTGGCCCAGAACGATGGTTTGTAGGTGGATTAAAATCGACAGCTCCATGTCAGTAAATTCACTGGCATGTAAAAGAACTCCTTCGGCACACCGGCGACGCTGATATGATCCTGGTAATTGGCAGCGTCGTTAAACAACATATTTTTTAATATATTCAAAATATGATTCTACTGAACCAATGTTTTTTCAAGTCTATTATGCCCGCTGGAAGTCGACAACTGCAGGGATATTCAGGCACTCTGTCAAAACCTCAGACGTTTTGAAATTGTCCTCCCTGGTTCCCTTTGATCTGAGGGAACAAACAGAACTCGGAGGGGGCAATATCTGTACTGTAAGTTGGATGGAGCTGTGTTCACATTTCTTTTTGACTAGTGGCTCCATTACAAATAGCAACTTGTGAGTGGACACATTGTGGCGATGGAGAAACCAGCTCTTGGCAATTTTGCTTCGGGTGCGGTAGATTTTCAGCCTCGTTTTCTTTACTTTTCTTTTTTTAGGTTAACGTCTATATCAGACGTTTACCACGTTATTCATATTCAAATTCCCGACTGTTTTTATTTGTTATGTCTATCAAAAACACGAGCTATAAATATGTCTCGTTCTTCTAAGCGTCACCGCAACAAACACAAATAGGTGCGTTCCATTATGGGCCATTTTTATGCGTTTCATTAATTACACATAGTGACCCGCTCTTCAGGATAAAATAAAATGTGATAATTATGTAGGCTCTCTAATTGAATCCTACGAGCAACTTCCTGTGCTATACGTACTGCATGTTTGTTTTTTCAGCTCTCGGCAGTTAGAGCGTTCTAGCTCCAGGCTTTAGGAACGTTGCGCCTTTTTTAATTAACTGGCAGAGAAATGTGGAAATGTGAGACGCCCAAGCCGTGTGTCTCTGTTCTCTTCTCTTTCTCAGCCCTATCAGATTTGTTCAAATGTGGGCCTGTAGGGAGAGCGTTATAATCCTTTACAGAGAGAAACATTTTGAGAGCGAACGGACGAACGAACGTACGTACATACATCCCAAGATATTCACTGTTCATTGTTTTCTGTTGCTATTGCAGAAAAATATATAGCTTTATATCCAGGTAAAAAAAGGACTGCTCGTATTTTTGCATGACTGTGTGAACGCAAGGGGTGGATTTTTTCTAATTATTCTACTACTGGTTGCCAATAATAAGTAGAGGATGTACTGTGTTCTAACACGAAGTCCAAATCAAAAACACTGTTCTGAGGCTCCCTCAACCCAAAAATTTATTTTTAAAAAGTTTTATGGACACTTGCGTGACGTTCACTACTGCTCTTTGTAAAAAAAAAAACTTAAAAGCCTGCTGTTTATTTAGCTCATGTTAGTTGAATAGTTTTTAGAACATTTTTAATAAAATTACATATTTCCTTACACACATACCTTTCCTAAAATTGTGACTTTTCTTACATTCAAGGGCCTTAATATATGTATTTCTGATGAAATCTCCACATCGAATTTTGATTGGAGTATAGTACTTCCTGTACCTCTGTAAATACGTGGTAGAGAAAGTAATAGCTTAAAATACTTTAAAAGTTTAAATCATTTCAAGGTTTCAGCTTTAAAACGCACATTTGTTTACGATACTCAAAGAAGTTATTGCATAAACATAAGTGTAATATAACAGTAATTACATTGGAGTGCGCTTATTAAAGCCATCAGGTAATGCAGAGCTACTTTGATATTAGTATTGTAACATATCCATTACCTTCTAAGCTGCTTAGCTTTTAAAAGATCTGTACGTAAAATAAACAACTATGCATTACGTAAACACAGATAATCAGTTTACTATACCACCGTAGGTATGTTGTTCATTGTGCTGGACTAACCCAAAAGTGCTTCTGTTGTTTTTTCAATATCTCATTGGCGCAAATTGCGCTCCCACTGCTGGTTGGAGATGTTGCTACTAAGATCTGGAAGATCTGGTCGCCAGGAGATCTCCTACTCAGTGTTTGGTGTCACAGTACCTAACTAGCTCCAGCACGAGCTCTTAATCTGCAAGGTATGCGTGAGTGTTGGCAGGAATGGAAACAAACGAAGAATTTGCAAACATTGACAAATTTAAATCTTTTCGTAGAGAACTGCCGACAATATCTGATTAGAAATGTTAATTTCCAACATCGACTGTAATGTTCGAACACTATAAGTTTGTCACCTATTAACATAAATTATAATAGTAAACCACTCAAAGCAGTTGATGATGCCAAATACTTAGGCATCACTTTCGACAGAAAGCTAAGTTGGAAAAAACATATAACAAACATCTCAGAAAAGGTTGAAAAGAAACTGCAAATCCTGAAAGGGTTAGCTGGTGCTAAATGGGGCTGCTCAAGGAGAGTCCTTAACACAACATACAAAATGTATGTTAAACCAAACCTCTTGTACTGTTCTGAAGCTTTAATAACAGCAGCAAATGCTAACATCAATAAACTTGAACAAATACAAAATCAGGCTCTTCGCCTAATCACTGGAGCAGTTAAATCCACACCTATTGACGCCATGCTTGCCTTAACACGGACCCCATCAATAACAACAAAAATAGAAGAACAAGCATTGCTCCAACACGAGAAAATGTTACGACTGCCAAACTCTAAATGGACAGAAGAGAACTTCCCCCCTTCAATCCTTAAAACTCATAGTAGTTTCCTAGAAAAGGTAACACAGATTAAATCCAAATTGAACATTCCTAACACCAGAGAAAATCTACTTATAAGAGAAAATCCAGTGGAATTATTACAACCTACCTTCAGTTTGGAATTAATAGAGGAAATAGGTAAATCAGACACACCAAAAGAAATACAAAAACTTCTAGCTCTGGAAACAATCAATACTAGGTATCCCACAGAAGAATGGCTGCACATATATACTGATGGATCCTCCAAGGAAAACCTTACTGGAGCTGGAGTTACGTGTTCACATTTTTCCTTTTATCATTCTGTTGGCAGAGACACAACAAATTATGAAGGAGAAATAGAGGCTATACGCATTGCTATCCGACAATTATTAAATCTTCCCTTAAATAAATTTAACAAGGCAGTAATTCTTTCAGATTCTAAAGCTGCAATTCAGGGAATATGTTCAAATACTACAAAGAAGTCAACAAAAATTAGAGAATGCTACAAAATGTTAACACAACTCCAAAAAGTTAATAAGACTGTTCATCTCCAATGGATTCCAGCACACTGTGGAGTAATGGGGAATGAAGCTGCAGACTCACTTGCAAAGAAAGGCACAACAATAAAACAAAGATCTAAATTCAATTTCTCATATTCCTCAATAAAACGCTTGATCATTAAAAATTTTTCTCATTTATACCTACAAGAAATAGAAACAAATGCCAAAGATAAAAAATGGATTACACTACTTACCAACCCAGATATAATCCCCCAGAGACCAAGGAAAACAGCGGTTGCAGCCTTCCGACTATTGACAAATCACGACTGCTTAGCAAGTCATCTCTACAGAATAGGTATCTCAGCCTCACCAATATGTGTCCTGTGTAACGATCCAGCAGAAATGAACGAATACCACTTGAAGACCTGTGAAGCATTAAGATCAGAAGAAACTACAGTTCAAAAGTATTGGAAAGTACGAATGCTAATGGCTTCATTGCCAGATGCAAGGCACTAGAAAACAACAACATAAGTTTGTCACCTTTTAGTGACCGTCGAGATTGGGTACAGGAGATCACAAAAATGCGTGGCGCGACTCCGAGTAAATGTAAGTCGTCCATCACATGATCGCATGGACAAAGCGAAGGAAACGATTTTACTGTTAAATTTTAAGCAAGTCATGGCAAGATAAAAATCAACCCGCGGAACTCCATCCAGATTTGCTTGCCTAACAATTATAATATCATTTACCCAATCTGCCCGTGCTTTCATTCTTGAGTCTTCAATATGCACACAGCTTTACTATTAATGTTTCACCCCTTAAATATTGATTACAGTTTACTTTTAGTTTTTATATAATTACGTTCGGATTACAGTTTCAGCTACATTACTCAATATATTAGAGTACTGGTAACAGATGCAATTACCGGACTAACATGAACACCAAATCATAGCTATGTTTTCAAAGTTACAAACCGACTTCTGAAATCAAGACAAAGATAACCACGAAGGTTTAAATCAGCACGTTTCTAGTTTTTTAACCCATTTTCTTTTTTCTCTGCTTACCCACCTCTTATGGAGGATTGATATTCCCAGGACTTAAAATTGGGTCGTATGCCTGCCAAGGAGCAGACGACTCTGCATCAGACAGAGCATCCAGAACAGGTGATCAGCCCGAAAACTGGAAGGAGATGATATGAAATGATAAGGTTCACTTCACTTGCCTAAACCCAGAAGTACATTCTGCTGCTTTTCAATATCTCATTAATTGGGAAGAAATCCAAGTAAAGGTGATCATAGAGCGGCTGATGAAATGAATGGTGGAGGTATCCGGAGAAGTTGAAGAAACCACGCAACTGGTTGTCAATCACAAATCTCACATACCATCCCATAGGAAGAACTCGATGAGAGCTCAATGTTATGTCCACGCGACCACGGCGGCGCCCCACATTATCTATTTATACAACTATTTAACAGTGGAATATTTTATGAAATATCATGCATCATAGAAACAAGTTTCAATATCTAATAAGAGTCGTAATAATCACGCATAAAGGTAACTTTGCTCATGAACTCTGAATTAATTTCTCCTGCGAAGTTTTATTCCCATGTCACATATACGGAGGGTTGTTTCCGATCTCTGATAACGAATTGCGAATGAGATTGCTGCGTTTTTGAGTGTGCAGCAAGAATAGGTGGTTGTGGGACAAAATAACTAGTTACCGTGCTGCCTTCATAGCAGTGAGACACGTGACAGTGTGCTTAAACAAATTAAACCATATTGGGAAGGCTACATTACTGCCCTTTCCGACCCACAGTACAGTTATTCTGCTGTCATTCAAGCATGCAAGAAGCGAAATTTTGTTTTGTCAAAGTACGCGATTAGCTCACTGTTGAATAAAAAGGGAAAGGGTTGCATGGAATTAATTCCACTAGGAAAAAAGCAAGCAAATCCACCACCTGCTACCAGACGCTCTCCAGAGGTGATAAGGAAACAAAGTTGGAATATCCCTCAAAACAATTAACTCCATTGTAAACAAAGATTTAAATATGGAAAATCGTCTCAAGGGTCGATTTCATAAGTCACATCTCACAACATTGTACTAACAGAGGAAGCTCTATGAGAAGCACCTGACAGAAGAAAAATGGAAATTTGTGGTCTCATCATATGAGACATATGCATACCTTCGTGACAGCGACAAACCCTGTGCAATACTACCGACCAAGGGGTGGAAAAAATTTTCAAAAATAGTATGTAGAATGCATAGAAAGTTATTCAAATGTATTTATGGTCATTGCTGATTACTGCTACAATGGAAAACTGATAATTGCTAAAAAGGCCAAAGTCAATTAAAAGTGTTATCAGGATGAACTTCTCATCCCAATTTATCACACTGAAATCCCGGCTCTGTATGAGAAAGACCAAAACAGAGTCTGAATGCATGAAGATAAGTGTCCAGTAACTTTTGCTTTGACTCTCATTATTCTTGCAGATAATGGAACAGGAAACTGCAATACACAGTATTCCATTCAGTAACGTCTCATTGAAATTTCCAAATGCCTCTCCAATTGATTTTTGCTCTTGAAAAACGCGTTGGGAAAAAGGCCCCCTACAAGGACCTTGTAAAGCTTATAAAGAGGAGTGGGAACTTCTGGACATGATCACACTATGCAAGAGTATTCTCCAGTGGAAACAGAAGTGCAGTGCGATACTCGGATTAAGAGACAACAAATACACCATGATCGGTAGCGGGATATCATAAGTTAGGAACAAAATCAAATGGGTTATCAGAGATAACGAAACTGCCATCTGTATCGTTATTATGTACAGATTACTTTTCTCTCTTGCATCCATATATCCTCGCAAAGGTTGTTCATTCGCGAAACTGACTTTCCCGATTATTTTAGGAACCATATTTCCTAAATGTGTTATAAATTTAGGCACCCTTGTGAGTTACCGAAACTGTTACACTTTGTAATGTTCTGTCGGAGAGAGGCACGTGCAATTTCTGTCGAATGTTAGCCCTACATGTTCGTTCTATGATGTGTAGCGTGCGCTTTCTGAGTCGTTTCTTCCAGTTACCGACAATGACACTAGATTTTTAACGAAGGAGACACCCCTTCAACAGCGAAAGCTGAAAACCATGACAGTCCTCCAAGATAAGCTTGGATTCTAAATTCAAAATTTTACGAACCTCCATATTTGGACCCCTACACCAGCAGTGCCCAACGGAAGTTGCACACTGAATAAGCAGCCGCTGAGGAGCAAAATCTTGCTACCTCCTTACAACCCACTACCTCAATTTTCACCCGCCACCCTGCAAAACCCCACATCCCGTCATAAAGTGGTTAAGCCCTTAAAAGGGCAGATACACGCATGACACACCTCGGGCTGTTCTCAGCCTGCCAGATAGCGTCACGTCACGTCACACTAGATTTTCACTCTCCTATCGGCCGTCTACGTTTCTCATTGGCGGACCTTTTATTTGCATTGTTTAAGGACCGTATGTTAATGGCCCTTTCGCCATTTTTAAATGCATAATTGCTGAATATTAATGCTATCACATTTATTCATATTGCTATTCATATTCCCCTGCTTCTTAAAGCTCTACGTATTTTATTATTATTATTACTTTCTTATTATTAATATGATCATTATTAGGATGAGATTATCAGTATGATATTAATGTTATTACTAGGTCGATTTGTCCCGTCACACACCATAGAGGCGGACAATTTCTTGTTACTCGAGAAAATTTTATTATAGATTTACACATTTATTGTCGGTATAGAAAAAATAGTTAGCTTTTAAAAACTGGGTTGCTATGAAGTTCCATTTTCCATGAATGACTACCAGAAAAAACAAATAGCACTTGCCTCTAGCAAAAACTAATTCAAATTACAACGAATATCGCCACAATAATTAAGCTGCAAAAAGTTTGACATAGTTCGCGCTTTGATCAGACTACATTTTATTGCGGAGGAGGCGGAAAAGCAGGCAGGAGGCGCAGACAGACTCATAACTTGGTTATTTTAAATGGCATTGATCAGATTCAAATGTGCATTAAGTTGATCAGCGCAATCTCGAGATCAATTTAATCAGTCGTATTAGTATATAGCGCAGTTTAAGCTAATAACAGCAGAGGCGACCGAATAAGGAGCCACGCAGAGCAGAGGGTGGGGTCCCTACGAATTCCAGTTCGAGGCAGTGCAAGCGTGTCCCCACCCCTGCCTCCTGCAGGCGTGCACATCACACTGAGTTGCCCGGAAGCTGGAGGTCGTCGGCATCCTTTCTCCCTGTCATGCAGCACCTAGGCTGCTATCCTAGCTTGTAACCCTCAAACAACCAAGCAGATGAAGCGCAAAATGAAATGAGGAGGAAATGGAGGGAAAGAAACTTCCGGGCATATAATTAACCTCCCCAGCATTCACCTAGTGGAACGGGAAACTCCGAAAGAAAGGCTGGCCGTGGAAATCGAAGCCACGGCCTCCAGGATGTGCGTCACCTCCCTCAGTTAGGCAACTTTAAGTTTGAAATGCTTTAGATTAGGGATACAACTTCTGCTTGCTCCGATTTCGATTTTCCGGGATTGGTAACCTGCCGAGTGATAAAATACCTTCTCGACGCCCTTACTGGAACATTTTTCGTCGGTTTATGGCTCTATTGGCAATAATGTCCGAGAAACACGCGCGTTTTATTTTTGAGGAAATTTATGTTCTGCAAAAATGCGATAAAATAAAGTATGCAGTCATGGCAACTTTTCACCTGGCGTTTTCTACCACAAAGGTCAATAACACAAACTAAAACTGTTGTGGCAATAACTCTTTCATGGCGTTGATAACTTCATTGAAGCTCCATTTTTGCGGTATGCCATCGTTGAGTATTTGTTTGGAAAACAAAGTGGTATATGTGGACACATTCATTTTCCTGCGATTGAGTATAATAAGTTGCGGTAAAGCATTGGGCAAACATCATTCGTTAAATAAGGTAATTAATCATGAGATGAATGTGGATTGGTAAAGTTACTGATGTTCACACACAGTGGAACATTTATCTGTTTGAGAGCGCTCCAAAGTGATATATTAGTTCTAAAAACTTCCAGTAATGTTATGCGTTCTCAATGCATCACTGCATATTTTAGCAATCTGGTGAATCAGCAACTTTTCTTCCAGTGTCCCTTACGAAAGAAGCTGATTAATTATTCATTTTCCAGATTTTGTGTTTTCTCCGTCTTCCTAACGATATTTACACAGAATATAATTTAGAATTCCAGAGAAACGGTTATATACGTATCACTTGTAAATTTGGGGGTTTATAACTAGACAGGATTGCGTGAAAATTATGTCTCTTTAGAATGATTTTACTTGTAGTATAGAACTAATTTTCCAATATGTTCCATGTTATTTCTTTTCTTTTTGCCTTTTCTTTATTTAACCTTATTGTTATATTACAACACGTTAAATAAAACACAATACAGGGAACCAAACAGTATTACGTCTTAACATTTTAAAACAAATTGGTCGACGGTTGTAACATTGGACACAATTGCTAAATGTAACAATTAGAAGATTATCTTATACTCTCTAACTGATACTCTCTGTCAAAAGTCAAAATAAGGTTGGAATTTAATTTTCTTGAAATTAAATTATACTTAAGGGAAGAGGTGAGTGTAGAGCTTAGTCGAGTACACCCTGGATGAAATAATCCACTATTTTTGAACTGTTAACCCGGGAATTCCTTTTGAAAAAATCAGGTAGATGTAGTAGACTATGGAAAATATCTATGGCAAACTTCATTATCCTAGCTCATATACTTCATCTCTAAAAATGTGTTTAATAGCTAAACAGAAGGAAAATTTTGTGAAAAATAGGGTATATTGTTGCCGCAAAATTGGAATGTAATTCTATATCACAAAGAAATGTGCAAAATTTCAAACCTCTAGACCCAATTGTTGCTCAGAAAAGTGATTGAAAAAAATTGTTTCTGAGCACAAAACTAATGAAATAAAAAATGTGTTAGAATAACTTACACAGACCCCCATTTGTTTAAAGCGTATTTAAATAAAGAAGCATTGTATGTAAAACAATAGAATTGTATATAATTCTTGTTCGGAAGATATCAAAGTTCAACGATAATAAAAATAAAAAATGACATTTTTGACATTTCGCACTTTCCACTTCCCTCAGGCTACAAAAGAACAACATAATACACATAACAATATAAATGGTGATAAGATAATTATTAACTGCCGAAGTATAGTTTTCTTTTCATTTACTGCTGTGGATAGTCATTTGGTCTGCAAAATTTCCTTGCGACTTCTATTGGTTTGGATTATAATTATTTTTCACGATTAGGATATATTTGCGTGTACGAGTTTCCGGTCTTGAGAGTGTATAGCAACCTATTAAGTTTGTATGATAAATTCTAAGACGGGTCCTTTAAAACTCTGTGGTATATAAAATTATCGTCCTATTTGATCTAAGATTTTACATTATTTAAAAATTATCAAAATTGACTCATAGTTTTATTCTCTTAGTAATGTTTGGAACACGATCATTTTTTGTGAATTTGAATTTGGCTGGTGTTCCAGATAAGGTGTTTCTTGACCACAAAGTTGAATTTTTCGTATCCTGCTACTTCAGTGTGAGGGAATCAATGTAGTAGTTATTTATTCTTTTTTTTAAATTTATTATTTGAAGTCGCTTCAACATAAAAGTCATATCGCGACTAAACATTGAGGAAAAAAAAAAAAAAAAAAAAAAGAAAAAAAAAAGAAAAAGAGGAAACAAATCATGAAGTTTAGATTGAATTTAAACATCCCTGATGAACTTGATGATTTTCTTGTGATATTGTTGATCACCCAAAGCTAGCTGAAGGTTCTCAGGAACTCCATACTGAAGTCGCTGGTGAGTGTATCTTGGGCAAACAGTAAGCAGATGCTGAACTTGACTTCCTTGAAGAGCTTAGGGATAACATTTGGATTACTTATGTTAGGTATTCTGCCATTAGTGTACTCATAAACTAAGAGAAGTTGATATATTTGCCGATAGAAGCAGTTTTTCATTTTATTACAGCGCAGCAGCAATCTTCATTGGACTACTGTCTCTTTTTAATTTCATTATGTAAATATCGGTACTCAATGTTAGAAATGTGATTTTCTGACTATATTTCAAGTTCTATAATGAACATAATTGCATACTGCCGATGTTACTGCATATCTTAAATTTTAAAATTAATAGTCAAACATATTAGTGACAAAATGAAGTCCTTACTGCCACTATTGCGATATCCTATGGGGGTTTGGAGTAAACCTGAGGGCACTGCTTCAAAACATGTAGGAAAATGAAAAGATAAGCTGTTCAGTGTATAGAAAGAAAGTCTGACATTATAATGGTGTGTTTTGTGGTTAAATATACACCATGCGCACTTAGTTCGTGCATATTTTCCTTACTAACCTAAACGGATGATACACCTCTAAGTGGAAGTGTAACGAGCAGGCTGGCTCAGGTGGTAACGCTTGGGAATCGTATTCGGGAGTTCCTGGGTTTGATTCCTGTGACTCATCAACCTGACCAAAGTTTTTAGCGATTGTCCTTGATCACTAATCAAATGCTGGAATACACCTAGGATCCCATGTTCGGCGAACCCGTTGGGTATTGTCATCTCCTCTCTCCCTCACGGGGTTTGATATACAGAAGCCAGACTACAGGCTCAGCAGAAAACCTTCTCCTCAGTGGTACTATAACTGAGGATGAACAGTTTCAGTTAGATCAAAATTAATCAGTTTAGTAAGTTAGCATTAAATACCTGCGTAGTCAAATATATTTCAACACGCAATTCTTGTACATTCTATACTTCTGAATCTCCACTGGTTTTACAAAGAGAGGCTGGAAATATATCTTGGTGTCACTCAGAAACGATACCCCGCGAAGAGGAATAGGAGACTCCAGTTTGCAGGCAGTTGCCCCCAAAACTGCGCGTGGAAGGAGAGAGTAAAGGATTGATGGTGAGGGACTGTCGTAACTTCAGGGTGAGCCACCCATGCGAATCGGGAAATAATGGAAAACAAGACGTAGTCATGACATACTACCCGGCCTATATTACGGAAACAATCGATCCATTACATTGTTGCGTTCCAACAAACACCGACTATGGTTTTTGATTATATATATAATAAAGTTCATTCCGGCCTTCGCTCATATACGAGATTTAAGATAACACTCAAAATTAATTTAAACCCATCGTCAATAAATAATTCATAATTGTCAAACCAAATATATATTGTTGAATGTATATATGTATGTCACTACTGAGTTCCATTGTTGTAGTTAAAAGAATCCTGTTCCCCAAGTTTAGGAGAGAAATAAGAATAAAATACATACAATTTAAACTTACAAAATTATATTATTGTTACCATTCTTTTTCTCATCATCATCATCATCATCACCATTATCATTCTTATAAGTGTTAACATTATTGTCTTTATTATCATCATTATTTTCACTATCATTATTATTACTATTATTATTATTATTACTATTATTACTATTACTATTATTTATTCCAAGTTATTGATGATCGTTCTTTCTTTGGATTTTTTGGTAGCACCTATTGCACTTTTGCCTTCAGGCATTCTCCTTACATGTCCATAAATTGATTGAATGTAATTTCATCCAGAATTGTTGGTTTTACTAGGATACAGTTTCTAATGACGTTATTTCTTATTTATCTCTTCTCGAAATTCTCGCTGCTCGCCGCTAGAACTCCGTTTCTGTTGCCAGTAATTTAATTTGTATTGTGTGTGTAAGTGGCCATATATCAGCGCCATAAGTTATTATACTTTAGACAAAACTATTGTAAATATCTCTTTGCTTTTTTGCTAATATTTTTGTTGTTAGCTCCGCGACAACGCGTGGCTCACATAGGGAAGACCTGGATTCGAAACCACTGGGCAGGCAATTCTCACCTCACTTTTCCATCTTTTTACAGGTGGGAAGGCGAATGCTAGGGGGGGGGGGGGGGGTTTCTCTTCTACAAATTTTCTTTTCATTATTTCCTGTGCCCAGAATTTCCTTTCATGTATTTCACCTTGATATTGCGACTTTTCTGTTCTCACTTTCACTTCACCAATGTGGTGTAATACAATTTTGCTGCATTTTTCTTCTAAAGTAGCGGTGTAAAGAAATATACGAAACGGCATCTGTTTCCTTCCGCCTCTTCCGCTTGGAAGTTGAACACAATACCTCTCTAATGAAATCAGAGACGTTATAAAAAACATGAACAGCCAAAAAGCCACAGGAGGTGATCGTATAACTAGCAATATACTCAATCCAGCATTTGATTCAACGCCACTGTATATAAAAGCATTATATAACAAATGTCTAGAAGGAGGAAACTTTCCAAAAGTCTGGAAAACAACTAAAATAATACCTATTATAAAGCCTGGTAAAGAAAGTACTGAAGAAGTCACCAAATACAGACCAATAAATCTACTGAAGGTTGCTGCCAAAGTACTAGAGAAACTTTTTATAAACCGAATTATGTACTATTTATATTCGAATGGCAAATTAAGTAACAATCAATACGGTTTCACACCACAAACAAGTACACTAGATGCAATCATGTCGGCCAAGGATTTCATTGAAGAAAGTTCACAAAACAATAGCAGTGTAGCGACAATCAGCTTAGACGTTAAAGGGGCATTTGATAGCGCCTGGTGGCCAGGTATACTGAATGCCCTGAAGAACTTTCAATGTCCGAAGTATCTGTACAGGTTAACACAAAGCTACTTAAGTGAGAGACGATGCACACTCACAACAAACAGTATCTCGGTAGAAAGGAAAGCAACTAAGGGATGCCCACAGGGATCCTGCCGTGGGCCTGGGCTATGGAACATCTATTATGACTCCTTACTGAAACTAAACTTCAAACCATATACTAAACTCATCGTCTTTGCCGATGATGTCCTGGTTCTTATCAAAGGAAAAAGCACATTGGAATTAGAGAATCAAGCAAATATAGAAATCCAAAAAATTACAACATGGGCCGCAACAAACAAGATAACATTCAATAGAGGCAAAAGTCAAGTAATGCTAATATCTCGAATAAAACCAAAAACTCGACAACGATTAAACGTATACCTGGATAATGGCAAAACAGAACAGACAGAGACTATAAAATATCTAGGAATAATTGTAGACAAACGATTCAGATTCCGTCAGCATATTGATCATATAGTGAAAAAGTCAAAGAAACTAATATATGCATTAGGAAAATCGGCAAAAATCAACTGGAGACTGCGTTCTGAAGTAATGAGCATAATCTACAAAGGAGCAACCTTGCCACTGATCTCCTATGGAGTGCCTGTTTGGATAGATGCTTTAAAAACACAATATAATGCCCAGAAAATAAGACAGGTACAAAGATTAGTAAATATTAAAATTACAAAAGCATTCAGGACCACTTCACACGAAGCCCTATGTACTCTGGCCGGAACAACTCCAATCATCATTAAACTAACGGAAATAGCCAATTACCACAATATTATAAGGGGAAGAGCAAAACAAGAGCCCAACTTGACATCCCAATAAGCTACGAAAGATGGCCCCATCCTGCTGATAACATAATCATTGAACAAAAGAACGAAACAGAGGCATATGCAATTCAAATATATACCGATGGCAGCAAAACTCACACGGGTGTAGGATCTGGAGTTATCATCTTATCAAGACCAATCAATACAAAAATATCAGTTTAAATTACACAACAGGTGCTCCAACAACCAAGCGGAACAAATCGCTATATTACAAGCTCTTAAAATTCTTAATGCCATAGAAATTAAAGTTAAATCTGCAGCAGTGCACACTGATAGCCAGATAACATTAGATCTTCTACGGAATAACAGAAAACATTATCCTCTGATAGAGGAAATAAGAATCAACCTAACAACCCTAAAATTCAAAGAATGGAAGATAAACTTTACATGGGTTAAAGAGCATATAGGAATTCAAGGAAATGAGCTTGCTGATACACTAGCTAAAGAAGCAGCAAACAACACAGCTACAGCAATAGTGTACGATTTAAAGCCCATTAGCACCATGAAAAGTGAACTGAAACAAGGGAGCCTGAAACCATGGGAAAATGAGTGGAAAACCACACAAAATGCTGCACTTACAAAGACCTATTTCCCCAGCGTTGCAAAAAGACTAAAAATTAATTTTAAGCTCACCCACAACTTCACAGCAGCAACTACTGGTCATAGGAAGCTTGGTGAATACTTCCATCGATTCAAATTAACGAATGATCCAACATGTGTGTGTAAAAAGGAAACACAAACGGTGCACCACATCCTATGGGAGTGTGAACTACTTAGCCGTGAAAGAAACGATTTCAAGAAAGCCGTGACACTTAAAGGTGCAAAGTGGCCTATCACAAATCAAGAATTAGTGGAAAAAACATATGAAACTATTCCACAAGTATGTGAACAATATAGACTGTGAACTTTTAAAAATAACTACCATTTCATAATTGTACGAAACCAATAACGATTCTACTGTAATCTCAGATATGTTCAATGATGTAAAACCATATGCATGTAGTATTACATTACTGTAATGGAACATGCAGAAATAAATTGTTGTTGTTAAAAAAATACCTCTCTAATCTCTCGCAGTAGCAACATTCGGTGTATTTAAGAACTACCATTGCAACCTCACTCGGAGAACTCACCAAATAACTACCATTTTATGTCGAACATAAGACCTCTCTAATCTCGCACAGTGGCATCACCCACTGCGGGTAACAACTATTGTTACAACTTCACTCGGAGAACCAGCATTTTATGTCGCATCAAGATCAGCTCACTATTATACTAACAAGTTATCACGCAGGGGCCACTCACATATAAGAGCTGGAACTTCTGGAAAGCTTGCCGGCATTAAGAGTGAGTAACTTTCAGAAGAATCTAGTTATCTATCTGGTGTTCACGCTGGGCGAGAACGCTACTTCGTCTACTTATCTCTCCTTAAGTCTACAGGTGGCACGTTGGTCGATCGTTCCACGCAATACTCGAACCTGATGCTGTCTGAGGATATTTTAATGAACTATATGAAAGGAAATTTACACACTGGTAAATTGTGCATATGCTAATTCTTTATCTTTGGATGTTAGGTAAAATGTAAAGGTTCATACACCTAATTTGGGTTTAAAAAGCGTGATTAAGTGTTATTTGTTATAGACTTAGTCGATTTTATGCCACGTATCGTTGCTAATATAAAATTTACGAGCACTAAAGTGCGTTGCGTGAATATACATTGACATCTGGAGTGAGAGAGTTTAAGGGCGCGTCGACAACTAGGCCATTTGGGCCCATTGGACATTTGGAGGAGAAGACAAAATGACCTGATTTAGCTTCCTCTAGCACACCGATGTCCAACCTGGTCTCTCTGCAGACGCTTACGTAATTAGCTGGTACTCTCCACCTCCTCTTTCAGTCGGAGGTTGAATTAGCTCACAACTAGACAGTCAGTATCCAGTGACGGACACAAATAGGCGATTCTATGGCAGCTTCTAAGTCATAACTTAAATTTTCTGGGAATATCCTCTGAAAACCTCTTTATTCTGGATGGTGTTTGCAGAAATGATAAACAGTAAGAGACAAACAAAGGCTTACTAAATAATGTGCAACTCGTTAAAACACAATTTGTTTCAAATGCTTCTTTTTATTTTGGTGTACCATTTCTGAGATATTCTTGATTATTTGTTTGAATTCGACCATGCTTATACTTTTCTCAGATAGGAATATGTTATTCATTTTTTATCTCTTGGCCTGCAAAGCCGTTGCATAGCAACCAGCTCTTAAAACAGTTCACAATCGCTTAAAGTCTACTGTATTCCTGTATTCGTCTTGCACCTGAAGAAAGTTCCCAATAAGATAATTTCTGAAAATCCTTATGTCGATTAACCATTTCTCGTACATAGAGAAATGAACATTTGCAAGAATAGTGTGTATAAGAGTGAGTATAGCTCTGCATATGTTTGCGAACAGAGTTTCTCCAAATTAATAGGTTAGGCGACGCCTTCGACTTTGTCGCCAACTATTGTTAGGGTTCTTAAGTAAACAAAGTACCACAGAAGTCACTAATGAACAGATGTTTGTCTCATAAGGTTTGAAAATGCTTTCGTAAATCAAACTCAGGGTACATGTAAACAACCCGTCACGGCAACGTAATGTGCTGAAAGAATGACACAGTACGCATAAAGTGGAAGGAAGCCAATCCAACCTTGTCTTTCGGAAATGTTAGACATTTCTTCTCTAGCATAGTTACCTTCCTATTTCATGGTGGCATTAAGAGCAGATATGTTGAAAGGTTTTATTAATAAAAATGAAGATTCGCGTTTAAATTGAGTGATATTAGTTATACACACTACCTATTTGTCTCCTCGTAACAACACCTAAGATAAGAGTTATCTTCGCTTAAGACTGCAGCAAACTAAAGATACCAGAACGCATCACTCGTATATGATTTTCAACTAATAAATCGCTATTCACTATTTTCTTCTCGTGGTCGTGCAAACAGTATAGACTTCGAAAGCCGTCACTTACGGATCCGATGCTTATTTTCTCTGCTGCTTACCTATAATAGGTAGAGAAATCATTGCATTCTGCACGAAAAATTTATACAGAGATTATACAGCATTTTTAGAATAAGGTCTCTAAGGTGTCTGTAAACAACATACCTCAGAATATAAAACGTGGTTATACACCAAACTTGATATGAGTTCAGCGTCTTCCAAGGATGTGACAATATGATTTTAAAGAAAATACTTCCACCTCAAATTATTCTTTACCTGAAAATTTCATTAGTTGTTTCCCCAAAACTGGATCCAACGATTTTGATTGAATAGCATGTGAAGACCTCTTGTTTAGAATAAGTTTTTGATAAGCCCTGAACAATTAGAGATAAAGTTAAATGGCATTAACCATATCTAAAATATTATTTGTTATTGGCTTTAATGTTTTGAAGTGCTGTAGCTAATAACTTTCTCGCGATTTCATGGAAGGAGCTTAAAGGTTCTAGGCCAGCTGTTTCTGGAAATGCATTTTTCCTCAGTAGCCGTCTGCAGGACAAGCTTAAAAAGATGGAATCACGCTAACAAATTAAATGCTATTCCCGGGTTTTGAAGCAGGGATTTTTAGGACTTGTTGCGGTTTCTCCTACCACCTGACCTACAAAGGCATCATTCCACTTTTTTCTTGATACACAAGATGATGCCAACTTCATATAACATACCATAAGGGGACTGCCAATGCTATAAGTACTTGAAGTCCCGTGTTTCACGTTAATAGTATAACCAACTATTAGGTTAATAAATTTTCCCCAAAATGCATCTTGATTAGAAATAAGAATAAGAGAGATGGGAACAAGCTGCGGCTGTTTCGTGATGAAAAATGCCTTTGGGGATTCCACTCTGAAACAGCCTGATGAATGAGATGAAACATTCGTACCTACTTGTTTCTTTCCTCTTGTTTGGCGAAAGTGCACACACATCTGGATAAGCGTTAAATTTCTTCTTCAGCACTTCCAAAGTGTATTGTATAAATCTGGGAAAACTGACTGTTACAGCTCTTGAAAGTTCCATCTATAAAAATATGTTGAGCGCTTTAGATTCTCTTACATTTTTCCCACAAGCAATTATTCTTTATCTCCATCATCCAACTAAAGGAAGGGTCCCATCGTTTATCCTTGGCATTTCGTCAAGGATAATTTCCTCACGGCTTCTAGGTTTCCCTTGCTCTCTGATGATGTATAATCCCTTTCGTTGACATTAAGCATTTCTTAACAGTCATACCCTATGTTATGTGACTTTGGGTGGGTGTAAAGTAAAGACGACAGATGTAGTCTAGATAAAGAAACACTTTTATTTCCGTAAACAGTAACTTTGTACACTCGTTGCAACAGTAGGAAAGTCTTTTCCCATTCACCAACAGCACGGCTCCGAACTAGTAACACAACAACTGTCCCTTCTCCGTCGGCACGACTCCTCAACGCTTTACATACGTCTGACTCTTCCGTCGGCCCGACTACTCAACGCTTCACATACGTCTGTCCTTTCCGTCACATACGTCTATCCTTTTTTGTTCTGTCGCACTTTACCGCTATTTATATCTCCCAGGCACTATTCTGGAAAGTTCAGTTATTGCGGTGAAATACAAAGCAGAAGATTCCCGACGTCTCTATCCTTTTCTCTCTTTCGACAAGCGCCTCAACAATGCTGCCATTCTCTGTCTCTTTCCTTCGGCTCCTTTGCGGTAGTGCCGACAATAATGCGATGGGTGACACTGCTGTTGTCGGCAATTAGATGCGGCGGGCGCGGTGACACAACTCTATAGCTGAGATATTGAAGAATGTTCCTCCTTATTGGCCCTTATTGGCCCAACATGTGCAGTTTTTCACCTCTAATATGCTTCAATGGGTGGTCCACACTGCTACTTAGATACTTTCAAAATATCCTAGCTCCTATTTGTTAATCTTCCGCCACATTTCTGGGATTTTTCTTTCACACAAACCTATATTATTACACCACTTAATGTTTCATTGTAGTTTCGGTATGCATAATCATTGTAAAGCGCACATGGCCTTCCCTTATTAGTAGTAACTAATTCCATCAGGACTACTCAATGACTCACAATGAAACACAGGTTCACAGTTCTTCCTTACATGATACCTGGCAGGCAGTGTGCGATACATGACGGCTTTTTTCCTTCTCCGATTTTCCTTAAGTCTAAGTCCGTCTCTCTAACAACGTTCTGACCGCTTATTTCGCAAGATTCCTTTTGACTGCTTATTTCGTTGACCGCTCTTTTCATACATTCCGTGAGCAAGGATGAGAGAAAAGACACCTTGTGGCCAGATCCAGAGTAAGAGCACAGACATTGACAGAGGTCACTAAGGTTTCTCAAATTCGACGTCTTCTCGATGTCTTTAGATCTTCTGGGGCCAACTCAGGGGGATATCGGCGTGAGGTCCATCACCCTCAGATGCCACCCCCTTATCCACCCGGATCCCACGGATGAGGGATGAAAAGAGCATATCATCCCTGCCAAGGATGCAACCCTGAAAGAACTAACGGGGTGAAGGATGAATGAAATGATTAATGAAACGAAATGGAAGGTCAGGAAATTCGGGGAATGTAATTATCCTTCATAGCATTGGCATGACGACCCGGGGAAATCCCCAAAATAGCTTTGGCTTAAAAAGGTTGGCCACAGGAATCGAACTCACGACCTCCCAAATACGAGCCTCACGTTACCGCGAAGCTCGGTATCTTTATTATATAGATAGATAGAAAATGTCCCTTGGCAAGCATTGTTTGGAGAAGAGCTGATAGAAATATTCTTGTGAATGCATTACATCAGAATTTTTCAAATATAGCGCTCAGTCTCAGCGTGATTAATCTTACTTCCATACATTGGCTAGCAACATAATAGCTTTGATGATTAATAATTTACTCGTTTTATTGATAGCGTTGCAATCAATAGGACAATGGATGGAATATTGCTTGTAACATTTGACCGAAGCAGTCATATTAATAAATCCAGACCGCGCACACTTGTATGGCAATAATTACTTTTAAGCACAAAAAGGATCCATCTTGCCGGCCTAAATCTTCCAACGGAAACCTCTGGCCATTCGTTCACTGGAAGGGCTGGCAATAGATTGCGTCAAGTGATAGAAGAATGGGTAGCCTCATTGCTGCCAACGTTTTACTCGTTTTTCCCCTCCCTGACGCCGTGACAAAGTTAGCTCGGAAGTGCTAAGCCCATTTCCGGAAGTTAAGCTAACATATTACAGCGCTGCTCATATTTTCACCGGAAGATAGCTCGTAAGTTTCAAGCGAAATCTTAGTTGTGCTTGTACTGCGGGTGTATCCTATGATTCACTCCAAATGTTCTAATAAAAAATTTAGGTACTGGTTTCTGCACTTACCTTACATGAATTTGTGCTTCAATTTCGGATTTTTGTGAAATGGTTAATTCTGAAAGAATACAGTGTATACAGTTTTATTGCTTTATATACAAAAATGAGTCAATTATTATGAAACAAAATCTGATGTATTGCATCGGCATGGCATTCTCTACTCACTGTTCTACAAAGCATTATTCCTTTATCCACTTCCTGTCAATAGATGTAAACGTCCGTTACATATTTATGTATGAGGGCATTCGAAAATGATTTGGAATAATGGTTTTATATCTTATTTATTAATAAAATGATTCAATGTATATGGGATATCTCAATATACTCCGTGCGCGCGCCGGGGGGTGGGGGGGGGCGGCCTGTAGGTTTAAGGTCGCTCAACTTCGTGGTCATCAGCGCCCTTAAAGCAGTTCATGACAATAGCCACATATAAACTTAAATCAAAAATCAAATTCCTAGTAACTAAGAAAATATACACATAAATATAAAAACACTGGCAATAGCCAGATATAAAACAATGTGATAAATATCTCAAAAAGCATAAAAAAGATATCTAAAATTTTAAATTCTCTAACTGATATTACACTCCACTAAAAACTTATAATTGTTCCACCCTTAGATCCGCACTTAATGTAAACACAAGTCGTCAACAATTAACCCGCGATACACAGAAACCAAGGCACACCATAAAATATAGTACCTTAAATATCGGCGATTATCTGTGAGTTTTCGAGATGTATAACAACCCTGGTAATGTAACGCAATAGCAGCTTTGTTCTTAAAACCTCCGAGTAAATGTCATTCTGTTGCAACATGGACACGAGGCATGAGTCCACGTGACGTTTGTTTATGTTAGTTGCAGCTGATACGCACACCATGTTATTGCGGAGGGATACAAGGTGCGGATCTAAGGGTGGATGGAGTATAAAAACTCTATCAACTGCTGTTTTGTCGTCTGCTAAAACCTCTGCAAGTCCGGCAGGCAGCTGCAGAGAATCTCGAAGATGTGCTAGAGAAGAACACTCTAGCAGCACGTGACGGACTGATAAAAGGTTGCCACACTGTGGGGCCAGGATCCCTTTTAAATAGGCAACCACGCGAAACATTGCAGTGGCCTATTCGCAATAGAATCAATCTATTCTCCTCGCCACGGGATATGCGAGAAGAGGGTACCCAGTTTATCGAAAATGGTTTTACTTCTCTCAGCTTATTACCGCGGAGAGCTGACCTCTCTTCGTGCCAGAACGACAGCACCGCTCTCCGCATTTCAAGCCTAAAGTCTTCCAAAGTAACACGTGAGATGGTAATACTAGGTTTTGTAGCTGCCGTCTTTGCTGCCAGATCTGCCATTTCATTCCCAGGCAAACCTACGTGACCAGGAACCCATGCACACACCACGCTAACGCAGAACGGTGTAAAACATGGCGGGACCCTGGATATGTTGTACAATAGGATGGGGGTTGTACAGCTCACGAAGGCTCTGAAGTGCATTAAGGGAATCACTCAATAACAGGCGGTGACCTAATTTGCGACGGCGCACACATAAAACGGCTCGGTAAATTGTATACAGCTCTGCAGTAAAAATGGAAGTGCTATTAGGAAAACCGAATGTAATATGGTTCGTTTCCATAAACATAAACAGATCCAACATGGCTGGTATTCTTGGATCCATCGGTATAAATAAAATGTCGGTTAGTGTAAACTGTCAAAAATTCTAAAAAAACCATGTGCGAATACTACTAATAGGCATCGTGAACTTCCGCTGCACGGTCCTTCCAAGATCTACATGGGGCGTGCCAGGTAACCAAGGGGGGTAGAGTTTCTCGCACTTGGCAAACATCCTAGGCAGTTCAATTGCAAGCTTCCTTAGAAGCTCCTGGAAACGAAAACCCGCTAGCTTAGGACTACGTGTGATTTTCGTATATCGTTCTCTTAGCGTGGTGGTGAAAAAAGAAGCGAACGTTGGGTGCTGAGACATATATCTAAGCGCACAACCATAATTTGCCAAGAAAATCTCACGCCGATATTGCAGAGAAAGTTCTGCGGACTCGGCGTAAAGGACTACGACAGGACTTGTTGGGAAAGCTCCTATTGTCATGCGGATATCCCTATTATGGACTGCGTCTAATCTTATGAGCACTGATGGTCGTGCTGAGGAATAAACAATACACCCATAGTCAAGTTTGGATCGGACCAGTGCGCGATACATTCGCAACAAGGTTGTCCGATCCGCTCACCACGATTTGCCTTTTAGTACTCGCCATATATTCAGTGAACGGCCACGTCGTGCTCTTAGCTGTGCTATATGCGATGACCGATTAAGCTTCCTATCCAAGGTGAACCCCAGGAAAGGAAGGGAAGTAGATCTGGACCGAAGGTGCCAATCGTCTCCTACGGCGCCAGAAATTGACGCAGATTGACTTCTCAGTTAAGAAACGGAAGTAGTTTTTTGAGTTTCACTCTCTAAGTTGTGCAAACATTGCTGCAGGTGCCGTTGTAAGAACGCCGAATGTTGAGAAGTGCAATACACAGGCAATGTCGAATAGAAATAGGCATGACGAAACGCCAGTTGGAACACATTTCCAGATGGAGTTACTTGCGCTTGCAAAGAGCGTGCCACTTAGTACCAAACCCTGAGGTACTCCCACCTCCTGGACAAAATAATTTTAAAAACTGAGCCGACCCTTACTCAGAAAAAGCCGTCTTTCATAAACTCCTGAATGAGCAGCGATAGGTGTCCACGTAAGTTCCAGGTATACAGGGAACGTAGAATCCCTGCTAGCCAGCACGTATCATAAGCCTTCTCGAGATTAAAAAATATGTCAACGGTTTGACAGTTCTTCATAAATCCGTCTATTATCTGTGTTGACAGGTGGTCTACAGTTGAACGGCGTCGTCGAAAACTACATTGGATGTTAGTCAGTAGGTTACGACTTTCTAACCACCATATCAATCGTCCATTGATTATGCATTCTATCACCTTGCAAACAGCAGGTAAGGGAAATAGGACGATAGCTGAAGGGAAGATGACGGTCCTTTCCAGCCTTCAAGATGGAAATAACGGTGGCCTCCCGCCAATTTTCTGGAAGTATACTGTCAATCCAAACACGATTATAGACAGGGAGAGAGCTGTTGTAATATGAATACCGTCTGGTCGTGGTACTGATATTCGCGAAGATTTAAGATAATCTTCTAACTCCGCCATGGTGAACAGGCGATTGTAATCTTCTACGTTTATAGAACGAAACGCGAAGCCTTGATATTGTATCTTAGCTTTAGTTGGAAAGAACTCAGGGAAGTAGTTGTCCGAACTAGAGACACATGAGCGAAAGCACTACCAAAAGTGTTGGCCACCTCAAATGACTCAAGAGCAGCTCTTGCGGCTGTTTTTAGTCCTGCTATGGGTATATGGGTCGCTATAGCTACAACACGCCTTAACCTATCGCTCACAGCCGAAGAAGGTGTATGTCGGTTAAATGAATCTACTCCATGATTTCTCTTTGCTGTTCTTAATGACTTTTCTGGACCTGGTGCGCATTTTCTTATATTGGATTAGTTTAGGGTGACGCTGGAAAACCCTAAGAGCACGCCTTCGAGCAAGAATGGCATTCCCATATTCTTCCGTCCACCAGGGACAGGAAATCGACAAGGGTGGAAAGTCGACCGCGGAATTGATTGTTCAGCAGCAAACACAATCGTCTTCTTGAGATGCTGCGCCAAATCATTCACTAAGTCGTGCTCGTTATACGTAAACATAACCAACTGCGTGTAAAGGTTCCAGTTGGCATAGTTCAAACACCATCTGGACATACGTGTTGTACATCTATCTTGGGTTAAGAGACTAATAATACATGGGGAGTGGTCACTAGAGTGTAAATCAGACATGACATTCCATTGCAAGCAGACTGCCAACTGATGTGAACAAACTGCACGATCAACGTGCGAGAAACTATTGAAGGAATCAGAAATCAATGTAGGCTCTCCAGTGTTGAGGAGAGCTAGGTTGTAACCGTCCAGGAAATCAGGGTTGAGCTTGCCTCTCGCACAAGCGCGACTTGAACCCCAAAATGGGTGGTGCGCATTGAAGCCTCCCACCAACAGAAACGTTGTTGGTAACTGGGAAACAAGCTCTTCTAAATCAATGTGCGAGAAGTTATGGGACGGAAGCAAATATAAGTTACAAATAGTGGTTTGCAGTAGAATGTTACGGCAACTGCTTGTATATCAGAGCGTAAGGGTACAGATTCCATATACACATAATCTCTGACAAGTATCATAGCACCACCATGTGCCGGAACACCCTTTTCTGGTGTAACATCACACCGCGCTGGGGTGTCTCGTCTTAGATGGAAAGCGTCTTGTGGGCGAGGCTTAGTCTCTTGCAAACATGCAACCCAAACTCTGGTCGTTGTGTTTTAATACCACGTATGTTCCATTGTAGGATAGCCATGTTAATACCTGTTTCTTACACAGTATGAGACAGGTATTCCAAGGTAACTCTGCATTACTTTGAAGTAGGTGGTTGTAGAATTAATTTAGCACTTTTGTTCTGCCTTGGACTGAAATTTTTCTCTGACGCTTTGTCGCGCCTCTTTTCCACCGGGGCCTCCCAGTGTGGGCAGATTCGTCTAGCTTCATGTCCTCTGCCGAGGACGTCCGCGTTCCCATAGCTAACGGCGAAGACGAAGGATGCCGGTCCGAGTTCACCCCGGAAGATTCACCAGAAGAGCATCTTCGAGATGTTCCTGGACTCTTATATCCCTTCGATGTACTGGGATCAGAGTTAACTTCCTTGAGGAAGGCATTCTTCTTGTTGCTCTTCTTAAAGTTTATCGGTGAGGCATTATAAATTACAGGCTTGCTAGTCTTTTGTGTTCAGTTTGACATTTGCGTTGGTGATATAATAGTGGTATTTTTTCACCAACAGATTTTGTAGGCGTTATTATAGTTGTGTGTGCTGATCTTAAGGGCTTTAGAATAGAGGTAAGAGCTGCAATAAAATCGTATTTTCCAAAGTTGTTGCCCCATTGAAATCTCTGGCCTGTGTTGCGATCTCTCGCCTCGGTGCCGGTTTAGCTGCAACTGAGCTATAAATACCGAACCTTGGAACAGAGGGTCCGTGCGTGCGCGTCTGCGCATGTGGGTGTATCATATTTGTAACGCAAATCCAAACGTACACAGTAGCAAAGGTTTACATATGACAAACCAGTGAACTATTTGCCGATCGCAATTGCTCCTAAGAAAAAGGGGTCGATGTGACCTTAGATGTTAAAAGCGGCAAATAAACAGAGAGGAAAAATCAAGAAAAAGAGTATTCAATCGTACCTTTCGGCCTTTGATCCTTTCATGTGTGATTACTTCTTTACAAAGACAATTTTTTACTCTCTTCGTCATTTTCATTATACCTTTTTACTCCTTCTTGGTGCTAGCAAATATTCACTGCGTTTCGTTGCCTTCGTTTCTGAGAAAGAATGGTTTGGAATTAATGAAACTTGCGAGCGGCAATGAAATGGCCGAGGCTTGGGACGTAAAACAAGTAGACTTTGGGTAGCTTTGAAAAGGCAGTGCTTGTTGAATTTGAGGAAACGTCTGGAGAATCTAAGATCTATATCCTCGGGGTAAGAGAAGTGACGTTACAAAGGAAATGGTCGCTTGTCTAAAACCTGCCAACCCTGTCAGTTCCGTACTTTGACAGAGTTAGTGAGAGAATGCCTCTAACCACTCCGAGATCGTGGAACAAATGACGGCCATCAAATTCTAAGAAATCATATCTCTGACTCAGTATCCAAAATGACTATGAGTAAATGTACTTCTTGTATTATATATAACGTTTCCAAGAATGGCTCTTAGTTTTGCCGTTGTCATTAGATTATCAATCTTATAAAAGCGTTACGTAACACTTTTTGACGAAGAACAAAATGATTTCCCCAAAGGAAGATAATGTTCTGATGGATACTCAACATTAACATTATTGCTAGTGAAACACAGAGAATTCAACTTAGAAACACATATTACAGTCATTGATTCGGAAAATTCTTTTGATACAGTGAATAGAATTAAAGTATTAAAAATACTAACCATAGATCACGTTCCACAACAACTTATAACAAAAATATACGATCCCTATAAGGCAAATGTCATTGCAGCAAGGAGTAATGATAAATTATCTAAATGGTCAGAAATATATAAAAACCAGATTATTAGAAAATGGAGAGAATTACCTCAGGGGCATATTCAACTAAATAGACATTTACAACCAGATTAATTATCCTATGCAGACGATTTAGCTCTGTTGGCATCTTCAGAAGATAAATTACAACGTTCGCATTTAATTTTTATAAAATTGGAATAAACTATGTCATGAAATTCAATAAATAAAAAATAAAATTACGGCTTTCTGTGGAAATTCCCTGTTCCTAGAAAAATATGTTTAGATTTTAAAATATTAGAAATATATTACATATCTTAGACACACATCCATTTTTTATGCAATAGGCATTTTCCAGAAAATTACGAAGTATAACAAAACAATGGGGTAATTAATAACATTATGCAAGCTTCCCTAGTACAAAGTCCTGTGCTTTTGCGGAAGTGGCACTGAGAAAGAAAGTTGAAAGCAGAATAACGGCTGATGAAATGAAATTCATGAGGTATGCAGCAGGTATGAGGTGTGCAGGTATGCGCACAATGAAGGAGTTCTGGAATAATTGCAAGGAGAACCTGCAATTAAGTACATAAGGAATTATTAAAACAACAGGTTAAATCATGTACATCTCATGTATAGAAATATAATCCCAAAAGTCATGCTTCACTGTCGTCCATGAAAGATCTTTGTGTCATCCAAAGAAAGCTGGGCTGAAAATTCAAATGTGAAGTCGTAACACGGCTTATGGCCTAATACATGGAGGGAAGAGACTAAGAAACCCAATATGACTTGTCTCCGAGTTCAAATCATCTCAAGTTAGAGATCCCAGATCAATTCCCAGCTGGTGCGGGGAAATTTTATTTAATTACAATCTTTCACTAGCCTTCACAGAGTATGTACTTATCCTTGCCAGTCATCGAACAAGATTACTTGTGGCAACGTCGGAGTCTTGCATTCAGAAGGACAGTAGTTTGATTTCCATCGACGCCCATATTGACCTTGAAGTTTTTTTGTGGTTTTCCCTACTTAAGTTAAATTTCCCAGATATCCCTTTTGTACCGCTTCTCTCTCATGCTTCAAGTGTATTTATACTTTTCTTAAGACATTGTCGGTCAGTTGGGGCGGGTGTTTTCTGCAAGGGTGCTTCCACCCCGTGAACATTAGAGGTCGTTCATCGCTCTCTATGAATGCTCCAGAAGAGAGGCGGGTCTTCGAGAGGAACTATTAGGGACATCCGCGCGTCCCTGTGCCCTGTCTCCCTATATCCTAAGGCCTCCTGTGGTTCCTCCACTTTATCCCTTCCTTCCGAAAGCGGTATTTGTAAAATATTTGCAGTAGGTCACAGTGTGCGAGGTGCTCCCTCCGTTGTAAAGCCTATATTCCTGGTTCTCTCTCCCTCTCTTTCTGTTTGTATCTTTCTCTTTGTACCTTTCTCTTTTTTCTTTTTCTTTGTGTCTTTCTTTCTCTCACACACAGAAATAAACTAAACGATTTCGATGTTTCTAAAGTCATAGAATCAATAGCTAAATGTTCAGTAAAAATAAATTAAACACAAATAAAATACTAACCCCTCGGACAACAGCCCTTCATGGGCCACCCGACCTCTTCTAAGTTAAAATGCTGAGATGTACCAAGACACCTGTAACATTGTAAACTCTTTGGATATACGTATGCATGCATCTCTGCGCCATGTAAGAGTCATTTAGAAGATTGATCTGCAGAAGATAGAAATGCGTTTCTACAACGAGCGCGCCTGTTTTCTTGTCCCTTCGCAGCTGCGACAGTTGGCAATAAGGGGCAGAAATACGGCAGTGCAGACAATGTAATCTCAAGTGCGGGACTGTTTGCCAGGACTTATGAGGTTGTACTTCTTATCGTGGATTTAGTGGTATCCCAGATAGCCGCTCTAGTGGCGTCACCAGCCCCCAAAACCACTTTATAATGCACAGCTTTGCATACAAAGTAACAGGTAGAGATCCCTTAATTGTTGGCAACATACTTCTAACCGGTTTTACATTCTCTACTGCTGCCTACAGTAATAAAGATAATTTTACATTCCACTCAAAAATTCTAAATTGAGGTCTCAACGGGTTCGAAATCCAAAATAAAAGTATGTCATCTGTGAATGGCATAAGGTGTACTTTACATATAAAATATATATAAAATTTAAAATATTAAGTTTCAGGTAAATTAAATTTAAAAGAACCCGCAATTTGTTGCCTTTTTGTTGCAATAAATTGTAGGTTTTTAAAATTTAATTGACACAAAAACGTTGGATCTATTGAAATACGCCAAAGGAAAATTTTGTCATTTATTCAACTTTCTATAAATATAGCTATAAATCAAGAATCTTCAATCAATAATAATTCAACCAGGTGATAATTTTTTTGATAAAAATATTTTTTCTAGACAACTATAAACTTTTCAACATTTTGGTATTAGATTTTCTTGTTATTCTTAACATAAGAAATTCGCTGTTAAAGTCTGGCGGACCATTACACTTCCCTGCATAAAAAATAAACAATGATGTTCCATTTCACGAAAGTTTTAAGTCTTCCGAAACTCACACACATAACAAGGAATATCTCCGAAATGGTTCATCCTACATGAAATTTATGCAGACATAACATGTGTATTTTAGCAAGATCTACATTTTTGTACAGTATGATTTGGCCTATCTCTAACGGTTTACCAAAAAGTCGTCCAGAGTAAATATGACTACAGGGGCTATAGCCAGAAAATTCAAGATATAGGTACATTTCATTTGTTATAAAAATATCTCGTGATTTTTTTTTTTTTTTTTTTTTAATTTTTATTCAAGGGTCTCAAAACACATTTCCGGTGAAATCTCGACATCGAATTTTTAGGTGGAATACAATAATTCCCATATTTAGCAGTAGAGGAAGTAAAAACTAGAAGTAGATTATAGATTGTGACGCCGGCACAACATCGGGGTCAAGGTACTTCACACCACATGCCAAGCGCGGTGCGCATTAAAGCTTCATCAAGCTTCCCAATACCACTTACAGGATCAAACACGTGACAACAAACGCAGTGGCAGAACCAAAAAGGGTTTTTCAGAAGATTTGAGAGGAATACGGCGGCCGACTTGTTTGAAAAAGTTCGAGAAATATCAGGCAAAGTTGTCACCTGTGTAAAAGCTTGCGGAGTGTGTGAGGGTAGGCAATATTTGAGTCTGTCAGTGTGTCCGCGAGTGCAGGAAAGTTACGTCATATCGAAGTGAAGAAGTTTTAACGACTATTGAGTGATTGTACTGTCACGTTTCCACTCGTCGCACCCTGCCAAACACTTTCTGATGCTGTTGCATGAAAAAATTGAAACGTTAAAGACAGGCTGATAGGTACTCTTTTGGTTAACTCGCTACATGTAAACAAATGACGAATCTAAACAAGCACCAGTGGCAGCACATCGACACCTACGTGCTACAGTGAGTCACAGCCTTCTATGAATGAGCACGTATATACATTTAGTTGTTGGGTTGGATCTATAAAATTACTAAATATAAACTTTCATTGAGAAATATATAGATTAATAACGCGAAAAAAAGCTTTTTGGGACATATTTCTGAATGACCCCTTTTTCTTATATCAGTGTAAGAAACCCATCGTCAAACTTTGTAAAAGCGTTTTTAATCATCCCATATATTGAATTTTTGTGTGGAATACAGTGCTTCCTAATTTACTACGTAAGTCACAGAGAAAGAAAAATAGTATATTTGCACTAAAGAAAACTACATTACCAATGACAATATTAAAACACTGAATTATTAGTTTAATCTGATAACAATGCTTGTGGCAGAAAAATAATATGGATTAATATCGCCTTTGTCCCTTACATACTTTGTCGCGAACTACAAAGATATCACTCTTATTAAAGGTTAATACTCAAGTTCAAATCTTTTGACATAAAACCAATGAAAAATGGACTCGCCCATGGGTTGTTGTGGAACTTGGAAACATGCCTTCCAGCCACTCAGGTAAATGCTTCTGTACTCCCATTCTGCCACTCTGACCTGGTTTGAGACTAATACGCATGTTTAGGACATTAATTCAGACAAATAACACTTTGGATAGCTCAGAGCTGATGCACAACACACAATGAGCTACTGCCAACCTTATAATATAAAAACATCGAAAAGTAAAGGCATGGCACGTTTCTAGGAAAGAGGCGGTATGGTATTTCCTTGCCAACTCCATGTGTTATATCGGCACGACTACATTCACTCAGCTTTGTCTTCTGTAAACAAAGTTTTCATTAAAAAGGTCCAGACGAATAACTTTTAAAATGCTGCAGCTTCCAAACACGGATCTGCAGTTTATTTGCCTGCCTATTAAGTATGTGTAAAATTTAAATAGCTGGTGACGTCAACGGCCTGCAGGAAGAACTAAACATGTTTGTATATGTTTGTAGTTTTATACTTTTAGTACTTCTTTCAGAACTCATAAAACTCGTCAACGTTTTTTTGGCACAGCCACTGTTAACTCGAAAGTTCCATTTCCTCTGTAGCTAGCATAGCAACGGCATGAGTTGTTTATTCAGAAAAATGGATGGCCGGCAAAAAGCAGAATGCGTAGCATGGTACATAAAACAGAATTTGTTATCCAAACTCATCAGAGCAGCGAGACTCGCTGTACAAACAACATTTTGGCTTGGTACAACAAGTTTATGGAGTTACGTAGTGTTCTTTGTACAAAAAGAGCGATTATTGCAGCGTGGAGATCAGTGCCAATGGAAACGTTTTAGATTCAAAACCGAAGCACAAAGAAATAGATCTCTCTGTCCATAACATCTGTTGCATATCACTAACTGAAACACGCCCAAACATTCTCTACCTAAATTATTAGTAAAATAGAAAATTGTTGCTTCTTGCATTCTGTACTCATGTCCACGCTGTGTAGGGAGAGGAGGGGTAGGGGGGGGGGAGAGTGAGCAGTATAAATAAAAACGAGAATTCATTTGTATTCGAAACTTGATATTTAAGGTTGCGATATTAACATTTTTTAAGTAAATGCTTCAATCCGTAAGTACACCTTGATTAAGTACTAGATTTTTACGATATCTTTACTAAAAACGAGATGAGTATCCTGAAATTTGTAGGAAAGACGTCAGAGGTCCTCGTCATTCTGAATGAGCTTTACTAATTGGTAACCCATAGGAGATAGACAAAAGGTTAGCAAAATCCATCGAGCGAAATGGCTCCACGGTAACGTATAAGGCTCGCATTCGGCAGGTCATGGGTTCGATTCCCGCTACTGACCTACCTGACACATGGGTTTTTTCGGGGGTTTTCTAGGGTCGCCAAGCGAATGTTGGGTAGGTTACTTTCATCCCCCGAACTCTCCCTCCATTTCACTTCACTAATTATTTCATTCATCCTTTCATCCGTTCGTTCTATTTCAGGGTAGAAAGTGTCAGCATGGTGGGATGACATGCTCCGAGTGACTCCGTCCCTGTCACGGCAGCCAGGCTCCAGATTGTGTCCACATCGAGGCTCTCGAGCCACGGAGAGGCCCATGTAGGCGGCGCTCTGCGCGAACTGGTGTCAGGGAGTTTCTAACTGGGAAAATGCAGGGACCCTACTCTCTGCTGTGCCTGCTCTCCTATGGTCTAGCCGCCCTCTATCACCTCTCACCACACCCCTCCCTCCCGGGGTCGCTTCTTTGCACAGGCACAAAAGATCTCTGAGGTCGACGTGCCGAAGTCCCCCTTCGCGTCCGCCCTTCTCCTTCTCCTTAGTAAAACCTACCATCTTTATAAATAAAACTAAAGGTAAACAAACCCAAGGTAGTAAAACGAGTGAACAGCTACTCCAATGGGGGGGGGGGGGGGGGGAAGCCGCGACACAAAATAGGCTATGTAGCAATTGTGTTACAAATAGAGACGCCTATTTCGCACATTAATAAGTTTGATGAATTATTAATTTTAAATCCTTTTTATGACGTTCAGGAGTACTTTAGCATGAGCAAGATTGTACTGTCAGATGTTTTACTTGTGACGATACCATTATCTTAGGCTAATAAAGAAATGCGCTTTTCTGTTACTTTACGTTTAGCGATAGTTCAAATTCATTGCGAATAAGAAATATTTCATAAGCTATTCCCAGAAATTAAGAAAATCCTTTTAATGGCAGCGCAAGTATCTTTAGCAAAATATTTCCCAAAAAAATGTTCTGTGTAGTTTAAAAGTTGGGGGAGTTTCTTGAAAATCTTTGTGTCGTCCTTGGAAGAGCTACTTAAATTCCAATTTGGAATTTAATCAACTTAAAGTTTTTGAGTTGTGCTGTATACGCACACACAAAAGCACACTCCTTTCTTGAACTCTTCCTTTAGTTGGAGTGAAATTTAATATCTCTACGTTCAAGTACGTGATAGAGAAAGTAAAAATTGTTCACAACAAAAATTGTTCCTTAAAAATGTTGATACGTAAGTTAATGATATCCTACCACATGTACGATGCATAAAAATTATTTTATAATTTTTATAGGTTGCCTACTCATAGTTGGTCTTACGTATGAACAACTTTCATATAACTATCTCTAGTAATAGGCTTAAATGTTTCTATATTTTGAACATTTGAAGCAGTCATCTTCACCAAGGTTCACAGGTATCATGCATTTCCCCTCATTTTACGGCAAGGCTTGTTCGTCATCTTGGCTTTACCCACACAGATTTCCGCCATTGCTCTGGACCCACTTCAGCCATGGGGTTATTGTGCTACCTGTGTTGTTTTAAAGCCAACTCATTATCTCTGTACCTTTTCGAAGGACTACAATCTCATAAAAGCTAGGGTTTCATATTCTTCTGGTCCTAAAAACATTTCCTGAAAAGCAATATATCTCCTGCAGTGCTAAAGGTTCACGGGAGCAAAAATGTGCTGGGCTTTTTAGCTTCTTTCTTGAACATTCGGCAATCTAGGTTACCCTGAAACACTCCCATCATGTTAAGATTATTTTTCTCAGGAGTACGTACTGTGATGTGCAATAATTATTATTAGCTTAAGTCAGTTCACAGGTTTCAGATCTTTTCTTGCATTGTTTTCTAATAAATAGTCTACCATGTTTCCTTCCTGGTATTTTAAGCAGCTTTTACGATGTTTTACTTTGGACCAGTTCTTATTAGACTCTTTTTCTAAGCATTGAGATATTGCTAGAGCCTATTAAGTTGCGAAATTTTTTCCTTGTCTTGCAGCTTTATTTTTTATCTTTCCCTCTACGCCGCCATGACCCAACATTCAGTTGGGCTAAACTTCATTCTGTTCTGCCAAACCTGCGAGGATATATACATTTTATTATTTTACTAAGTGAGAAATGTCCTCAGTACAGAGGTTTGTCTCCAACAGAACAGTATACAAATGTAATTCAATTATATAATCATACAACAAAAACAATTTTGTAGATTAAATACTACCATACAGAGCCCGTCACTGTTTTTACTTTCTCTAGGGGTAAGTAGGGAAAATGTTGTATTCCACCCAAAAATTCGATGTCAAGATTTCACCGGAGATATGTTTTGAGACCCCTGAATCCCAAAAAGGCATTTTTACTTTCTCTACTGGTAAGTAGGGACAGTATTGTATTCCACCCAAAAATTCGATGTCGAGATTTCACTGGAAATAACTGTTTTGAGGCCCCCTGAATCCAAAAAAAAAAAACATTTTTAGAAAAAGGTCCGTGTGTGTGTCTGTGTGTCTCTGTGTCAGTCTATCAGTCTGTCAGTCTGTGGACAGCATAACTCAAAAACGAAAAGTAGTTTAAAAACCAAAGTTGGTATTTAGGTTTAATATCTTTCAAGGATGCGACACGAAGACTTTGAAGATAATAACCCCAGCCTAAACTACCCTTTACACGGAAAAGTTTTCGAAAATTTTGATATTTTGAAAATGTTCCTTACGATTTTGATTAAAGTGTCATATGTTTGAGATATTTGGATAACAAATGAAATGTATATCTTGAATTTTCTGGCTATAGCCCCTGTAGTCGTATTTACTCTGGACCACTTTTGCATAAACATTTGACTGTCTCACAAAGCCTACTGTATTCTAACACTCCCCTTGCACCTACAAGGAAATAAGCAATAAGATAATTTGTACAAATCTATATCTCAAGTAACACGAAGAAGATATAGGAATAAGAGTTTGTAATAATGGTTAGTACAAGAGTAGAGAAAGTCATGTGAGTGCAACACATCAGATTTTTGTATAATACAGCGCCATTTATTTATCTCTACCATGTGCGTCTTCAGTTTCACCATATCTATCCATTGATACGTGTACATTTTGTATCCATGTAATAGCAGGCCGTCCTCGCTGTCTGTTCCTCTTAATTCACCATTCTTGCACGATTTTGGTTATTCTTCCTTTTTAGGTACATGGCCGTACCACTGCCCTGGTTTCAATTGTAACACAATTATGTTCTTCCACAATTATGTTCTTCCACTTGCATTAGTCGTCGTATTTCCGAGTTCCTTGTTGTCTTTCCTGGAGATTCTGGCTGACCTTCTCCACAAGTCCATCGCCAGTGTATTCAACTTCTTTGTGTTTTTGATATAAAGTCCATGTTTCCGCATAGAAAACTATGCTCTCGAAAATCATCCTTTTTGTACTGCTAAATTTTCTACTCCGTAGAACTGAATTAAATGTTCCAATTACGTTCTTCCCATTGCTAATTTTTAAGTTGATATCCCTGTTTGATATTGCCTCTTTTTCTCAAATTGAGCCTAAATAACCAAAGTTGTCAACGTTTTTCATCTTTTTCCCATCAACGTATGAATTGTCCAAATCGTTCGTGAGATACCTTGTTTTATTGTAGTTAACTCCCGCCAGCGTTTTTTATATTCTATCGAGAATTGGTTACATATATAATTAGTGTCATCTCCATATTGTGCTATTATCACCTGGTCGTCTGCGAACAGCAAGAGGTGTGTGTGTGTGTGTGTGTGTGTGTGTGTGTGTGTGTGTGTGTGTGTGTGTGTGTCTGTTAGATCCATCAGCAGTAAATACATCCTTCACAGATCTAGTAAAGCAAATAACAACACAATAATAACATTGTAGGAGTAGGACAGTGGGTCCCCTCTGAACTGATATAAATGCAATGGTTAGAACTTGCACACCAGAAGGAAGAGTAGAAAAGCAAAGGTGAAGCAGCAGATGAGCACAGTTATGTAATCTAAGAGCAGTCCTAGCTACTTATGACTATTTAGAACAGTCATGTCCAAACGTGGAGCCAGTCTTGGATACTTCCCATAGGGCATATTGTATTTCTTAGGTGGGAAAGGAGTAAATGGACCATTACACTGTCAAGTGGTGTTATCTTAAGTTCCGACTAAACATAGTTTGTAACAAATACTTGTTTTCGAGGAAAAAAGTTGATCACAAATGTATGGTGAGACAGACATTGTCAATAAAAGAACGCTAAATGCCCTAAGACGAGTATGTATACTTGTAGGAGTAAGTTTAAATACGTTGATTCCTAAACGCTCTTTACAAATACTTTTAACAATGCATTTAGACAGCGACATCGATCCGTTACAATTCGCGAGTGTATGTTACAGTATGGTAGCATTCACGTCAAGGTACAAAGTTCACGTGATGCGGAGGGAGGGTGAGTCTGCGTTTGGACATGGCTGATTTAGAGCTTTACATGGAACCTAGCTACCTGGAAAGATAAGGGTCTGATTGTTATTGTAATCCTAGTGTTTTTGCGTATTCATAAAATAATAGCTTAACTTCCTGTATCAAAAACAATATCATCTGGATGATAATGGATTGCAATTCCACTTCAGTGTGCAGCTTTCTAATGGAGGTCGTTTAAAACAAAAGATGACCAGAGCTGTGTTTGCTTGTTTCAGTGACCAAGTTTATACGTGTTGGAGTGTCGGATGAGAACGACAGTCCGCCTTTCTTCGAGAGGTCCTTGTACGAGGCTGAAGTGGACGAGACTGAGGAACTAGAACACACCATTCTCACCGTCACTGCCAGAACTCGTAACGAAAGTGAGTACACATTAACACTCGTTTTACTTTAATTTTAGCTATTCCTTCTTGGATTAAACCACTTGGTTTTTCTCTTTCATGATTCTTTAGTAATACATAAGTCACACGAGTTTTGCAGGATAAGATGGTACAATCTGACAGCCTCTCCATGAGGAGGGTAGCTATCTTTGACTGTTGACTTACTTCTTGTTTCCTCAGAAATGAGTTTTAAACCTTTCCTTGAGCTTTTCGTCTTCATTCGTTTTTCTTATGACATTACCCCGATTATATGTATCCTTCAGTGCTCACAATGTTTCACCTTACTCCTAATTGGCTAATGTACACCTTTGAATAGCGATAAAGATCACAAACGAGCCTTGTGGTATGCAAGCGCAGACAACACTCGGGATAAATGCAATTGCTTTCTTTAGAGGGAGTGCAAGGGTCCTCGTATGTATTTATCAAACGTTTAGTGTATTAAAAATATATTGAATTTTACAGGCTGTTGCTTTTAATCTGTCATATTTTTATATTTGCTAACAAAGTATGCGGAATAACGAAATGACAGTGGTACTTATAAAAAGAGAAGCCACATTACGCAATCATCACGTAAAACAAAATGGCATTCTATTCCAATGTTTTCCTGGTGAGATTGACGTCTATCACAGCTTCCCAATTTCCTCGTGATGTTGTGTGGGCATCACCCTATACCTGAGACTTGGCAAGCCGGATTCCGGGAAATTGAACTTATACGTATTTCACATTTCTTTGCTGAAGACGACGGAGGTGCCATGGGAATCAACGCTGAGCTAACTCAATTGAAAAATGCATCATTCCGCATGTAATAACTTGACTATGGAACTATAACCAGTACAGTCCCAACATTTGAAGACGTCCGCGGTCGGCGTGGTCTTCGGATCTCGCAGCTCCATATTATTATCTTTTTTTTTTTTTTTGGGGGGGGGGGCTTCTTAGAGATAGTTTTCTTCCGGCAACTGCACGCTACAGAAGAACATAAAATGGCAGTGCGAGAATAAATTCAGGCTATTCCACATTAAATAATGCAGCGTATTATCAAAAGCTTCCAGCAGGAACTACAACAAAAGCTCGATGCCAATCCCGGCCAGTTGAGTGAGTTCATAGTCAATAAATAGCGGGTAAATGTGATAGCACACCGTTTACATATTTGAACCATAATCAAAATACTACATAATTGTATAATAGTTGCTTACAATTTTTTTTCCACTATTTCCCCACAGCAACCCGGAACCCTTTATTATCACTTACGGTAAAATATTCAGGCAAGACTAAACCTATTTTGAGTAACGTGACTACATATTGTGAAAGCACTTTCAAAGGGGAATAAATAAATATTGATAATATATTTTATAAATTAAAGGCACTCACCATATTTTCTCAGACCTCAGTAGTTCCATATCTGTAAGATAAGTTAGAGCTCTCTCATATGAAAATATAAAACTCATTGTGAAAATAAATAAATAAACCGTACACTTTTAATGCTATTTCCATACCCCTTCTGCATGAATGACAGTTCTCTCCAATTTCTTTCACTTTCTAGATTCTTACATAGTCGATACTCTTGGATCTTCCGCTGTCGACGTTTTAAAAAGATCCTTCCATTTCACATGGTCTATTGCGAGCTTTTTGGCTCCATATCCTGTCGCTTTCCCTTCAAAATTCCTTCAATTTAATCTTCCCAGGAATTTCTGGGCCTTCCCCTCGATCTTCCTCCTTTCACTCTAACTTTCCAAGCCTGTTTTGGTATCCTCTCTCTACCCATGTGTTGAATGTGGTCAAACAATATCTTTCTGCTTCATGCGTTTTCCCTCATTTGAATACTATATTTTTGTTTTATTTAAAGAAACCTTAAATAGATACTCCTAAAGTTTGGGCGGCGCCGTGGCCGAGCGGTTAGCGCGCTCGCCTACCACCTAGGCGGCCCGGGTTCGATCCCAGGGACCCGCATGTGGTATTCGTGGTGGACGAAGTGGTGTCAGGGCGGGTTTTCTCCGGGTACTCCGGTTTCCCCCGCCATCTCATTCCACCGGTGCTCCATCTTCATGTATCATCAGTGTCACCGCCTGCGGTGCCGTAGTAGTAAAAGCGGGCGTTAAACACTACAACAACTCCTAAAGTTTGTTAGCTAGTTTTTTTTTAATATACATCACTGGGTATAAAACAAATCAAGTAAAATAAGAAAAAGAAGAAACGTGTTTCTCTGGACAAAAATGAAATTCTAAAGAAAAGATAAACTTTATACAATAAAAGACAGAAGTTTCAGTAATCGAAACCAATTCCTCAAGTTGGCATATGAAGAGCAAAACTGGAGTATTTTATAGCAGTTCTGTACACATCCCACCCACTAAAGGAATATTATAACTCTCACTAATTCTGTCCAAAGCTACAACATATCATGAACAGGGCTTGATTTTGGGTCACAGAGAAAGCAGACTGAAATTGGGAACGTACGCGTTGAGTTGATGGTCTGAAACTTGGGCTTGGGCAGCGCTTCAAACGTATAGGTTGTTACGCAGCCAAGATCCTTGTGTTATTCGTTATGCTGCTCTATAAATCATAAACTTAATTATTACGTTTGATTCAAGGAATGTAATTCAGTGAGAATTGTAAAATCTCTTCTTTCAGAACGATTAGATACATTAGATTGGATTGCGTTCAGCGAGTTCAAAATTAGTCATGGAGGGACCCGTGAACATTAAACATGTCAACACAGTATAGGATAAAAATACATTATATACAGGCGAAGAAAAGGTAACAGGGATGATTGTGAAATACGATTAAATCTTCCCTAACATAATGTGCATTTAAAAATACAAATTACACTGTTTTAAACTTTCACTAGGCTTTTACTGCCCGTGCTTTTTAGAATTATAATTGGCAATGAATGGCAACTTTTGTCAATTGCTTAATACATATAGGTACATTTAAGTAGCTATCGAGCAGGCATCAATTGTGATTAACAAATATTTGTTCAGTAAAACAGCTAGAAACTACTTACATAAGCATTAATATCATAATTTGTCATAAAGATAATCTTGTCCAGTATAAGATTACTTTGAGCACAGGTACTCTTTAGTAGCAATTTAAAACCACTGAAATTCTCAACTTTCTAAGATCACTAGCAAGAGCATTAAATATTTTTATGGTTTCATAGTATACTCTTTTCTGGAAAAAATAAAGTTTTTCACTGAAATGATGGATGTTACCTTTTTCTACTGTTTATCTCATGAATTCCATTATTTGCTATAAATTTAGAACGATTGCATATAAAGAATTTTAGGATTGAGCACATATACCTGCAGGGTAAGGTCTTTAGTCTTCTAAAATATATTTTCATGAGCTTCTGCTATGAATAATGGAAATAGTTCTTATAAGCTTTTTTTCTATTCGTTTATTCTCTATCTAATTACCCCAAAATAAAATTCCATATTCCATTATAGAGTTAAAATATGCTTAAGTGTGTCTACAGAAATCACATTTAAAAGCGCTCGGATAGCATAACAGGCAGAGCTGATTTAGGTAAGATATCTTAATGAGAGCTTTCCAGTCTAAATATTTGTCTACTTGAAGACCCAGACATTTTATGCCGTCTATTTGTTCTAATAACATGTCGTTAATCCCAAACTCAATCGGAGTGTGAGATGTTCGATGATTTTTAAATTTAACAACTTTTGTTTTATCTAGGTTTACAGATAATTTGTTAGCATTAAACCAGTAATACATGCAGTTCAAAACAAAATTCAATTTAATTACACATTAATTTACGCTTTTACTAGTAACCAGCAACTAGTGAATAATGGAGTCCTTTCTATTCATTAAACTACGTTTTGAAAATTTCTCTAAAATCATGTCGAAGCTGCAGGCCTCAGATATCGTACGCAGGTCACAAGGGGTATTTAGTTCGTAAGTTAACTACCGGAAAACCTTCACGAGTCAGATTCAGAATCTGTTATTGCCTAGTTAAAGATGTCGTGAAGAAAAACCGTTTGCAGATTACAGGTGCACGGGTTGGATTGCAACACTAAATACGAATGTATGATCTGTCACATATCCCATTCTTCTGCTACACCCCGTCACGTCATGTGACGCAAAACGGAGCATCTCCAGATTCAGTCTTATTTCAAGTGAAAATAAGTGTTCTTTCGATAAATTGCACCTTGTAATTCGGTTGCAAGATTTGTAAACCACAGTATCGCACTCATTTGAATTATTTAGCCTGGTCATTTGTTTATATATGTATAAGGCTATTCTTAAGCAAGTTCCCAGTCTAGGAATTTGTTCGTAAATAAATGGGATATTATTGAAACAAGGCAAAATGAAATATGGCCACTACCGTGATGTTCAATAAGCAAGTCTTTCTTGTACGCTATAAACAACATTAGCAAGCGTTCGGAAAGCGTCGACTATAATCTTCGCAAAACTTAAAGGCATATGGAGGCGGGGCGTACTGCGGACTCCAGCGAATCCTACGCTTGCCCCTCCTACCAGCGCTGCCGAATGTGGTGCACGCATCTCACACAAACTTATGTACAGACCCTCTGCCGGCACACGCACTACGCTTGGCAACAGCGCTCCGCTTGAGCGTTGGCCATCGTTTACATGCCTTTAACTTTTGCGAGCGGTATAATTACATGATTACCATATGTGCTGCGTGATAGGGGTATTTTGTGATTCTGTGAGCTGGTGTTGCAAAGTCTTACAACATTTTAAAATATCGCTGTTTTTGTTTGTCCATTTTAAATGCCATAAAATGTCCTCAGATTTGCTCATCTTGCGAAATAATTTTACAGAGGAGGGTCCCATTCTCAATCCATTTAATGTTCGTTATGTTCTCAGTGCATGTGCATATTGTCTGTTACACTCGTAATAGCACTTAAGAAGGCCAATTCGAACTCGTACAGGTAAAGACATTGCTCCTACAACTGTTGCCTGCATTCTTATTCCATACTAACATGTTTACCGTAGCCATAAAAAAACTGCTAATACGTCAGCTGTTTCAAAATGGGAACTTACTGTGGAATAACCTGCTATTATTTATTTTGAGTTTGCAAGTATTTAAGAGTATGCAAAAATGTGTTGCACTCACATTGACTTCAACTGTTCACTCTTCTAAAATATGTTCTTACAAAGGGTATAATACTTCGTATTAATCGAGATACAAATTTGCAGTAATTGTCTTATTGGATATTACCTTGTAAATATGGGATTACAGTAAACTTGAGCGATAGTCAAATCTTTCAAGAGGTGGTCCCTTTGTGATGGTTTTGAGATCCCGTTCTTTCTACATATGCAGAGATAAAAAACGAATAAAAATTCTCTATTTGAGAAAGATGTAAGATAAGATTTGAAAATGCAAATCAATAGCAAGAAATATTTCGTAAATTTTATTTATATTTTTTTAAATTTATTCCGCAGGTGAAACCATATTTTACACATAGCATATTAGAGTTAGAGATAAATTTTATTTGACAAATTGCTTTAACGAGATCTACATTTTTGTGCAGTAAGATGGCTTACCAGTTATGCAAAAGTTATCCACAATGAAGATGACTTCAGAGCCTAGCCCCAGGAAATTTAAGATGCACATTTTATTTCTGGTGCAGTATATTTCTCATTGAGAAAATCAAAATGTTCCAAAAATATTCCATCTAAGGGTAGCTTGCGGTGGAGGAATGTTCTTGATATTTAATTAATTTTGCGATAGTAAAATTTGTTGAAGTTCAAAAAGAAATTAGAAAATAATTGTTATTTTTCAATTCTTACTTTACCGCGTACCATTATGTGCATGAGACTAGCATTCTCTACATCAAGATTTCGTCGGCAATATGTGTTTTGAATAAAGAGCGAATTTTGTGTGAGCGAGTATCTGTAAACATCGTATTCATCGTATCAGTTTAAGTTGTAGACATAAGAAGAATATACGACATCAAAGCAATTGTAGGATTTTTAAAAACCTCTTTGTATAACCGCTACAAAACCTAAGAGTGACTAAGCACTTCAAGTACCTATAAGCATTTAAAAATACCAACCAATAACGTAGAAAATCTTGGAAATAGTTAACGCAAGAAATATTTAACACATGTGTGTCATTTAAGGATATTTAGGATCACTGTATAATAAGATCCTGTGTATATAGTCTGGTTTAAAATTGTACTAAAGTCATTCCGAACAAATGAAATAAAAATGCGTAAAAAATGATTGTTCTTTTTAGTGATGCGGTTTTCAATTTATTGTTGCAAACCACATTTTGTACCAAAGCGATCAAATGATGCAATAGCATATTTATTTAATACGTTCTATTAGCAGTTAATGGGTATATTTCAATTCCTGGTAGTACCCATTCAGTCATCGCAATTATCGAACCCTATCAAGCATGAATTTTACACAAGAGCTTACAAATCATATTCGTTCTGTTTCAGTTATTATTATTACTTCAGTATAATCAACACGAATGCATATAGGAATTTGCAGCGTCGATGAAATGAAAATTTGACTTCCTCTGAGAGAATACTCTGAAATTTAATATGCACTCATTCAAAAGCCACCGTAATTATTTTAATACTCATCGACAATATTAATTACCTAGTTATTTTTCCCCACATTAGCTTTTCAATTGTTGGAAGGTAGAACCGGACTAAAAAATTAAATGGTGGGGATTGAAAAAGGATATTTTAGTTGTCGTATTGGTGTTCCAACCTATTGAACTACCATGACAATATGCCTAGATGATATCAAGGTACCCAAATAACTCGCATCCTTTCCGGCAAACCGCACGGCGTTCCCAAATTAATTTTGCTGTACGTCGCAATGACGATTTACAACCTTGTAAGTTCCTACTTGGCCCTTATGAGATGCATTTTTAAAGTAAGTACCGATAGTTCCTTAAAAAATGTCAAGCTTATTTTCTAACTATTTTATCATTCATAACCTCACTACTTTTACTACCACTCTTATTTAGCCACCTATCGTAACGAGAATCCAGGTTTGTAAGCCTTTGTCAAAGGATGATGTTACCTGTGATAAAAGCGAAGTCTGCACTTCTTGGTTAACATCATTGTGGTTGAAATACTTTCTACCAAGGAATTTCCTCAGATGAAGAAGTAAATGAAAATCTCTTGGTGCCAAATCGGACGTAGGGAGGATGGTCCAATGTTCCGATCAGATCTCGAGTTTACGAGATTTGGCTGTGTGTGGCCCGGCATTGTCACTTACTGTTTGTCCATAAAGCTCGCACAATTGGGTATGAATGTTTACTCACATAACATTTCTCGTATTCAAAAGACCAATTACTGAACTGAGTTCATGGTCGGCGGGTTGTTCGACTGTTTTGAACATTTCGAAACGCTCAAACAATATGGGAAATAAATACGAAGTGATGACCGCTCACAGCTGCGTGGCTTTCTAGTGCAGAGATCGCACATGCTCAAAATCTCGACACCCGCGCCATGTGTCCATGTGTCGCGCTTAGAAGTACACCTGAAAGATGAAGAGGAATTGGAAAGAAATGAAATGATGGAAAGGAAATTGTGGTAGATGAGAAAGTATTCCAATATTCGCCTACCTATCAGGGGAAATTATGAAAACCTCAAGGTTAGAGTGGCGGTCGTATCCGGGACTTCCCCGAAGCGATCTTGGCGTGCTACTGCTGAACCATCTGACCCAATTTCGCTATATGGGCTGAGGCAATGCTAAGACTTTTAAAATTCGAATTCCTTGAAACACTTTATTTGATAACTATGAGAAAAAATCTGATGTGTTGCACTCACATGACTTTCTCTACTCTTATACTAACCATTCTTACAAACTCTTATCCCTATATCTTCTTCGTGTCGGTTGAGATAAAACATTTGCAGAAATTATCTTATTGTTTATTTCCTTGTAGGTGCAAGGGGAATATTATAATACAGTAGGCTTTGTGCGACAGTCAAATGTTTGAGATTCTGTTGTCTTTGCACACTTAACATGTAAAACAATGAACAACGATGATCCATTTCACGAAAGTTCCAAGTTTTCCGAAACTCACACACATAACAAGGAATATCTCCGAAATGGTTCACCCTACAAGAAAATTTATTGAGACATAAATTGTGTATTTTAGCAAGATCTACATTGTTTGTATAATAGGATTTGGCCTATCTCTAACGGTTTACCAGTTATGCAAAAGTCGTCCAGAGTAAATACGACTACAGGGACTATAGCCAGAAAATTCAAGATATACATTTCATTTTTCATAAAAAATATCTCAAACATATGACATTTTTATTAGAATCGTTAGAGCCATTTTCAAGAAAATCAAAATTTTCGAAAAATTTTCCATGTAAAAGGTAGCTTAGGGTGGGACTATTTTCTTCAAAATCTTCATGTCGCATCCTTGAAAGACATTAAACTTAAATACCAACTTTGGTTTTTAACCGACTTTTCGTTTTTGAGCTAGTCTGTCCACAGACTGACAGACTAACAGACTGACACACAGACCCACACTGACCTTTTTCTAAAACTGCTTTTTTTGGATTCAGGGGGTCTCAACACATATATTTCCGGTGAAATCTCGACATCGAATTTTTGGGAGGAATACCATACTTCCCCTATTTACCATTAGAGAAAGTAAAAATAATACGTAGCCACTTATTCCTAGAGTAGAGTATACATCCTTTTTTTTTTTTTTTTTTTTTTTTTTTTTTTTTTTTTTTTTTTTTTTTTTTGGTTAATTCAAGCCAATAGCACAGAATAATTTGGAGAGAGATAACGCTAATAATGATCTATAATTTTTGTATTTTAAAGAGCTCTACGTTTTTGGGTAGCAATTTTGACTGTTACATCGTTTACATAAAAGTAATGAAGGCCATTTTCAGAATTTGTCACATAAATATCTTAAACATACATTTTAGTAAAAACTTTAGAGTAATTTTTGAGCAAATCAACAATAAACATTTTTTTTAAAATCCTAAAAATATTTGTGTCACATCCTCGTACGACGCTGAACTTAACTGCAAGTTTAACATTTAAGCTAGGTACTTTTCTTTCTATGCTGAGATATGGATATTCAGATATTTAAAAGCGTATCGCTATATGACACTCTGATTTTCCTGTCATACTTAGAGGAATATTGGTTCTTATGTCTTTGAGATTCTGCGCTCTTGCAATGGCATCGCGAGAAACAACAAAATAGCGACAGCACATTAAAATAGCATTGTCTTGGCAAACTCAATGGAATGGTGATATTAATCCGGGAAACGATTGATTTCGCAGGAAAACTAGCTAAAAATAAATTGTGAATGTTTCTTCATTTTCTTTATGGTAAGTTGTTTTTCCTAATTATAACAGAGAAATATGAAATTCTTGCCGAATGAAGAGGACTTTATAGGTTTTCCAGAGAAGCAACGTACATTTTATTCCCATGTAAAACTGTGAACATGTAGTTATTTAATCGGATTCATTAGAAGCATCTTTTAAATGGTATTCTTAGAAGATGCTGAATTTAAATTTCAAGTTTGGTATTTATTGAACTTTAGGTTCAGGAAGTGCTGTGTTCATAGACAGACAAATGCATGGAACATATTCACAAAATGCTTTTTTTTTGGGGGGGGGGGGGGAGGGTGGTAGTAGTCTCAAAACTTGTATTTTCGTTGCATCTCCTCTACTAACTATAGGAACTAGTAAAGAAAGAAAAAAAAAAAAACGCGGAGGGTGTTAGCCCCGTATTAAAACTCAAAGCGTCTGTTTCAAGTAATTTGTTAACATAAATATAATTATGTGTTCGTGGCTGAATCAGTACTAGGCATGTTGATTTTCATAAAGGGGATTCTTAACCAAATTTTATATTTGAAAATGAATGTCGTCCCCTCAAAATGTTTCAAAGAAAGGAAGAAAAGGACTTGGCGGAACGTACTATGGCATCTGTACAGTTTCCATTGCCAGGTCTCGAAGTAAAGATTATTCTGCTTGCCCTTTATGCCACTGGAAAGTAGCCAGAAGCTCCAAGTATTTTACAGTAAATGTAACTAGAACTGTGGACGTTCCTGCAATGGGACAGGAAATGTGCACTCTCCAACGGCGGATTTCAATATCCTCTACTTGGTCTACTTCGTTTCGGAAACATTGGCAGGCTATTCGTGTACCATAACCTAATGTTTATGGCCGTTTCATAGATTACTTAGACTAGTCTTGCTTCAGCAACGAACTTACATTTTGAGTAGGTACATGCTAAAATTTGAGTATGTTTCTACCTGAAGCAGTAACTTCAACATAGGACTTTTTAAAACGCTACTGGAGTCACAATCTCATGTGCCCTTCTGGCACAGTCAAGGTCAGACTACATGGCAAACAATGCCAAAAATAATGTTTTTAGCTTTTGCGCAGTTCTAATGAGTGCAATGCTCTATTTAATTATACAGTGCGTTTTATCACTTTTGGTATAATTCTTATATTATATTATACAGTTCATAGCAGTATAAATGCAGATATTTTAATAAAAGATACCTTAAGATATATCTACTTCGGTGAGTTAGTAGTTTTTTCTCTTCGTGTAAGTTCCCCAACAGTTTGTATACATACTCGCAAATAAAAATGAGTGGCTAATTAGAATGCCCAGTAGGCGATAACATTTGAGTCAGAGACTATAAATAAATTCAGCTGCATGTTAGAATATCGAATTGTGTGAACCACACTGCCACACGACATCAAACTTAAAAATTATCTGCTCTCCTAGTGCACTCCATCATTTCTTCAATGGCTGCACAGCATGGATACGGGAAACCAAAGCAATAATGAAAATTTAAAGCGGGATAGCTGTGTATATGTTGATCCTAAAATTGAATCCCTTTCCATGACCAACCAATAATCATGAATATTTTGGCAATTGCTAATAGTACAAGAGTTATTTGAAATAAATTGTGTGCTTCAAAGTAATCTAAATTTTGCGTGAACAATAGTTTTATCTGTCTTTCACAGTTGACTAATATAAAATCATGCTAAATTATTTCCCAATGAAGAGAACTTTACAGGCTATTCCCAGGAAATTTAAGAATGGGGTCTTATTTGCCATGTAACTGGAGCTACCTAAAGTATTTAGATCAATTTTTGATATAATTAAAAACTGCAAGATGTTCTCTGTTATATTGGGATGGGGGATTTTCTTCATAATCTTCGCCACTATTCGTTGTGGATTTATATTGCTTATAGATTGTCACATAAACAAGGGAGGCTGATACACTTTCTGACCCATTTTTTACTTTCTCTACTGGGAAATAGAGGAAGTATTCTATTCCACCCAAAAATTCGATGTCAAGATTTCACCGGAAATATAGGTTTTGAGGCCCCTGAATCAAAAAAAAAAAAGTATTTTTGGAAAAAGGTCCGTGTGTGTGTGTCAGTCTGTGTGTCTGTCTGGCTGTCTGTCAGTCTGTGGACAGCATAACTCAAAAACGAAAAGTAGGTTAAAAACCAAAGTTTCTTTCATGGATGCGACACGAAGATTTTGAAGAAAATGTCCCCGCCCTAAACTACCCTTTACATGGAAAATTTTTTGAAAACTTTGATTTTCTTGAAAATAGCTCTCACGATTTTGATTAAAATGTCATATGTTTAAGATATTTTTATAACAAATGAAATGTATATCTTGAATTTTTTTTGGCTATAGCCCCTGTAGTCGTATTTACTCTGGACTACTTTTACGTAACTACTAAACCGTAAGAGATAAGCAAAATCTTACTGTACAAAAATGTAGATCTTGCTAAAATACACAATTTATGTTGGAATAAAATTTTTTTTGTACAGTTTCGGAAAGCTTAAAACTTTCCTGTAATGCAGCATCGCTGTTCGTTTTTCATATGTTAAATGTGCAAAGGGAACAGAATCTCAAACCTTTAAAACATTTGACTATCGCACAAAGCCTACTGTGTTCTAATAACCTACAAGGAAATAAGCAATAAAATAATTTGTACAAATGTTTATCTTAACTATCACGAAGAAGATATAGGAATAAGAGTTTGTAAGAATGGTTAGTACAAGAGTAGAGAAAGTCATGTGAGTGCGACACTTTAGAAATTTAATTAGGATATCCAAACCGTGCGTTTTCATTGAAATATTGGTATGAAATTTTTGGATGGAATACAATGGCAGCATATTCCACTTCGTGTAGAAAGTAAAAAAGTGTGGTTACATGTTGCCTGTAGGTAATTAAGTTACGTGCTGTGCAGTAAATAGCCACTCAGTGTTCGCTGACAAGTTTTCGCACGATTCGCAACAAGATTGCAACAGTCTTTACATTGCCTCACCGGTAACGTGATAAACATGATAATCCTGAAAACTCGCGCCTGTGTTGTCAGATGAGATTATGCCGTACACACTTAAGCCGCCCTGAATGCACCTCCCCATCCCCTGCATCCTTCTCTTTATCAAGGTACGCTCCATTACTTTCATTTTGCTGTCGTTCCTCGTGATTGGCTAAACTTCATGATGAGATCGTTCTCAGTCTGATGCCTCATAGATGCAGTGGAATGAAAATGCCTTCACTAAGATACAAGTTCGTTAAACTTTCTGCAACTTATATACTGGAGCAAAGCCTCTCATAATGGGCCCAGCGTTGGAAATAGCTGTCACATATTAACACTTCTGATATATGGTTGAAATGCTTGAGAAAAGCTTGTTTTTAAGAAGCTTCCCAGACACAGGAGAGGTTCAAAAACCTTGCAAACATATTCAAAACAGCACCAGCATACCGTACTCACTGCAATTGTCTCACATGAATGTCTCTGCAAGAATAAATATATCCATTTCAAAGAGTAGCATGAATTAAATTCATGTATCTTCTTCTTTTGCATTATTTTCTCTTTTTTTATCTATAAAACTAGAGAAATCATTGCATTTCACACAAAAATTCTACATAGATATGTATTTCACTGTTTTGTGATCACCTATTCAAAAACAAATTCTTAGAAGTACCCGTGGTTCAACGCGTCTGTGTTTAAACCGTAATAATAAAGAAGAAGAAAGAGCGCAAAAGTTCTTCAAATACAGAAATGAATATTAAATTTCAACATATTCTCAGGACGTAACGAGATTCCCAAGAACATTCCCACCCCCAGCTATGGTTTACATGGAACAAATGTCGTTATTCTTATTTCCTCCAAATGGCTGTAACAACCTGATTAAAATACCACATGTTTAAGATAGTGAAATAAAATTAAAATAGAGGGCATCTTCAGTCTCGATAACTTTTGTAAAATGGTAAACAATTTAGTATATTGACATATAATTTTCCACACTAAACATAAACGTCTCGTAAAATCATACATTTTATGTGAAATAAGGCTATTTGTGGGTAAATATTTCCAAGACATTCATTTCATTGGTTTTTACTTTCTCTACTGGTAGGTAAGTAGGGAAGTATCGTATTCCACCCAAAGCTTCGATGTCGAGATTTCACCGGAAATATATGTTTTCGCACTCCCTGAATCCAAAAAAAGCATTCTTAGAAAAAGGTCCGTGTATGTCAATGGACAGCATAACTCAAAAATGAAAAGTAGTTTAAAAACCAAAGTTGGTATTTAAGTTTAATGTCTTTCAAGGACGCGAAACGAAGATTTTGAAGAAAATAGCCCCACCCTACACTACCCTTTACATGGAAAATTGTTTGAAAATTTTTATTCTCTTGAAAATGCCTCTAACGATTTTGATTAAAATGTCATATGTTTAGAATATTTTTATGAGAAATTAAATGTATATCTTGAATTTTCTGGCTATAGTCCCTGTAGTCGTATTTACCCTGGACGACTTTTGCATATCTGCTAAACCGTTACAGATAGACCAACCATACTCTACAAAAAATGTAGATCTTGCTAAAATGCACAATTTATGTCTGAATAAATTTTCTTGTAGGGTGAACCATTTCGGAGATATTCCTTGTTATGTGTATAAGTTTCTGAAAACAAAACTTTCATGAAATGTAACATCGTTGTTCATATTTTTATATGTAAAGTGTGCAAAGAGAACGGGATCTCAAAACTTCAAAATATTTTGCAATCGCTCAAAGCCTAATATGTATTGTAATATTCCTGTTACACCTACAAGGAAATAAACAATACGATAATTTATAGAAACGCTTATCTCAACTAACACAAAGAAGATATAGTATTAAGAGTTTGTAAGAATGGTTAGTACAAGAGTAGAGAAAGTCATGTGAGTGCAACACTTCAGATATTTTACCTTCTCTAGTGGTAAGTAGGTGAAGTATTGTATTCCACCCAAAAATTCGATGTCGAGATTTCACCGAAATATATGTTTTGAGAACCTTGAATCCACGAAAAGCATTTTTAGAAAAAAACTCCGTGTGTGTGTGTGTGTGTGTGTGTGTGTGTGTGTGTGTGTATGTGTGTGTCTGTGTCTATCGGTCTGCGAACAGCATAACTCAAAAACGAAAAATAGGTTAAAAACCAACGCTGGTATTTAAGTTTAACGGATGCGACACGAAGATTTTGAAGAAAATAGCCCCACCCTTTACATGGAAAATTTTTCCAAATTTATTTTCTTGTAAAAGGCTTTAACAATTTTGATTAAAATGTCATATGTTTCAGATATTTTTATGACAAATGAAATGTATATCTTGAATTTTCTGGCTATATCCCTTACAGTTGTATTTACTCTGGACGACCTTTGCATAACTGGTACACAGAGATAGACCGAACCATACTACATAGAAAAATGTTGATCTTGCTAAATACACAATTTGTGTCAAAATAAATTTTCTTGTAGGGTGAACAATTTAGGAGATATTCCGGAGATATATGTGTGAGTTTCGGAAAACAAAACTTTCCTGAAATGGATAATCGCTGTTCATTTTTTATATGTTAAGTGTGAAAGAGAACGGAATCTCAGAGCTTTAAGCGATTTGAATATTGCACAAAGCCTACTGCATTCTAATATTCCCCTTGTACCTACAAGGAAATAAGCACTAAGATAATTTGTACAAATGTATCTGAGCTAACACGAAGAAGATATAGGAGTAAGAGTTTGTAAGAATGGTTAGTACAAGAGTAGAGAAAGTCATATGAGTGCAACACATCAGATATTTTTGTTTCCAAACATCCGCTTATAGTTTTCCAGAATAATGGAAACTTACAAATACCATCTGCAAAAGATTGTGCCGATCAATGTGAAACAAATAGTACAATAAGACTTCATAAGAATCGTTTGCAGATATTGAGAAATTCATGTGAATGTAAGGTATTGGACATTTTTTTCGTCTGGTCATGTAAACAGCTGAAGCTTCAAAGGCATTACATAGCGACTTCCTCTTTAAACTTTTGTCACTTTAAGTCGTTTTTGTGTTTACCTTCTCTGCTACTTTCTTGTGGGAAGTAGAGAAAGCATTACATTCCAATACAAATTTCTATAGACAGATTTCACTAGAAATACCCGTTCTGCGACCCTCTAAATCAGACGAACTGCAGTCACCAAGTGTGAAGACATTTTCTTATTTCCCCATTCTTTGTAACCATGAGGGCTTTAAACTGGGGAAAACCAAAGGTAAACCGAATCCTTCTAATGTGTGTATGTAAGTTATTGCTGTTAAAGAGGGGAGGGACTACTCCTTTCGTACCTTCGGAATAAGGTTGGTCAGGCCTGCTCTAAATAAAGTTGATTTCCTTAAAACAAGTATGTGCGTGGATGGTGGGTGGTACGGAATATATAGGACCCTAGTTCAAAACAATAAATTCTTTAAACAGCATCTCGCAATATGCTTGCTGAATTTGATACTTTGAGCACATTTTGGTTCTCTTGTTGAGAAATAAAAGAAGGAATATATCTTAGTTGCTTGAAATAATGGAAAATTTCGAGCAACAAAACAAACACTTTGTAAACTGCTTAAGTTACAAACAGTGATTTAACACAAGTGGTATAATATTTTAATGACCTCTGTATTTATTTGCCTTTATTATAATTTTTCAATATTTCTCCTGGTTCCAGAGCTACACAAAGTTCAATTGGAATAAAGCTATCATTAAAGAATACAGATACTAGAAAATTCAAGGTAAGCGTGTCATTTGACATGTTAATAAACTCTACCATGCTATTTTAATCAAAATCTGCTTATGAGCTTAAAAGGTACCAGGAAACATTTTAAATTTTGTTGTGGAAATTTCGTAAAACTGAGGATACACAAGATGATAATCGGGAAAAGAAACATTTCAGGTGTAACTTTAGGGTACATTTCTGACATTTGGAATAAGGAGACACGCAAAACCTACCAGGTGTGTGCTAGCAAGAAACGGGTCACTGACAATTCCGAAGTGGCCAATACTGATGCAGGTTTGCCTTGCCCGATTCACCCGCAACTGGTGATAAGACGACTTCCAAGAAGGAAGGAGGCCGCAGCAGTTCTGCCAAAAGTCAGCGAAATATATTTTCAAAGCTCAAATTCCACCCTACTACCACAACCACCACGCGTTCTAGAAGTCTAAAGCAGATAAAAAACAGATAAAAAGCAAGGTGCAGAGATTCATGGACAGGAAAAGTCGTGGTAAAAGTGGAACAACCCCAGTATTTGCCTATCGACCGGGGCAAACCACGAAATAAACATATGTTTAGAGAGGGTGGTTGAATGGGAATCGACCCCAGTACCTGAATGCAAGCCTCATACGTTAATGACGAACCATGTCACTCGATCCACAGACAAAATATATAACACCTAATCGATTTCTCGTGTTTGAAAAATGACTGTGAACTATGCTTAAAACGTTTTTTATTCTGCTCCAGAGATATACATTTGAATTCCAAGGTCCTCTTGGATGATTTAGCGCAAAAAACTATCATAACTATGTCTCCACAGTGCGAGCAAGAAAAATAATGTTTCAGTGCTCCCCTGAGCATTAAAACCTCCAAGGAGAACTGCGATAAGAGGAAAATATATAATAGTTACATTAATTTTCAAATAATTTTAACTGCACAATGTGAAATTATGTCTGCGTTTTTTTGCTTCTCTTAAAAATTCCGTCGTATGTTCTGCCCGGGTGTGGGGGAAAGGGAAAGTGCCGTCCTTTTGGGGTATTTCCAAATCCTTTGTGAATTATTGCTGTCGCCGCAACTTTATCACAAGATCCTTTTGTGTAGTGCTTAACGAGTTCTGAGATTTTCGTCGTAAGCGATTTGTGCTGGACAAAATGGGGCTCAGCTCTAGGCTAGCCATTTGAGACCGCTTGGCTCCTTTCGGCGCGTTCATGCTACAGTTTACAATAATTAATGCTATACCTACTTATGTACATGTATGTCCACTCATGTAGTAAGCGCTTACAAAACTATAATATTCATAACTTGGTTTCAGGCCTGGAAGTTTTACAGGCCATGAATAAGAAAGATTAAGACTTCACAATATATGCTAATATAATATTACTAGTTATTACTATGGATAGGATTTAAATCCAAATTTATATTTCTTCTCTGTTCTTAGAAAATATACTCACCTTTTATGTAAATTAATTACTATAATTCCAACAATCTTTTTATATTCCATATAATGTATGTTTTGCCTGTTTTTTACTTCCTTTACGGTAAGTAGGGGAAGTATTGTATTCCACCCAAAAATTCGATGTCGAGATTTCACAAGAAATACATGTTTTGAGGCCCCCTGAATCCAAAAAAAGCATTTTTAGAAAAAGGTCCGTGTGTGTGTCTGTGTCAGTCTGTCAGTCTGTGTGTCAGTCTGTCAGTCTGTGGACAGCATAACTCAAAAACGAAAAGTCGGTTAAAAACCAAAGTTGGTATTTGAGTTTGTCTTCCAAGGATACGACACGAAGATTTTGAAGAAAATAGCCTCACGCTAAACTACCCTTTACATAAAAAATTTTTCGAAAATTTTGATTTTCTTGAAAATGGCTCTAACGATTTTGATTAAAATGTCATATGTTTGAGATATTTTTATGAAAAATGAAATGTATATCTTGAATTTTCTGGCTATAGCCCCTGTAGTCGTATTTACTCTGAACCACTTTTGCATAACTGGTAAACCGTTAGAGATAGACCAAATTATACTATACAAAAAATGTAGATCTTGCTAAAATACACAATTTATGTTTCAATAAATTTTCTTGTAGGGTTAACCATTTCGGAGGTATTCCTTGTTATGTGTGTGAGTTTCGGAAAACTTAGAACTTTCATGGAATGGATCATCGTTGTTCATTTTTTTATATGTTAATTGTGAAAAGACAATAGAATCTCAAACATTTGACTATCACACAAAGCCTACTGTATTCTAACATTCCCCTTGCACCTACAAGGAAATAAGCAATAAGATAATTTGTACAAATGTGTATCTCAACTATCAAGAAAGAAGATATAGGAATAAGAGTTTGTAAGAATGGTTAGTACAAGAGTAGAGAAAGTCATGTGAGTGCAACACATCAGATTTTTTATGTGTAAATTTTCAGCATTTTGGAAATTATGCTACACTATTTGCTCACTTTAAGTATATATTTTATCAATGTATTTTTATTTCATTGTAAGAAATTTTAATATCAATTACTGCTAACCACACTGTCTTCTAATCGGTTAACGTTACGCTAACGTAATTGTTTGTCTACCTTCCTATTATTTCTTTACAAAACAGTCTTGCCAGTTAATAATTCCTTTATAAGGAGGAATCTTGCAGTTTGAACTCCAGCGCGGTACCAGGCGATAGAGGCGGAGTATATCTCTATTTTTCACATTCAGGTTTTGGTTTAGTAGTTGTAACGCCCGTTCTTACAGCGTGCGATACAAGAGGTCCGTGAACACTGATGATTTTGCTAGTTATGGGGAAGGAAAAAATCACACAAACACAACACACACACACACACACACACACACACACACACACACACACACACACACACACACACACACACACACACACACACACACACACACACACACACACACACACACACAGACACACACACACAAACCATAAATTAAACCGCGGACCTCCTCAATCAAGCCTCGTACGTTACCGCACAGCCATCTATATTGGATTCATACTCGGTAACATTTGTATGGAACCATTGTATAGGAGTTTGCAGAATTGATCTTATTATATATTACCTTGAGGGTAAAGTATGAATTAGAGAATAGAGTAAGAATTGGAGACTAGAGTAGGAACTGGAGAATAGGGCAGGAATTGGAGAATAGGGCAGAAATTGGAGAATAGGGCAGGAATTGGAGAATATGCCAGGGATTGGAGAATAGGGCAGGGATTGGAGAATATAGTAGGAATTGGGAGTGGGTAAAAATTGGGGAATATAGTCGGAAATTAGGAATAGGGTTGAACTTGGGGAATAGGGTAGAAAGTGGGGAACAGGACAGAATTGAAGATAAGAGTAGGGATTGGAGAATAGAGTAGAGATTGGGAAATAGAGCAAAAATTGGGGAAAACAGCAGGAATTGGAGAATACAACAGGAATTGGAGAACAGAGCAGGAATTGGATAATAGTGTTGGAATTGGAGAATAGGGTAGAAGTTGGAGAATGGGGTAGGAGTTAGAGAATGGGGTAGGAGTTGGAGAATGGGGTAGGAGTTGGAGAATGGGGTAGGAGTTGGAGAATGGGGTAGGAGTTGGAGAATGACGTAGGAGTCGGAGAATGGGGTAGGAGTCGGAGACTGGGGTGGGAGTCGGAGAAGAATAGGGTGGGAGGTGGAGAATTGAGTAGCAATTGGGGAATACATAAGGGTAACAGATATTCAAATACTTTAACTGCTTTAAACTTCTGTTGAATTTTCATGGCCAGGAGAAAGAAAAACAAATAACGACTTCTCATTTGAGAAAAGAGGGATACAGAGAGAGCGAGAGAGCGATTTTGGTTTAAGGGGGCTCAACTACTTGGTTAACAGTGCTCTTAAATGGGATCATGGCGAACGCCAGCGATAAGTTTCACTATGAAATAAATACTAGTATAAACGAAAATATACCTATATACCAAACAAGCAGGCAGAAACCGGAATTAAAATAAAGTTATAAAAGTTTGAAAAAGTATAAATTTCAATATCTAAAGTTCTATAACCTCATGTTCAAGTTTTCCTTTGCTAAAAATTCCAAGACTCTTTCGACCGCCTGTTTATCGCCAGCCAAAATCTCTGCAAGACTGACCGACAGTTGCAGAGAGTTTCAAAGGTGCGCTAGGAAAACACCTGCAGCACGTGACGGGCTGACAGAAGTTTGTCACACAGCAAACAAAGAGGAGCAAGGTGCCGTTTAAAAAGGTAACCATTCGTACGCAGCCGAGCCAAAATTAACTTTTCGGGATGACGTACGCGAGGGAAGGTTACGCGTTTTTTCGGAAGTTCTTTGCACTTATGTAAGTTTATTACCGTGGAAAGTTGATAATGCTTCGTGCCAGCACGACACCACCACTCGCCGCACTTAGAGACTAAAGTCTTGCGGAGTAGTACGAGAGATGGTAATACTGGGTTCCGTGGTTTGCCGTCTTTGCTGCCAAATCTGCCATTTCATTTCCCAGCAAAACTACGTGACCAGGCAAATGAGTAAAGTATATAGTAAATTCCAGTGAATAACAAAAAAAAGGGTATTCAGTTGTCATCTATGCGCTCATGCAGAAAATTGAATGCTCTCAGTGGGTAGTAGTTTCATTTTTAAGAAAGTAAAACTATTAACTATTTCTCCAAGCGAACCGAGTGGGAGGTTCACAGGCAGTGACGTGATTCGCATTTGGTAGGTCTTGGGTTCCATAAACGCGGTGGCTTATCTGATCAAACGCTTTTTAGCGGTCTCCTTGGTCACTAGGTGATTGCTGGGTTTGTTACTTTTCTTTCCCCGATTGTCCCTCCTGTAATTTCAGCTTCCTTTTAATCCGATTCTTCCCGGATCGGAAGTGTCGGCGAGGGAGCGTGTGTGGTACTTCTTCGTGGTGGAATTTGTGCTCTGTAACTGCTGTTCCCAGCGTATGATTCCCTGTCAGTATAGGTGGGCCTATGTCAAAATCCGTGAGGCTGGCGGCTGCACAAAGACCTCTGGCACTGAGATAAATCTGTAGCACACGTTAGGGACCCCAAGAAGGTTGGCACCCCTTGTTAGAGTTTCAACACACTCGCTGGACACTCCCATCTCCTCCCTTCTTCCCGGGGTCTGAGATAGTCTCACTATGTTCAATGTAGAATCCCCTCCGCTTGTGCTGTTTCTCTATTTCTGCCTCCATGCGAAATGTTGCTTCTGATAGGAGAGATTCTGTGAACATTCTTTGAAGCCCCATTGACAGTAACGTTTTTATTTAGGTAGTTTCAAAACGGTATTACTGGCTTAATCACAATATTGAACTTATGATTTGAATGAAACATTTTCTCTCTGACTTACACAAGGATAAAGAAAGTAAAATTACTCTTCAACTCTCTTGTGTAAGATAACGCAGAGAAAGAACTGACTTGATGCACTCTAGACGAAAAATGGAGAGAGAGAGAATTCCCTCGAAGGGCTCTCGAAAGCCGTTTTATACTCTCCTCTTCTGCGACCGAAGTAGGCCGTTAAGACATGTATCCTCTTTGAGGCCAAACAAGCTGAAAAGTTCTGTCTTCTCTGATGCTTGAAAAGTCAAGAAGGTGGTTTTGTTACATAAGAGGCGAAGTTATAGAGGTCACTTTATACATAAAACGGGACATTCGCATGTAGTGCCGACTCTGAAATAATAAAACTGCCAATACCTGTAGCTGGTGTAGTACATATAAGCATAGCATATGTGACTTCAAATACTTTCTATTGATATTCAGTGGCTCATGTTTTAGTGTATTTTCATACAGCGTGATAAGATGAGAGGCGCAGATATCTCTACTAGTAACTGAGGATAGCAATGAACAATATTACGTCAACATTTGCTTCATTTAGTGCGGACTTATGAGTTTACTTACTAAGAGCAGTAGTTTTTCTAGTTGGTTAGTACCTCGAGGCAGTGGGCGCGGCACAGAGTGGAGCAGTGTCGATAAAGAATGGTGTACCGGAACTGAGTTCCAACGGTTTCAGCAATGACAAATGCCTCGCGCTGCCTAGGCCCGTAGGTTAGTCATTGACGTGAAGCAAAATAGATGGCATATACGGCAGGCGTTGTTCATTTCGCGTGGGCACACATTAAGAAATCATTGATATAAAATATCTGCTGTTATACCCCAACATTTTGTACATATTAAAGTCTTAGTATTTCTGTGTAAATGAACGATATAAATACATCTTTGTTGTATTCGTATGGCATTCTTTACATCATACTATCGTTTGGTTTCATATACTTTTTACACGCTATTGTTATGAAAGTTTACTTCTCTATCCATGTCAATCGAAATAAAGCATTTTTACGTATTTGGTGAGATGCAAGGGGAATGAATAAAACAGAATCATTTACTCCTTTAGAAACTTCATTCTCTTTCCATCACATCGAGAGAAAGATATGAATAACCAAAGTGGTTTTAAACATGACAAAGTGTGGAACATTGGAACATTCTGTGAAATGGCAAATGCCACGAAAAAGTTACTTGAAATAACTTCTGTTTTCTGTGAGATAATTTTTTATTTATTTTTATAGCTTACGACCTCGTACTTAATTCCTTTTAAATGAAGAGATTTTTACGGTTTACTTCCAGAAATTCTAAAATATATGCACATTTTAATAAATCACTTCAATATACGGTACTTTAATCAAAATTCTTAATCATTTTCGTGGAAATTAAAATTTTCAAAAAACTTTCCATTCAAGGGGTAGTTTGAATGGCGGAATTTTCTTGAAGGTTTTCTCATCTCGTCTTTGGAGGAAGTTGAAGTGGAATACCAAATTTGGCATTCATAATATACTTGGTTTAGTAATTAGATTGCACACACACACACACACACACACACACACACACACACACACACACACAAACGCGCGCGCGCGCCACGCCACGCCACACCACACCACGCCGCTCCACACACATAACCTAAATCTGGTATGCTTATAGTCACATGACTTTCTCTACTAATTCTTCACCAACCTTGTTCTAAACGGAGGGCCCCGACTGCGCGGAAGGCTAATTTGTACCTGTTTTAAAGTGCCCGACTGCGCGCGGTGGTCTTTTTTGGATAGGTCAACTGCGCGCGGCGGTCATTCCTGCATTTGCCTTCCCAATTTTTTAGACTTAGGACTCTATGGACACTGGCGTATTTTCCATCCATGGGTACGGTTAAAATGTTGCTGTATAATATGCATGCCCGTATTAGAACGTCATTTGTCAATAAGTTAACATACCTATGCATACCTATGTACGGCCGTATTAGAGCAGGGCATTTGTCAATAAGTTAGCATACCTATGCATACCTATTAATGGCCGTATTAGAGCAGGGCATTTGTCAATAAGTTAGCATACCTATGCATACCTATTAATGGCCGTATTAGAGCAGGGCATTTGTCAATAAGTTAAACTCGTATCTGAGTAGCAGTGCCATTTAAATAAATACGGGACTTACGCGCTTTACAGTGCACCTTCGCGATACTCTTCGCAGTGTTTATCTTCCTCTATGAAATTTATATCCATCTGTAACAATCAAACTTTTTCTCCTTTGACTTTTCATAACCTGCAGAGAAGCGCTGTATCCATTGCTCTATAGAAACACACACGATAAGTAGATCTTATAAACAGCACGGCATCTTATACACGCGCAACATTCAAAGTCGTTGACAGTATTACCAACCCTATAATCTATAGCCACAACTATTCTGGAAACAAATGACTAGCATTATTTACTAGTGGTGCCACACTTCTGTTGCACGAGAAAGACTAGCAAGTATTTGACGTATTTATGGTATACTCGCTCGCGCGCTGTTGATCTGTTTACCCTTGACAAGCTCGCGCGCAGTTAAGAAAAATTTAGCCTTTTGCGCGCAGTCGGTACCCACGTGTTCTAAAAGCTTATTCCTCGAACATCTTAATGTTATTCAATATAATTTGTAGAAATTGTTTTATCGCATTCTTCCTACTAGATAAGTGGTCAAATGTTTAAAAACGAGTTGCTATGTGTTGACTTTGAAATTCCGTTTCTTTTGCATGATTACGAGGAAAAAGAATTATTTCCCAGTTCAGATAAGTATATTTGAAAACTCATACTAATAACTAGGAATATCTCGGAAATGGTTAACTCGATAAATAAAATGTGTTTCACCTAAACGGGGTTTTAGCAATATCTACATTTTTTGTGCATTGCCCACCTGTTAGGTTTACCAGTTATGCAAAAGTAATTGAGAATGAAGAGTTTCATAGGATATTTTTATAAAATAATAAAACCCGCCAGAACCAATCTTTGGGAAAATGCAAATTTTCGAAAAATTATCCATATGCGACAGGTACATGAAAACTCAAGACACCTCAAAACGTATATTCAAAGTGAAACCTCGGTATGACATTTTTTACTGGATTCCAATCTATTTACTATGGACAAATGTATAAAAATATTAAGTGAAATCAGGAAACTCAGCCATAAAATTCCGCTGGTGTTTTTACGATGCAACAAGGCCTGAGGTCACGTTCTGTCTGAACCAGAACACACCCTTAACAGCTCTGGTGTATCTTTAGCACATTGCTAAAGTAGCTGGAGGCAGTATCGGCATACATCACTTCACTCTTCGCGTATCGTTTTGTATAGAGACGGAAGTAAATTCCTTTTCACACATGTATGGGCGTATCAACTCCATATGAATAGAAGACGGAAGCGTTCTTTATCACACACGTGTGCAGACTAGCACCCGTGTAGTAACACACTATTTTTTTTTTTTTTTTTATTCTGGCAGTGAACTAGAAGTTATCACTAAGTCGAAAGTTCAAGACCTATAAATTGCTTAAAAAAACATAAGAACACTTGATAGTGCAATTTTCATGCTGAACCTCAATGAAATATATATTGAAAAGGTTTATTGAAAAGCATTGAAGCTACGATAACGAACATTTTGCCACTTACAAAACAATTTGTAATTTAAAAACCATAATGAACTAATAAATTAACTTAACGGTTGGTAATTTGTTGATATTTTAATAAAAAAGAAAATTTGCTACATTTTTCACATGTCTAAACACATGTCATTTGATATAGCTGGTGCACTCTTAAGACATTTTAACCAAAATATCAGTTTTAAAAAATAAAACTATGTATTCTTTATTTTAGGCACTTTATATATATACACGACAGAGCAGTTGGCAGGGACCAGTTAGAATACTCCGGCGAAGGCTGGTTCAACTCGATTCCGCTCCCGCCCCTCGGGTTCGTAGTCCCAAAGTGGGCGCGGGTCTCGGAAACCGGCTCCCCTTCCCTCTCGGGCTTGTACTATCCCACGGGGGGTCCGGAAACCAGATAGGCCCACCGCCAATCCGGTGAACGAGATTTTCAAACTGCATCCTTTTGTCCTTTGATGTCTCAACGCTCGCTGACTCTTCTAACTCTGAAAGAAACTTAACGGGATGAACTGAAAAACTCGGAGGATATGGAAATCCTTCCCAGCGATCCTGGGTAACCAAAAAAATCCATGGGTAAGGAAGCTGACCATAGGGATGGAACCCGCGACCTCCCGAATGTGGGCTATAGACATTACCACCATAGCCATCGAGTTAGGCAGTGGGTCGTAGAACTGCTCTCTTCCTTACCGCGGTGTTACACATCCTCTGTGGGGTCCGTGACCCGCAGACCTCCCCCGATCCGGAGCTGGATTTACAAAGGAATTCCTTGCCATGCACGCTGGCAATTATAACTCAGAGATAGCTTACCAGGATGCAAGATGAAGTAAAATAAGAAGTGAGAACCCTAAGAAACCCCTAAAACAACCATGGGTCAGGAATGTCGAACACGGGAATCGAACCCAAAATCTCCGGATGCGGCTCTACTGCCTGAGTGGTCTCCCAAAGCGTGTACGATATTTCATACAATAACGGCTCATAGTACTAAAAAGCGATAAAATAATTTGCATTTCTAATTTGCATATCCGATACCTATAATGCTTACACTTCATTGCCATTATCTGTTATGAAGGTAACAGAATGTTGACAGGTAGATTCGGAACTGAAAAACTCAATGCCACAGCTGGGATTTGAACCACAGACCCTCCTCAGGTCTCAGCTGTGGCATTGAACTTTTCAGTACCAATTCTACCTGTCAAACATTACCCACACACGGTTTGTGTGTTTAAAAACAGCAACAGTAAGTTTTTGGCATAAATAAATAATTACCAGCAGAATGTTAGCTTATGAAATTCTGACGCCTGTTCCGGTAGACTTCGAGTTTTTGACTTAAAATTAACGCGAGAGTATTTAATGAATTGAATTTTAGCTTTACTTCCATGTACACTTCCAGTGACTATTTTTCTCCAGGATGTGTCTATACCTTCTACACAAGATGGGAAACTTTACGAACTTTTTGCATGAATTTAATTTCCCCGCTCCTTTCATTTCTAGGAGCTCGAATTTAATAATTTCTGTTCAAATGTTGGAATAGCTGACAAGCGTATTTTCTGTTGAAATACTTTTCGTTAGAAATGTGCAGTTTGTTCCAAAGAAAAGTAAACCATTTTCAATCACATGCCATACTTATAGAGGCGCATTTTCTCACAAGCTGCTTTTAGTTTCTCTACTACACGAAAATGATGAATGAGTGAGTGAGTGAGTGAGTGAGTGAGACGGAGAAAACAGCGTGACTTATGAACCAAAATTCCGATAAGTACCAAGTATCCACCGAAGATACGACCCAAAGATTTTCAAGGAAATTCCCCCATATAAACTGTTGTTTACATAATTTTTTTTCAGTGTTTGTATTTTATCAAAAGTTACTATACAGATTCGGATTAAAATTCCATATATTTAAAATACTTGTATAACACGAAGTATATATATTCAATTTTCTGGTAATAAGTCTCTGAAATCCTATTCATTTGGAACAGCTTAGTAATTCATAAACCATAACACAGACATCTAACTGCACAAAAAATATAGATCGCACTAAAGCGATATTATTTGTCAAATAATTTTTTACCTTCTCTACTGGTAAGTAGAGGAAGTATTGTATTCCACCCAAAATTTCGATGTTGAGATTTCACTGGAAATGTATGTTTTAAGACCCCCTGAATACAAAAAGTCATTTTTGGAAAAGCTCCGCGCGCGCGCGCGCGTGTGTGTGTGTCAGTCTTTGGACAACATAACTCAAAAACGAAAATTCGGTTAAAAACCAAAGTAGATATTTAGGTTTAATGCCTTTCAAGGATGCAACACGAAGATTTTGATGGAAATTCCTCCACCCTAAACTACTCTTTAGATGGAAAATTTTTCGAAAGTGTTTATTCTCTTGAAAATTGGCTCTAACGATTTTGATTAAAATGCTGCATGTTTAAGATATTTTTATGAAAAATGAAGTGTATATTTTGAATTTTCTGGGTATAGCCTATGTAATCCTGTTTACTCTGGATAAATTTTGAATAACTCGTAAATCGTAAGAAATAGACAAAATCTTACTATTAAAAAATGTAGATCTGACCAAATAATTTTTTTCTTTTGTTGTAGATTGAACCGTTTCGGAGATATTCCTTATTATTTGTGTCAGTTTCGGAAAACGTGAAACGTTCGTGAAATGGAACATGGCTATTCATTTTTTATATGTTAAGCGTGCAAAGAGAACGGAATCCCAAAGCTTTAAAATATTTGGTTATGGCTCAAAGCCTACCGTATTCTAATATTCCCGTTGCACATACAAGGATATAAACAATAAGATAATTTGTACAAATGTTTATCTCAACTAACACAAAGAAGATACAGGAATAATAGTTTGTGAGAATACAAGAGTACAAGAGTACAAGAGTATAGAAAGTCATGTGAGTGCAACACATCAGATGTTTTTCCTTGTTAAGTTAACCGTTATCAAGACTATTTTGTTGCTGATTTTGGTTTCAAAATGCTTAAGTATTTCTCAAGTCGTTACTCATTATTTATCGTGTTTTAGTTGTTTTGCTTATGTCTAGTCTTTAACTCCAACGATCATATCGGTGGTCTGTCCTGTGGAACATACTGCCAATCGGCAAGGTCTTCCTCGTTTAACAGTGGGTTTTGAGTCTTTAAGGCTTTTATACACTACAGTCACACACAGTCACACACATACACATACACAGACACAGACACAGACACACACACACACACACACACACACATACACACACACGATCATCTTCCACAGAGTCTGGAAGTACGCATAAAAACCAAAAATTCCCACAGCCTGTCCACTTCTTGCATAGCAGGCAGGTGCTCTATCGACTGAGCTACGGGACCATCCCTTGTTTATCTTGGTCATACAAAGAGAACGGAATTCAAAATCCATCACGTAATAGTTACCAGCTTTAAGATTAGACAGTCGCTTAGGCCCACTGAATTTCCCTATTTGTATTGTATGTGTAAGGAAATGTGTAATAAAACTATTTCTGCAAATGCTTGTTTTTTAAAAGTCGTCTGTTGAAGATAGGTCAAAGAATGTCATGTGTAACAGGTGATCTTTTCACTTTCGCTATTACATTCTTAAAGTAGAACAAGCCAAAAATTTGATACAGAGAGTCACCGGAAATATGTTTTGAGAACCTCTGAAATAAAACAAAGCAGTTTCACAAAAACGCGCCCTCGTGTGTGCATGTGCCTACTAACAGCATAACTTAAAAACGGAGCATTTGGATATCAAATTTGGTATTTAAATTCAGTCTTTCGAGGATGTGACATGAAAATTTTCAAGGGAAATTACCCCAAATCAAACTACCCTTTACAAGAAAAAAATTTCGAAAATTCCATTTTCTAGAAATCGGTCCTAAACGTTTTGATGTGTTTAAGATATTTCATGAAAAATAAAATGTACATCTTGAATTTTCTGAAAATGAGTCCTCTTCATTCTGGATGAACTTTGCATAGCTGGTGAACTCTGAGAGATAGAAAGTTCTTACTACGCCAAACATATAGCTCTCGTTAAAGCATACAATTTATGCCAAATACATTTTTAAACGTAGTTTTCTCAAATAACAAGTAGTTTTTTTTTTCTCCTGTTTCCTCCTTTTCTCTTCTCTTGTCCATTCCTGCTTTTAAGCACCTCTTGTGCAGTTTTAGCAAACAAACATTTGTGATAACGTAGTGTTGTGGTGGTAAAGCTCTGAATATTTAAAGCCTTATGTAGTTCTATTTCTTCATTAAGTCAAAATTCCAAACGGTTCGTCCACTCACGAAAATTCCATCCTTGTTATTCTTCGTAACTAAGCGTCGCCAAGCGAAGCGACAAGCGATATGCGCTTATACGTTGTTTAGGTGTGGAAGTTATACACAGGCATCTGAAATAGTCAATCGTCCATTAGATCTCAAACACTCACATTTCAGAGAGAGAAAGAGCTAGACACGACATTTCGTTTAGGTTTCACAGATACCATGGAGGACATATGGTTAATAAGTAGGCGCGCCACAGAAAGCTTGACGCACAGTGCAGCGCCATTCTTGCGAGAACGAATGGTGTAATGGAACTGAGTTGCAATGCTCCAGCAAGAACAATGAATGACCTCTCACTACCTAGGGCAGTAGGCCACGCATTGAGGTGTGAAGTAAAATGGAGCACAGGGTTGTTCACTTAGTGGCACTATTAGGAACAAGCAGAAAATATCACGTAATAAAATTGGTGATTCGTTTGTAGGAAAACCTTTAAACGAAGAGAAACAACTAATACACTGAAGATTTTTATTTACGTATTATGTGCAGTAAAAATACCGCAAAGCTGATAAGTGCCGCGGACAAGTACTACAAAATACGTGCCGTGAAATTATAATTGGAGAAGAAAACTTAAGTGAATATTACATTGCTTTGTCAGGAATATCCAGAACTGCGAGGAGCATTGTGGCTGGAAAATAAGAGGCAATTTTGTGTAATGAATATCCCAGTTCATATCCCTCGACTTCAGATCTTCTTACCGCTTACCTACGTGTAAACAAAGATCCTCGTTTCTCCGCTGAGACAATATTCGGCAAACCAAATATTTTTCCTGCCCCCAACAATTAGGGAATTGCCACACCGAGGGAAGCAAGCTTCGGAAGGATCGAACCAGAGACGCCGACTAACCCAGTCAGCCTGGAGTATCACAGTTATAGTATAAGGGCAAGCCTCGCAGTGCACACAAAAGAAAATCTTGTGTATTTCACTCTTGCAGAAACTGTGCTTATAAACTCTAATTCTACTATTACCTCTACTAGTAAGTAGGGGAAGTATTGTATTCCACTCAAAAATGCGTTGTCAAGAGTTCATCGGAAATATGTTTTGAGACCCCCTGAATCCAAAAGAGAGCATTTTTAGAAAAACGTGTGTGTGTGTGTGTGTGTGTGTGTGTGTGTCTGTGTCTGTGTCTGTGTCTGTGTCTGTGTCTGTGTCTGTGTCTGTGTCTGTGTCTGTGTCTGTGTCTGTGTCTGTGTCTGTGTCTGTCAGTCTATGGACAGCATAACTCAAAAACGAAAAGTAGGTTAAAAACTAAAGTTGTAATTTAAGTTTAATGTTTTTCAAGGATGCAACACGAAGTTTTTTGAAGAAAATAGCCCCAGCCTAAACTATCCTTTACATGGAAAATTATTCGAAAATTTTGATTTTCTTGAAAATGCCTCTAACGATTTTCATTAAAATGTCGTGTTTGATTTATTTTTGTGACAAATGAAATGTTTATCTTGAATTTTCTAGCCTCTGTAGTCGTATTTACTCTGGATGACTTTTGCATAACTGGTAAACCGTTAGAGATAGACCAAATGATACATACAAAAAAGTAAATCTTGCTAAAATACACAATTTATGTACCAATAAATTTTCTTGTAGAGTAAACCATTTCGGAGATATTCCTTGTCATATGGATGAGTTTCGGAAAACTTAAAACTTTCGTGAAATGGAGCATCGTTGTTCATTATTTATATGTTAAGCGTGCAAAGAGAACGGATTCTCAAAACTTTAAAAGATTTGGCTATAGCACAAACACGAAGAAGATATAGGAATAAGAGTTTGTAAGAATGGTTAGTACAAGAGTAGAGAAAGTCATGTGAGTGCAACATATCAGATTTTTATAAATGGTTTTGCAAAAAGTTTCTTTGCAAATACTGTGAGAATAGGGACATATAATAGGCTTAAGGGATAGGCAAGTCTTTTGAGAGTTGGTCCCTATGAGATGACTTAGAAATTTCCTGTATGTTTGCGTGAACATGAATAAAAATAAAAAGCTAATTTCTTCATATGTGAGAATCGGCCATACGTTAATTCCTGTAAAATATATACAGCCATTTAGCTGCTTGAGGAATAGATATAAAGGGTTTATTTGTTCACTAGCTGTCGTGCAAATATTGTGTTAGCAATGCTGTAATGCGTTTTTACCTTAATTTGAATGACTTTAGTCGCAACTTAATGTTAATATGTCATGCAAAGTTTAATTTCTAAGAACGATTTGGCAACGTCACATTAACATTAGATTGTGACTAAATTGATTCGAATGGAAATAAAAACATGTTACAGTATTCTTCTCACAACGTTTGCGCGACAGTTAGTGAAATAATGTTGTTGTTAGCTAATGCTGGATTTCTGACAATGAAGTCATTAATCCTCTTGCTCTCCAATATTTTTCACTGATGGATGGGGCACTAGAAGTGGCCGGGCATATTTGAAGGTGGTCTCCATCCATTTCCTCTTGCAGATCACACAGAGGACAGAGTGGTGAAGAAGTAGTAGTAGTGTGGTTTTAGGGCGCTCAACTGCTAAGGTTATTAGCGCCCAATGGTGAAGAATATATCCCAATTCTGTTTAAATGTTTTGCCAGACAATCATAAATGAATTTGCAATTGTGCTCTTCAATATAGCTAGTGAAATAATAAACCAAGTTTATTCATTGGTCAAGAGGCTAGATGGCTGCAAATATTTTTCTCTGGCAAAACGGCCCTTTTTTGTTAATAACAATTGTATTGGACATATTTGTTACACCCATCAAGTACAATTCTTGGTTAACGTATGGTCGAAGCAGTAGCTTCCACCCTGTATATTGTGTGCATAAGCAGCAAACTAAAGAATGAATAGTCGGTTAAATGCCAAACTTGGTGTTAAAGTTCAGTGACTTTCAAGGGTACAAGGAAAGGATTTTCAAGAAAATACCCCATTTCAAATTATCCTTTTTATGGAAAATTTTTCAAAAATATTGGGTTTATGACAATGGCAGTGGCAGTACTACTTCTACTTACTGTCTGTTCACCACCTCATGGTCTAAGGGAAATGAGGGGCAGAGGAGTGACATTCTGACACTGTAACCTTACTTTCGTAAACGTCCGCGTAATCGTTGTTCTGCTGGTCATGTTGCCAACTTACCTCCAATATTGTTCGCGCTATGTTTACTCGCAGCTAGTTTCTCTTAATTTCATTTGTAAAACCTTTGTGTCGGAAGCAATGGTAAAAGTAATGTAGAAGTAGATAATCCTCCACCTTGGAGCGCTGTGAAATCTGCTATGATATTGTGGTTGTAGAACAAAGGGGTTCAAAGTGATAGCTCTATGTGTAAAACAGATCTTTATACGATGCCTGAATCAAACAAACCTAAAGAGGCTCTTAAAGGTATTACTGTCTTTCTTCTATTACTTTCATTACCTGTACTTGCAGGAACAATTACTATACTATTAACTGAGCAGCGAAGTTTTAATATGTACTTCATTCTTTGAAGCTGCCGAAGGGAATGGAAGATTGTTAGACTGAATTATTGTTTTATTATTGGTTAGTTTGGTTTTATTGGGCCACACTGTCGTTTACTTGCCCCCATACATGTGTGATCCCAATCCCAAGGCCAAGGCAAAATGAATACTTAAATGCAACAGCTGACTTACTCTTATAGGAATTGCACGGTGTAACGCTAATCACAAGATTGAAACATACCGGCAGGGTTTTTTAAAAATGTATAAAAGGCAGAAAATGATTAGTAGCGAAAAGACGGAGTAGTTGAAATATTGTTTACGCTTTATAAACTAAATATACTGTATGAACTGAAAATAGCATTTAAATTGTGCTATTTTGAGTGATTTCTTTGCTTTAATCTGGCGTGAATACGCATTCCTAGTTTGGCAACATTAATTTAACATGATTAGAAGCAGAACTGCTGCTCGCGATATCATGTTTATCGGGAATTGTTTACTGATGTAGTGGCTGGCTGCATTCCTGCCAGGGACTTTCAGCTGGTGAACAAACTGTACCTTACTAAGTCGTAAAGAAAGTAAAGCTTGTCCAAAACGTCCCCACTCACGAATCAAAGATGCGTAATAACACTGAACAGTTCACTTGCATAAAAGAGAAGTGGGAGTCAATCTTCCAAATGTCGCGAGAGTGATAAGTTCATGCTTTGTACTATATGTGGCTGCCTTCAAGTTCTGATAAACTTCTAGTCACTTGCTCCCCACCACTCTCACCACTTCTCCGCATTTCTCCTCACTGGCACATATATGGAGCGTCACGACGTTTTAGACAAGTTGCAATTAATAAATGAAATGTTGACTCGTTGTTTCTCCAAAAAAAAAGAAAAACAAAACAAAGGACTCGCCCATTTTATTCGAAACATCCAAGTGTTGATAAGTTTCCCAGCGTTCCTGTTAAGACCTGGAGGCAATCAATATTTGAGGAAGTGCTCAGCTGTAGTGAGACGATAATTTCTTGTTTGCATTGCAAAGATCGGCCCAAGTTCGGCGTAAGATCTGGTCGCAAAACATTGGTGTCTGTGTAATCCTACGAGCCCTGGGCGGTTAAACTCGCGCTAAGTGAGGGAAATTGGCCCGGGAAATGTAATAACTTTGTATTCTCACGTAGCATCGGGCATAGTTGTTTCACAGCTCTATCTGCTAATGGAATCCTTTGATTTCACCGCTTCTCTCTTGAAATATCTACAGAGTGCAATCTTTTAAAAGATCGTGTCGTCATTTAGAAGCAATCGAGATAAACGCAATAAAGCGTATGTTCTGCATCGTATGGGATTTTGCAGCGCTAAAAGTTGGTAAAATACTGGGTAATGCAAATCTTATTCTAGTTACCTTAGGTAGCTGGAGTAAAACAGTAATCTACATAAAATATCTATGTGCTACATTCACAAAAGTTTCTCTACTTAGTTTTCAACAACGTGTTCGGACAAAAGTTAATAAAAACGGTTCATTAGATCGTCTGATTATCTGTTTTCTTTTACATAAAATGGAGATAAATGCAAATAAAATGTACAACTTTTAACATAAAATTCCTGTACTTTGATTACTCTACCGGAACATGCATGCTTTACTTTTACTTTTGAGGACTACTCAACTTATCAGTAGTTACTCTGTGTTCCATTTCCATTTTTGTCGCTCAATCCAATCCCCATGTTGTAAGTTTCTCGCTCTTATCTGATTAACATTGAATTTCCATAAAGCCCTAGGTTCCCTCTTCCTCCTGCCATGTGGTGATCATTCCTGAAATATCTTGGTTGAGGATTATGCTTGTTTATAATAAACTGATGCTGCAAGGTATAAGCCTGGGATATATGCTGGACACGTTACTCTTTTCTTTTTCCTACTGTTTGCTACCTTGTAATATGAGTGGTGCAATGTCTTCATTACTTCAAGCTTTCATTTACAGCCAGACGCTCCTTGTGAGCAGTTGTTTGTCATTACAATGTATAAAGACACTAAAATTCATGTTTATGGATTTTGGAAGCTTTTGGCCCTTTTCAATTAGACGCAATCGTAAGGTGTAGAAAGGCATTATAGGATTAATTTAATAAATATAGAACAAATGCAAATAAGCTGCAGAAATGGAATAATAATCAGCATAATAGATAAATGTTCCATTTTTAATATTTTGCCAACAATTTATAAGCTTAATATTAAATCTCGTCTACAGAGCTTGCATTTATCTTCGTAATGTATACAAACAGCAGGATAGATTGTCTTGACCTCTGTTTGTCTCTCTATAGATGTCGAGTTGTTATTTTATCTCTTATCTACTCAAAAGTAATAGTTAAAGTATTGTATTGCAATCAACAATTCAATAGCGATATTTCTCCCAAAATACACGTTTCCAACCACTGCACCCAAAAATAAATCTCTATAAAACGTTCTGCGTGTATCTTCTTTTATTTTTTATTTATTGAATAAATACATCACATGCCCCATCAGGGGCGATATTACGTGCCTTTACATTCCATTTATCGGTCTGGGTGGCTCGGTTAGAGCCTGGCCTACTGATCCCAAGGTCGAGGGTTCAAATGCGCCCAGGCCGATGGTTTTCAAGTGTACTTAGAAACGACAGCTTCATGTCAGTAGACTTACTAGCATGTAAGATAACTCCTGCGGGACGAATTCAGGTACAACTTCGGCGCTGATGTGATCCTTGCAATTGACAGCAACGTTAAACAACAAAATAATTTTTAATTTTGTGTGTGTGTGTGTGTGTGTGTGTGTGTGTGGTGTGTGTGTGTGTGTGTGTGTGTGTGTGTGTGTGTGTGGGGTGTGTGTGGTGTGTGGTGTGTTGTGTGTACAGCATAACTTAAACTAAAGATTCGATAAATACCAAACTTGGTGTTTTAGTTCACCATCTTCGAGGCATGTGACAATGTTTCACAAATATCTTCTTACTACAAAATACTTTTTACACGAAATATGGTTCGTTATCTTTGGTTTTCTCAAAAATGATCACAACAATTTTCATGAAAACACCATACACTAAAGATATTCTCATGACAAAGTGTTTCCAGCAATTTTCTGAGAATGTCCTCAGAATCACTCTTCATTTTCAACAAGTTGGAGAGATAGACCAACTCTTACTACACAGTACCTATATGTACCTATATGTACAATTTTTACTTCTTTTCTATTACGTTAAGTGGAGAAAATATTGCATTGCAGACAAAAAGGCATTTTATAATACGATCTGTGTGTCTGTCTATGTGTGTTTGTTATTTAAGTTAAATGTTTTCCAAAGATTCCGAACGAAGGTTTCATGAAAATTTCATGAAATATTTAAATGAATTATATTAAAAGTCTATCTTGAAAGGACGGCTTTTAACATTCTGATAAAAATACTCTTGTTCAATATATTTTTATGACAAATGAAATGTATATGTTGAATTCTGAAGCTCTCTTCATTCTGGATGACTTTTGATTAATTGGTATACCTTATGAGTAGAGCGAGGACATATATCCCTTGAAGAAGAAATCAGGTTGACTGCACGGCGAATTGCTTGCTTGACGTCATCGCTGCTACCTCGGACTGAGGGGTGAACAGCGTGCTATGGTTCAGTATGACAGCTGTACCGTACAGATAGGGAGTGTTATTTTCTGTGCGATCCGTGTTTACATACGAGGTGAATAATGTCTTCAGCTTTAGATGATAGTAAATTAAATAAGTTATTGGAAGAATTTGGAAGAAATAATTTCGTATTGAATGGCGATACGATACACTGTAAGCTATGTTACTCACAAATTAGAGATTCCAAGGAGAAACGGAAATTGTTGAAGCAACATTGTAATACCAAAAACATAAAGCACTTGTTGCAGCATCAAAGAATAAAGAACACGACCATTTGTCACTTCAATCGGAGTTTTTTTTAAGACATGTGCAAAGTAGATCATGTAAAATTATGTAATGATCCTGGCTACGCTACAATGGTTCATATAAAAATTGGTTTACAACAGCTAGACAAAATGTCATCTACGTATGACGAACACAATGCAAAATATCTTACGTTTGCTCCCGTTACATCATGTGACGTTGAGAGAAGTTTCTCGCTGTATAAACATTGTTTAGATGACAAGTTTTACTTTGGAACAATTTAAAAAATGTATTATTGTTCACTACAATGTTTTTGAGGAACGAATAGATGACGATATGAACTGATGTAAATGGACTAGAGCTTCTTACACAGCCCTGCCCTTTTGTTTACATGTGCTGAACTCCTGCGCTACGCCGTCTGCCAGTCAACACGGAGCGTGTATAGTACGAGCGCGCGAACATTGTAAGCGATGGGATATTTATCCTCGCTCTACTTATGAGGTAGACAAAATCTTACTACACTAAAATGTGGCTCTCCTTAGAGCGTACAGTATGTCAAATGTGTGCTTCTCAAAGCTGATACTTTTCTAATGTAGTTATTCCTTTTTCCTATCTCTTGGGTGTGCGAAGAGAATGGAATTTCAAAGGCATCACACAGCAACCAGCACTTATAAACTTAACTACGGCATAAAGCCCATCGCATTCCTGCATTCTTCTACCTACAACAAAATTAGCATTAAGATTTTTTTTTTCAAATTTTTATCTCGATGCACATTGGTTTAATAAGTTATTGGTTTATCTGTTTAAATATGTATGATATTTTCAAAAGAATATTGTTCCTTTTTTACTTTCTCTACTGGTAAGTAGGGGAAGTATTATATTCCACCCAAAAATTCAATGTCGAGATTTCACCGGAAATATATGTTTTGAGGCCCCCTGAATCCAAAAACGTCCGTGTGTGTCTGTGTGTCTGTTAGTCTGTCAGTCTGTCAGTCTGTGGACAGCATAACTCAAAAACGAAAAGTCAGTTATAAACCAAAGTTAGTATTTAATTTTAATGTCTTTCAAGGATGCGACATGAAGATTTTGAAGAAAATAGCCCCATCCTAAACTACCCTTTACATGGAAAATTTGTCGAAAATTTTGATTTTCTTGAAAATGGCTCTAACGATTTTGATTAAAATGTCTAATCTTTGAGATATTTTTATGACAAATGAAATGTATATCTTGAATTTTCTGGCTATAGTCCCTGTAGTCGTATTTACTCTGGACGACTTTTGCATAACTGGTAAACCGTTAGAGATAGACCAAATCTTATTATACAAAAATGTAGATCTTGCTAAAATACACAATTTATGTCTGAATAAATTTTCTTGTAGGGTGAACCACTTCGGAGATATTCCTTGTTATGTATGTGTGTGAGTTTCGGAAAACTTAGAACTTTCGTGAAAAGGATCATCGTTGTTCATTTTTTTATATGTTAAGTGGGCAAAGGCAACAGAATCCCAAAGCTTTAAAACAGTTGACCATCGCACAAAGCCTACTGTATTCTAATATTCCCCTTGTATCTACAACGAAATAAGCAATAAGATAAGTTATACAAATGTTTATCTTAGCACGAAGAAGATATAGGAATAAGAGTTTGTAAGAATAGTTAGTACAAGAGTAGAGAAAGTCATGTGAGTGCAACACATCAGATTTTTCTTTTCTTCGCTCCCATTTTCTTTGTTTCTTACTTGTGAAATTTCAAAGCCATTATATAGAGAAAACCTCTTGCAATATTTGACTATTACATAAGCTTAGTGTATTCTCTTGCAACAATTGTACCTAGGAGGAAATATGCAATGACATCGATGCTTAACATAAAGTAAATAGAAAAAGACCACAGTGGGCTGGGCATGTACAAAGAATGGATGAAGGACAGATACCTTAAAAAGTGAAGACAGGAGTGATGTTTGGAAAGCGACCGATAGGTAAACCTAGGAAAAGGTGGATGGATTCAGTGAATCAGCTCCTAAAGTGCAAAAATTGGCAACAAATAGCTCTGGATAGAAATGATTTGAGGTCTCGGATGAAGAAGGCCCCGGCCCGCTTTGGGCTGTAGCGCCATTGGAAGAAGAAATAGAAAAATAATCTTTCGCAATAATACTCTGCTGATAATTGGGTAGAGAAGCTGATGAAAATGGCAGACATCAGGCTTTTCAGATCCGAAAGGTGTTTATGCAGTGTTATATTGATGAGTTAGAAATACATCTTACAATATTATATTTCAAACACTTCTATGATACAAAGAAGAAATGCAAAAAACCAGCAGGAGTTGCGATATAGAAAGGGAAGGTAACCCCATCATCCCCAATAACTCTCTCCCGGTGTCACCTCGCATCTTTACCATCCCTGCTTACCTCTAGCAGCCCCGGGTATGAAAATGTGGATGCGAATTTTGTTTTCCTTGCACGCCATTATTCCCGGCTGAGGGGAAATCAAATCGGGGGAGCGTCTACCCCATTTGTCTTCAATTTTTATCTCGTTTTAAAGCAAAAATCGAATAGCAGGAAGACTCCCTCGCTTAGGGCGTGTGAATAAAGGCCACGACATTCTCGAGAGGAGGATGTTATGATGTTTAACAAAAGGTTTAGTTCCCTGGTGGAACGGTTGTACGAGCACTTCCCTAATCCCACTCCCTTCCACTAGGTGTGTACAACGCTGGTCTTCATTTCAGATCTAATCACACTTTCACTCAACTTCTGTGTGGATCAGATAACTGCTGCGTTGTGGGAAAAGGGACTTCATCTATATAGTGCAAACATTTTAGAGCAGAGCTTACGTCATCAGATCCATTTTAATGAATTCAAGTTGTAAATATAAAATAACCTTAGAATGTATACACAACTTTCTCTGCTAACTACGCATAGTAAGCTGAGGAAATATTGCATTCTCCCACAAAAATCAGATATCAAAATTATACCGAAAATATACGTGTGGAGGATCATTAACTATAACAAACTATTTTTAGAAAACCTTATTCTCTTTTCTATTAATCTTAATGAGATAAACATTTGGAGAGAATAATTTTTACACGTTTTCCATTTAGGGATAATGGGAATATGAGCGATATCTTAGGCGATAGTCGAATATTTGTAGAATTAATCGCTATACGATGGCTTTGACATTCTGTTTGTATGGCCAGAGCATGAAAAAGCTAAAGTTTCCATTTGAGAAGACTATAATTATTGGAAACCTCAAAGCAATTACAAGGAATACCTTGGAAACAATTACCTCAATAAAAGGTTATTCAACATAAATTGTGTCTAAAGAGACCTATATTCCTTGTGTATTTGTTACGTGTATGAAATATGTTGAAGTGATTAAAAATAAAGACGACTTCAGTGGCTATAGATAGGGCATTCAAAATGTGCATTTCATTTATTATTAACTATCACGGACATGTGGTATTTTCACCAAAATCATTAGAGCCATTTTTAAGGAAATCAACATTTTCGAAAATTTTTACTAATAAAGTGTAGCTTTAGGTGGAATTTATTCAAAATATGCCTATTGCAACCCTTAAATACTGACTTCAAACTTATAAAAGGGCAACAACTAATTAAATTAATAATTAATTTTAAACAAAAAGTAAATGGATTTAAATCAAAACTACTGCAAATATATATTGCATATATACGAGACATAGGATGGAAGTTAAATGATCCGCCAGACCTTAACAGCAAATTTCTCATGTTGTGAATAACAAAAAAGTTCTAGAAAACAATATTTTTATCAAAAAATGTATCATCACCTGACTGAATTTATTATTCACTGAATGTTCTTGATTTATGGCTATATTCATAGAAAATTGAATAAACAACAACAACTTTTCCTTTGGTGTATTTCAATAGATTCAACTGTTTTTGTGTAAAATAAAAAAAAAAAAATAACCCACAATTTGTTACCTTTTTTGTTGCAATAAAAAGGCTTGCCAACGGCCTGCAAAACTGATCTCGCTTTCTTGAACGGGAAACATGCAGATTTCGCTGTATAACTGTGCCTGTGTTTATAATTTCCAAGGAAATTAGTTCAAAAACACGGATATTGATAAGTTGGGCGTTGCTTAATTATCCGTATTTCCTTAATTATGACAGATTAAGGTTCCATTTCTGGACACCCATAGCCAGGCGGAAATACCGCTACAAATGTCAACAGTGAAACTTACCTGACAATGTTGGGAGATTCATTATTGCCTGATTTGGATGTCATTGGTGAAACCTGAGTGGTTCATGCAGGATAGTGTACCGCCACATTGCGCCATTCAAGTACGGACTTGGCTGGACGAAAACTTCCCGCACTGGATTGGTCGTAGAGGACGACCTCTGATTTAAATTCAATGAATTTTGCGATATGGGGGTACTTGAAGTCAAAAGTGTATGAGTTGAAAATCAGGGATAGAAATTTTGCTATCACGCCAAACTAACTTGATAACCAATGTTTTACGGAACATGGTCGACTGGTTACAGACGTGTTGTGAATTGAACGGTTCTCATATTGAACACATAAAATAGTATAATAATATAATCCCTATGGTGTGGGACTTATTTATATATATGTAAATGTAAAAATGTAAACCCCGTGCGACAGCCCACGAAGGGCCAAGGCCTACCGCCCAGCCGCTGCGTCCCCCACCTCTGCCCACTACAGGCGTCATTGGTGAGGTGCAGTACTGGAGGGTGGGACGTGGTCAGCGCCCCGAGCCCTCCCGGCCAGTTATGCGGTCTTCTCGACCTGGGGCTGCTACTTCTCCATCAAGTAGCTCCTCAATTGGTCCCCCCGGGACATAACGAGGCTGAGTGCACCCCGTGCCAGACTTCCCAGAGGGGATAAAATCCCCATGCTGGTACCGGGGATCGAACCCGGGTCCTCCGCGCCACAGGCAAGCGCGTGAAGCTTCAAAACATGCATTTTCTGCAAAATCTTGATATTAAATTTTTAGTTTGCACACAGCACTTCCTCTATATATCAGTACGAAGTAGACAAGTCAAATATAAGAAATAACATATGAATAAAAATAAATGAATGAATAGGATAAGAAAAAATATGTTGTGTGGCATTCAATTACCTTCCATACTCACTCTTCTATGAACTACTCTTACGTAGCTTAATACCTAGTTACTGCTTATTAACCGAGATATGGCTTTATATCACATTTGCTCATGCCGTTGTAGAATACGCTAACTAAAGTGTCACATTTTTCAAGAGCGTGCTGCTATAAGATGGTTCTGATAATATTGGCTTCATCAGGCGGGAGGGGGGGGGGGGGGAGGAATAACTTTGCCATCCAGAAGTGTGGTGTGTACAGATTTGAAAGGTCAAACCAATAACAAGTCTTATCTCGCAAATCGTTATTTCTACAAAATAAGAGTTAATTTGATATAAATTACGTGTTTTGACGACATCTACACTTCTTTGTGCAGTAGTTTTCTTCTATCTCATACAGTTGACAAGTTATGCAAAGGTCATTCAGAATGAAGACCAATTCAGAGGCTATTCTCAGAAAATTCAAGATATTCAACAAACTTCTCAAGAAACTATCTTTAAAATGTGGTAATTAAATCAAAATTGTGAAACTTTGTGATAATAAACATTCTCTAAGAGTTTTCCATACGTAAAAGTCAGTTTTCGTATCCTTGAAAGATGTTAAATTTAAATATGAGCTTTGGTATTTAACCGAATTATCGTTTACATGTTGTGTTTATAAAACACACACATAACCCATTTTCTAAAGCCTGCATTTTCGGATTTAGTCAAAATCATTAGTCTCAATGCTGTTTCTGACAAAATACGCGTGTGGAATTTTTGAGTGGAATTCTGAACTGCTTAGCTACTATAAGGTAAGCAGTACAAAAGTAAAAATCTGATGTGTTGCACTCACATGACTTTCTCTACTCTTGCACTAACCATTCTTACAAACTCTTATTCCTATATCTTCGTGTTAGTTGAGATAAACATTTGCACAAATTATCTTAATTTTTATTTTCTTGTAGGTACAAGAGGAATATTAGAATACAGTAGCGATAGTGAAATCTTTAAAGCTTTGAGATCCTGTTCTCTTTGCATGCTTAACATATAAAAAATGAACAACGATATTCCATTGCACGAAAGTTTTCCGAAACTGACACACAAAACAAGGAATATCTCCGAAATGGTTCACTCTTAAAACAAACGTTATTGAGACATAAATTGTGCATTTTAGCAAGATCTACATTTCTTGTATAGTAAGATTTTGTCTATCTCTTACGGTTTACGGATTATTTGAAACTCATCCAGCCTAAACAGGACTACATAGGCTATAGCCAGACAATTCAAAATATACATTTCATTTGCCATTAAAATATCTCAAACATGGCATTTTAATCAAAATCGTTAGAACCATTTTCAAGAAAATAAAAATTTTCGAAAAGTTTTCCATGTAAAGGGTAGTTTAGGGTGGGGCTATTTTCTTCAAAATCTTCGTGTCACATCCTTGAAAGACATTAAACTTAAATATCAACTTTGGTTTTTTAACCTACTTTTCGTTTTTAGTTATGCTGTCCATAGACTGACAGGCACACAGACTGACACACAGGCTGACACGCACGCACGCACGCACGCACACACACACACAGACAGAGCTGTCTCGTGCTCACTTACACACTGTGACTAACTTTATCTCTCTTCTATTTCCTCGCCTGCTTATATAGTGAGGTTGACGTCATAAGGACCTTTTTCGGCTTTCACAAACACGCCTGCGATGATGTAGCCAGATCTTTCTCGAAGGCTCTGGAAAAAGCTCCTTTGTGTAGCCGCTTCACTGTTGTTTGTCACGTGCTCGCTCGCATGAATGGGGTGGGAAGCTCGACCTTGCGCCTTTGTATATTCGCCGGCCTGGTATGTGATGTGAACTCACTAGACTTAGATGGTCCTGGTGGCACAGTATTAAACTTGGAAAATGTGTAAAAGTATTCAAAATGACATATTCTGAATAAAAATTGCTATATATTTAATAGAGGTTATTAAACCGGGCATGACAAGAGAGCTTAACAAACTTAGCATGAAAAGCATTTTCCATTGAAAGTATGCAATCAGATTTGGAACATTTTTCCAATTACTGTTCTTAGCTATTTTCTGTAGCAAAATTTGTATGGACAATTTTATTATGCAACTCTCAGTAATTAACATTTTCGGCCTATCATCGCGTGTTCGCCTTCCATTTCCATTAATTTTACCAACGTAATTAGTAGCTTTGCTTTTGCCTCAAATATACAAATCTGTTTTCAAATGTATAGAATCAAATTATCAACGCTCTTGTGAACAAACTAGATAGTCAATCGGGCCACTAGTCCCTAATCAAAGGCATTTTGGGGCTCTTCATACACAAGTGGTTTTAGCTTTTAGTGGGAGCAGTTCAATTCACCTCTTTGGATCATTGGCTAAAACTAGAACATGAACTAAAACGTTGGTTTGTATTAAACTATCGTAATCACGTGTGTTTTCTATCGATATCAAATGTCAATCCACTCAACTGTGTTATACAGGACGTTTCTTCGGAAATATAAGGTTATTGTTAATTAAGTTCACAATTTAAAATACAATAAATTTGTCACATTTTTAGATTCTAACAAAATAAACACACTAATTTGTTTGTAAAGAAATGGGACTTTTATTAACACAAGATAAAATTAACTATGACCACACCGTGTTGTTCAGTAAGCAATAGTCTTTCTTCTATAGTATAAATGGCATTAGCAAGCGCATTCCTAGGCTGTTCTCGATGGCATCCGATATTGACTGCTTCAGTTCTTTACGTGTAAGAAATACGTCGTCTTTTATATAACCTCATAACCTTAAGTCAGCTGTATGTATTTATGTTCGAGCACCTAGTGGATCATAGGAAAATGTCGGCTAAGTACGCGATCACCAAATGTGTTGCGCACGTGTTTTTTATAGTATTGTGTATGTGGAGAGAAGTGTCTCTTTCATTAAAAAAGTTTTCGATTTCAACGTTGGTATCGCAAACTCTTACACCGTTTTAAAACTTCGCTACCCGTTGGCTGTCACTGGTTTTGTTTTTCATTTTCAAAAAGGGCAAACAAACCTTCTAAACAGTAGCACCTAATACCAATATGAAACCGAACTACTAATATGTCAAGCTGTTTCAAAATGGGAATTTACTTCACATAACCAGATATTTCATTGATCTTCTTATGAATCAAAGAAACCAAAAACAAAACAAAAAAAAACATTTTAGAAGGAGGTCCATGCGTGTATGTGCGTGTGTGTGTGTGAGAGAGAGAGGGGGGGAGAGAGAGAGAGAGGGAGAGAGAGAGAGAACGACATTAGACAACATGACCTGTTCAAACCCAGTGGGTTCAATTGGAAGCTACCCTAGTGTTTATTTTTTCCTTTCTTCCTGCACAGGAGGTCCAAGCAAAACCACTAGCAATGGCGTAGTAGCGTGCTGTTATCAGTAGTTACGTACAATGCTTTCGGACTTTCAGAAACGGCATTTAAAGATGTCATATTACCTTGTTTTGCTGAGCTGTTTTGTGGCGTGGTAGCATTGTGTGCCAGGTTCACCTTTAATGTGTCCTTTGAATGAATAGAAATGCTCTGGCTCTGTGAATCTAAAATAATCACTGTTTGTAACTTAATACTAATTAATAAAGTGCGAGTAGTCGTTATGTAGGCATGCAGTCCACCGATGATTTAACCTGGGCCCACTCCGTCCTAAACAACTCGGGATACAGCACCCAGAGTCAGAGAAAAATTAGTCGTGAGAGTTGCAAATAGCGATACTTGTAATCCAATTAATTTCTGTCAGCTGATTTCTAAGTAAAGAAACAAATGTTTGCATACAATTTTCAGTGCTTTAAAATAAACGTGTTTTATAACAGTTACCTTAATTTAATACACTTTTGCGCATCGTACACTAATATTCCCTAAAAACTTAAACGTATTCTGGAGCGGAAAGGCTAAAATCCCAATCTTGAGCATCTTCGAAAATGCAGCCTGTTGATTTTGAAAATAATCCCTCCCAACCAAACCAACCCTTTACATGGAAGAAATTTCGATGTTTGATCTTCTCTAACAGGTTTGGTTACGATACTCTATATTTAAGATATAAATGAGATAAAGTGTATATCCTGAATTATCTTGGAGTAACCACTGGAATCTACATTCGAAAGCTTTCTTTATAGCTTTCTATAACAGGGAAGACATAAAAAATAAATATATACCTACTTACCACTCGAAAATATAAGATTCAAATCACCTTATTTTATTTTATATATTAATATATTAATGTGATTTATTTATCTGCGGCGCTAGTACTTTTCGAGGCACGTAAAGTTAATGGTTTGGATTTTTAAATAAGTTGTTGTTTTCGAACTGGTGGTTTTTTACTTTTTTTGGTATGGCATGCACATAGTGTGTAATTCTTAGGCCAGCACATGAACCCTGTTTTAATCATTTTACTATATATTTTGCTTCCTGTAAAATATAAAATTTATTTCAAATAAGTTATTTTGTGGTATCAGCATTTATTTCTGATTGAATTTTTCAATCCTTCGTCAGCTTTATCGTACTGTTGCTGTTCAGTTGTTTCTCGCCATGTTATGGTTTCACTAAGATGTCTTATGGACTCCTTAAAGCCTTTTAAACATCAAGTTATCGATTCGGCTTCCTCTTTACCCATTGATCTACAATGAAATATGCAATGAATGCAAATGTTTATTTCGATTAATCTAAAGCACATAGGTAAACATCCTTTCCTAACAATTTGCAGAAGCTATAAAAATAAACTGCAGTGGCTAGAGAAAATGATGTGAATATACACATTATTGTGGGGTTTAACAGTACATTATGAATGTCAATAATAAATGACAATATCTGTACTGCCGTGCTTTGGTTCAATCTATAAAAGACCGTTATTTCTTCTCATACATAAAGATTTGGATTAAAAATTGATTTTCGATACCTCACTGTAAATACCCGTTTCTGATAACTACTAAATTGCATACGGATATTCACTGCTTCTTAAGGACTCAATTCGGAAATTTTTGTGAAGTTTCCGCTCCTCAAAAGCTAATTAACGTTTTTTTTTTATTTTTTCACAAAGTACACTATTTTTCTTGTGCTATCAATATTTGTATACGATATCAAATGCAAAAATGTATCTTGAGTTGTCTATAAATTGTCCAATTGAATCGAATTTAGTTTTATGTTACTGGTTAAACAATATTCATGCGAGATCTCATTGTAAGAAAAGGTTCATTAGGACACAATTTATTTCAAATGAAAAATGTTTCCCAAATTTTCGACGTTAAATTATCTCGCCCCCCTCCCTCCCAATTTAGTTAGGGTGCTTGAAACGTTAAGTGATATTTACCTTCTCTGACTCCTATCCGTAATAGTAAGGTCAACAAATAGTATTCCACCTAAAAGCTGGATATCCAGATTTTACCAAAATGCAGATGTGGAAACCACCTGAATCTACAGAAAAATCGTTTTTATAAAAAGGTCATTGGGTGCATCTGTGAACAGCATTAATTAAAAATGCAATACGAAGCTTGGGATTGCAGCTCAATATCTTCCATAAATATGTCACGAACTATTTCAATTATGTCACCCTCGCCAAACTGTCCCTTGGGGGCATTTTTCGAGAATTTGTTTTTTTTTAAAATGGTTTTGATGATTTTAATCAGGATGTATATTTAATATATTTACATGCATTGAAAGTACCAACGACACAAAAGTTCAGACCTGTTTGAAACACACAAATTAGATTAAGTAGCTTCTCCGGTTGTTATTGGTTTTGAGTTCTTTAATCCTTTTCTCATTTTTAATGTGTTATTGCTTATTTTTCACAATGTCGTGGAAAGTGTATGGAATTTAAAATTCAGCAAATAACCTGCTACTTTTAAACTTTTGACGATAGATTTAGTTTCTTCTATCCCCTTGTATTTAAAATGAAATGTTTAGCGTAACTGTTTTCACAAGTAGATAGGAAAAAAGGAGTGGGGGGTGATGTGTGCACTCAGGTGTGTTTCTCTACTCCTGTGCAAATCATTCTTAGAAACTTAGTGTAGAAATTATATTATTTATTATATATTTTCTTAGGGTATAATGGAAAAGGAAAATATAGTAGGGATAAACGTTAGACAAATATATTAAGAACTGCTCGCTATGAGATAGCATTGACATTCCATTCTCTGCGCACGATAAATAGATAAAAAGAATGACTTCCTCTTTGAGAAAATTCAAACCAATAACGCATATCTTTGAAACGGTTATCACTACAAAAATGATTTGACAAACATACTTTAACGAGATATACAATTTTGTGTAGTAATTAATATTCTATCTATTAGTGGCTACGCAAACGCCGTGCAAAATGAAGAGGGATTCAAAGGTGATTTCTAGAAAATTCAAGAATAAAATTCATTTATCATGAAAGTATTTTCAACTTGTGGTATTTTTATCAAATTCATTAGAGAAAATTAAACTTTTCGGACGCTTTTTCATGTAAATGGGAGTTTGTGCTGGAGGATTTTCTTGGAAATGTCCATGTCACATTCTTTAAAGATAGTGCACTTATGGACCAAGTATGTTTTAATCAATTTTTCGTTTTGGGTTATGCGTTACGGATACGCGCGCGCTCACACAGACACGCACACACACACACAATGTCATGTGAATGATCTTTTGTATCAAGAGGCAATACGTGTGATTTGATAACAGGTAGAAATGTGTATTTGTAGCACATCCGAGTTTTTGTTGTGTGTCCAGGAGACGTAGCAGAGCAATTTGTACATTGGAATGAGCTTGGTTCAGTGAAAGTGTTGACGTGCCCTGGGTACTCTATCGTTCTATACGGAGTCCACTTCACTTGCCGTGCTCTGGCGTCAAGAGATCGCAACCGTCGTCACGTAGACTAGAGAGACAGATAGCTGTAAGCAATCTTCCTCCAGATGCTTATCGGATATTGCTGCTGCTGCTGCTATTGTGATCAGGATGTTGTCTTATCGCGTCCCGCACTCCATCACCACCATTATGTTCCTGCGTCGAGAACGTTCTTACGTAACCGAGATAACAGTGACCGTGATTTACAGTTGACAGTCCACATACATTAAAATATATGTAATAATCAGACGTGGAAATTCGTAAGCACTTGATTTCAAGTTATCAGTTCAACATTATCATTACAAAGAACGCAGTTCTTTTTATAAATATTACTTTATACTGTGTCTCAGCCTAGTTGAATCCTGTTGTAAACAACAAGGCGGAGCTGACTCAACTCGCCGCGTGTTAGACGTACAGGCACGCACAAAAGTTTTGCAACACTAGTAGCGCTAACTTCTAGACAATAAATAGAGTTGGGTTACACATTAACTTATTAAATCTATGAGTTGGAATATTAATATTCCGGATTTCTTTCCGGATTCCGGGTTTCTTTCTTTAAGTACTGCGAAACAATGCGCGATCATTCGCCTCTCACCACTTTTTAACGGTTTGCCTCGATTGTGTTTCATTTCGGCTGAAGCACCAGCCTGCTCCATGGTGAAAAGCTTACTGATTTTATATTGCATATAGATAAGTGTCCTTGGCCTTGTGAGGTCCGCGAGATGTACAGGAAATACAGTGTAAAATATCAGAAGCAACCCCACACTATAAACAAAAACATCTTAATCAGCATTCAACTCGATACAGACAGACCTCGTTGCGAGAGAGCTGTCTGATAAAGGAATGCAAAAATGTTATACGTATAATAGCAGTGTCCTTCAGTAATTGTTAAGTAAAATGCAGCTTAATTTAACATAATAAGCTAATGGTGTATATAATTTCACCTTTCTTCTATCTAATCTGTATATAGTATACCATTATGTATATATTCCTTTACGAACTCACGGGCCCAGAACACATATGCGATATGTGAAGCACAAAGATAAAATGTGGGGCTATTTACGTTTATAAGAATCGAAACATTTGCATACTTTTCTATCTCCGAAATTAGCTCGCGCAGAGCAGTGATCGGAGAACTACTTACGTACCATACTGTACTTAAAGGAGGGGTTTATCGTACGTACGCAAACAAAAGATAATCCCCATTATCTTCGCCAAACCAATCAACAGCTTAACCGTTTTCTATCCCAATATCTCTGTCTCTGTCTCTCTTCCCGCCCAGATGTTTACAACAGGACTCAACTAGGTTGAGACATATACCAATTTTCATTGTCACCTAAAGCGCGTCTCACCCTTAAAAGACAGTACACGTTAAATGGAGCGCAGTGTTGCAACATGTACTAGTTGCGAATCTTTCTCCGCGAGCGACTCGAGGTGGCCTGAGTCCTGTACTTAGTCCTTCAATTTCTGCTTGACGAGACGGACACTTTTAACCTTGGTATCCCTCCACGCCTTTGTTACTGTATGACCTAAATTTACAAATGACTCGTCTGTATAAACAATTGATTTCCCCTGGTCCCTAAACCTTTTACGTCTTTTAGATATTTATGTCGCCATCTGATGATATCGATATCGTCTCTTTCTATTAATATGCACTTGTTACCCTTTCTTTCATATTCGAACCCCAAATCATGTAAGAACCGACTAAGAGTGGCCCTTGAGAAATTTGGTAGGAACTCATCACTGTTGAACTGTGACAAAATTATATTCAGCGTGGGTGGAATATTTGCAAACTGTAAAGAATGAACAATTCGCCGCACTCCACCTTGCACTATTCAATCATATTGCGTTAACCTAGCGTTTTGTGTAGTCCCGCCCCTTTTGCTTTCTTTTTCGATGGCGTTCTTAGAGGTCCTTCCATTAGTTCCTTTTTAATCATACACACTACTGCTTCTGAACACCCGATAGCCTTAGCTGTTTCTTTTACTGCCTTTACTGCCAAGCATTTTGCTTCAAAAATAATCTAACACATTCATAATTATTTGGCGTTCCTTACTTCTTAATTTACCAACATATCGTCTCTTCCTAGCTTCCCCCTCCATAACTACAAATATTTACAAAAATATTAAGCAAATAACGCAATAACAGCTCACAGTTACACACACGGCTTCTTTCGAACTAATGTTAGTGCTGCTCCTTATACTATCTTCTGTGTCAGGCCTGACGCTGAATAGATGAATACCTTTTGTTTGCCTTATTGGATAAAAGAAAGAGGTTACTGCCTTTTGGTTTATTTTAAAAACTTTCTCCAACCTTCCTCAACATTTGTTCTCGCTGGTTCCCTGATGTAAACTCAATAACAAAAAAGTTTCACACTGCGTAACTTTTGCAGTGCACAGATATAAAATTTTCCGAAAACATTTAATTTAAAAAATTATAACACTTAACTGGGTAAACATAGAGAATTCAAAGTAGGCAGGTAGTAGCACTATAGTTTACTCTACCTAAGAAAAAAATATAGATGCATTCTAGCAGTTAGTTTGTTTGTTAGTGCGTGATGAGTATAGAAACAGCAAATATCGGACTTCTATTGAAAAAAACGTTTTCTGAAGAAATTTGGACCTATAGAAATGTATACTGACTCTGAAAAGGATATAACCTGATAGAGAAAAAAATTCTGCATAGGATAATGTGTTCAAACCTGAAATTTATAACAAATGAATATTTATACCATGCTATTAGGAATCTGGCAACAGAGCGAGGGTAGAAAAGGACGCGGCTAATGGCAACTTGTATGCGCTAGATAGAGACAGAGATGTCCCATTTAACTCCATACTGTCTTCTAAGAGTGAAACGCTATATAGTAATCTAGTTCAACTTTTGCTGATACTTCACATTCCTGAAGAGACTGTGAGAACCGAATTACTTCAATTGTCCCTCTGACTTCACTTTCTTGGAGTCGCACGACACACCTCTTCTGCCGGACAGTCCACTCGCTGGGGAGTTGAGTACAAGAAGTCTCGAATCCCTTAAATCTTCTAACTTCACGGTTTAAAATAACATTGAGAAGCATAAGGTGCCATGGATCGCACAAATGATATTCGGGTTGTCCCTTGGCGGCGACTACTGACTATGTACAGACGTGGTTACCTTTATAACAAATAACTCAAGTAGATATGCTTGCTGAAGGCCAGGCGAAGTCGACTGTCCAACCATTCGAAGTCAAGTGTCGTGAGTTTAATCCCAGCGACTGCAATGTCGTGAAGGATGGGGTGGGAGCACGTTAAATAACCAGTGAGATGGTGTGCGTGGATTTTGACGGAGTTAAATTAACGTGGCATTGATTTTGACTTCTAAAAATGAATAATATGAAAAGAAACTACAATAACACTGAAATAAGATGATACATGTATGATACAAATAGCTACAAATACCTTTATTTTATTGTTAAATGGCAATATAATGTGAAAATAACAGAAGCACAGTTCCCATATTCTAAAACGTCTAAAACCTTAACATCGTTGTTGCCAAATGGCAATATTATGCAAAAGAGGGTTAAATTGCTGTAGCAAAAGTTAAAGGCATATGGAGGCGGGCCGTACTACAGATTCCAGGGAATCCTAAACTTGTCCCTCCTACCAGCGCTGCCGAATGTGGTGCGCTCTCTTATGTACAGAACCTCTGTCGGTACACGCACTACGCTTGGCAACAGCGCTCCGCTTGAGCATTGGCCAGCGATCACATGCCTTTAACTTTTGCGATCAGTATAGTGACTCTTTCAGGATCTCATGCTTCTACAAATGCCTTGATTTTAACACACGAAAATTATTTATGGCCCTGTAATTTCTTTATAAAATCATTCATATTACTCCTTGATCATTCCCGTATCACAGTAACAGTCAGTTGAGCCCTTCTGTGTTGGAATCCTTTGAGACTTTGGTATCTTGGAAAAAGATAAATAGCTTTTAGCATGATTACGTGTACTTCCACAATCTTTGTCCTTTACTTTTTGGTAATGGCTTTTAGCACATTAATATATCGGTGGTTGCAAGTAAATCTACTAAACCTCAAAACCAAATGTGGGTGGTTTTTGTGCCTGTGGGGATTTAAAATAGAATGTGGAGCATTGTGATCTTGATGAAAAGCTTGCCTTCGTGGATGTAAAGGACGGGACGTGTGGTGTATGTGTCGCTAATATAATGACTGTGGCAAAATTCCAACGCCAGAAGTACGTATTAGGCATGACCGTCCAGAATCAATAAAACACTTCTGGTTTTGAAGTTCTCCCAAAAGTAGCTCTTGAAAATATGACCGCTCTCATATATACCCGCAAGTGGCTCACGTGCACTCTATGAAAAGTTAAGAATAACATTACTGAAGGCACGCCAACGCGAACGTCGAGATTATTCACCCTTATTCAACCTTAAGCCTCTACCTTTTCTTTACCGCCGTGTCGCTCCACTGGTGTGTTATTTAAGGGAACCCTGTTTGCATGTATATTGTATATTTCTTCGCTAGGTAGTTTCACCGAGTAGATTAACTCCAGTTAACTTTTCCTTAATATAATAATTAATAAAGATATGCACTAGCAACTCCAAGCTATACACTTCAAAAATTTAGAAACTCTGAGAATGCTCCCTCTTCTACAAAATATTTTTATTTCTCCTATTCTTTCACTTATTCTTGTAAATTGAGATACCATTCCACATTGAATTGTAGGTACAGGGAAACTTCGATAATTTTAATGGACAAGAAATAAATTCGAAATATCCAAAAGTTCGAATTAGAAAATTTACGTTTGGAACTGAATTTTAGCAACACAGGTGTGTGTATATTAGAGATAGAGATACAACTGTATATTTGAACGAAACTATATTTATTCTTACATTAAATATAATGCAATAAAGTGGCAAAAGGGAAATATTATACCCTGGGCCAACAGTGTTCGCACATTTTATCCTATACTGTAGTAAATTACTCATGTTTGGGAAACAGCTTGAAATGTCTAATTTTTTTGGAGAACTTAGTCTGTTAAGGTTTGCAAATCTCTTCAAGCACGTTTAGTCACTGACTCCATTTTCACTCGAAGCATTGCTTAAAATGTTCTCCCTATTCTTCAGATAATTTTATAGCGTTCAGTGGTATCCCGTATTGTTTTATGGCTTCAGACTGTCTCTTCAAACCCTTTTAAACGTCTTTTTCTGCAAAAGTTAGTCTTGTACTACTGGACACGCGGTTTACTAAGAGACATAGTGGCATTTATTTGCAACACACTGAACAGTAGAAAGCTCAAACGACAAATAAAGGTACCTTACACGTGTTTTAAACAAGGGGATGTGGGATCAGCTGCAGAAGCTCAAGGCCGGCAGCTAGGAAGGCTATTCCTCTCCCCAAACTACATTCCAATTGCATTCTGACAAAACGAAGAACCCAGGAGCGATGACCTCTTTTGCAGAAACACATGGACGAAGTTACATTACATTTCCGCGTTTAGATTAATTTTCATGACATTTCGGCACAAAAACTTTGAATTAAGGAAAATAAAGTTGGGATTACATTGAATTTCTTTACATTGCTTTAATACAGAATTCAAGAAACAAAAAACCTTCGATTTAGCGAAGACTTCGAAATATAAGCATTCGAATTATCCGAGTTCCACTGCATAAGGACAGTAGCATAAAGCAATAGTCAATTTTTTTTCATTTATATCACCTTTTCTACTCACTGTTCAACAATCTATTCCCACAAAAGCTTATGTTCTATCTAATAATTTTTAATCAAGAGAAGTAATCATAATATATGTACTCATTTCGTTGTAGGCATACGCAGAATGTAGCAGGTTAAACCCATTATTGGAGTTCTAAAAAGCGAATGGCTATGTTATGGTTTTGAAAATCCACTTGCTCTTTGCATGAACATTAGAAAAAAACAAATACGGACTTTTCACTTGATTACTGTGTCGGAAAATTCTAAGCAATAACTTAGATTGTCTCGAAAGTGGTTAATGTAGCGAAGTATCATTTATAAAATTAGAGTTCTAACATTGTGTGCACGTACTTAATGAGGTAAGGGATAGATAGGCTGCATCTTTCACATCCATGGGTCATTGAAAATTTAGAGGATTTCACATGTTACTCTCCGAAAATTTAGGATGTCGATTTCATTTATCATTCACGAGTATTAAGCGTGTTGTACATATTTTATGAGAATCATTAGTTGAAAAAAAGAATAAAATAATTAACCAAAGAATAGTTTGGGGTGAGCGAAAAGTTGTGCTGAAAACTTTCCTCTCACATACAAGATAATAAGTACAAATTTTGGTACTTAACCTAGAAATTCCTTCTTGAGTTATGCTGTTCAAGACATACACACGCACCTCTTTCTCTTATAAAAATCTAATGCGTTGCATACACCTGACTTTATCTTTATACTCTTCAACGAACTGTCGTAACAAAATATTATTTTTTTCACTTTTGGATAATCTATATAGACTTCCATTAGTTCCTGTAGGAATAAGGATACAGTAGGCTGAAGTACGGTCGTATTTTACATAGGTGATGTGAAATGCCATGGTTCTTACACGATCAAAAGAAATGCAAATGGCTACTTACCACTTCGAACAAATACAATGAAACCCACCCAAGTTGAACACTGAATCCGAAATCATCTATTTTCGAAACAGGTTTCTCTCCTATAGGAATTATATCCCAATACTTCAGGTTGTTTAACTTGTCTCTAGGACCATAAAATTGGAAGGTATCTTCCACCACGCCAGTTACGGGTTGCCTTTTCACTGATTGGATAGGAGCAGCCGAATTTTCTCCCACCTTCCCCATAACAACAGACACAGAGGGGTGAGTATCTGCATCCCGTTTCAATATATCTCTTCCTTTAAGCTATAGACAAGATAAACTACACAGGGTATAACATCCTGTATAAGTGCAGATGTTTTGAGAAATGACACTTTAATATATTGTACCACTTCTGTAAATTAATTGTTTTTGCCCTTTGTCTAAGAGTTTTCTCATAATTCAGTCACATATTTTACTATCTGATGTTATTTGCATGGTCTTAACCGCGCCAGTAGGTGAAGAACATCTTCACTGTTAGATAATCCATTTTACTTCACAACTCAATGTTCGATCCATGGTCTAGATAACGTGAGGTTATTGGCCTTGCAGAAAGTATTCGAACTCAGCTTTGTTACAGTATTTCTTATCGCGTTATGGCATTCCTTCAGCTCACTCTGGGTCGTGTTTTCTGTGACACACTTAGAGGTACTAACCTACCTGAACGCACACTACTCTTAATAAGTAAACGTTTGCTCGCAAATGAAGCAAATATTGAAGTAATACCCATTGTCCATTAGGCTGTCCTCAATTACCGCCACAAATAGGCATCTGCACTTATATTCCTAAACGCCCGTATAAGTACTTTGTGTAATTTCTCCTGACTGCCACGGGAACTGTACAGCGTGGGAACGGAACGGTCTGCAACGACTTAAAATATAAGTGTGCAGTGTAACGTAACGCAGTTATGAAATTGGTTGAGAGTCTGAAAAAATGCATAACTAATATTTTTATTTTTCTACGTCTATACATATTTTCTCTTGCGCTGAACACGTGGTAGTTAAGCGTCGTTAAACCTAACCTAGCGTTAATTTGGTGCCTTGGTTTACTAAAATCGGCAATATTCATCACTCTTTGAAACACCTTCAAACATAGTACTGTAATGCACATTCCAATTTTATGTCCTTTTTCTCAAAACTTTTTGTTAGTATTTTTAATTACTTCAAATGCTCCACGTGTCAACATACTTAACGGATTTTTTGTAGTGTTTAACGCTTGCAGGTGGCGGCACTGATGATACACGGAATGAAGATGGAGCACCGGTGGAATGACATGACGGGGAAAACCGGAGAACCCGGAGGAAACCCGTCCCAGCACAGCTTCGTCCATCACGAATCCCACATGCAGTTTTCTGGGATCGAACCCGAGCCGCATGGGTGAGAAGCGAATGGTCTAACCACTCGCCTACGGCGCGGCCGCTTAACCGATAAGCAACCTTCTTAGATATCTAATTTTGTTTTGTTAAGCACACTGTCAATTGCCAGGATCATATCAGCCAGCTGTATGCCGGAATTTCGCTCCATCTGAGTTATTTTATATGCCAGTAAATCTACCTACATGGGGCTTTCACTTCTAAGTACGTGCACTTAAAAACCATCGATCTGAGTTGGGTTTGAATCAGTGAACTTGGGATCAGCAGGCCAATGTGTAGCCAACTGAGTCACCTTCATGAATAATTACTTAAGAACTACATATAACCACCTCTGAAATTTTATAATTATATTACTTTTATTAACTATTTTTCATAGGCTGATGTTCATAAAATCGGAAAAATACCAAAACACGAAGAACTGCACTATCTCCCCTGGCATAGTTTCTTTGAATTCAAAAGCTCCAATATGGGGTTCTCCATAAACGTCTGTTGAAGGCAAAATAAAATCCTTCGTAGGATGTAGTTTAACATGTGGCCATGTTTAATTCTCACAGGTATAATAATAAAACCAGAACAAACAATATGTCAAAAAGAGATTGATGCTTCTGATTGAAATGTTGTATGTGGTAATTAGGATTCGAACTTTTTATAGAGCTATCGCGAAACGATACTTGACTGCCACACGGGCAGAGCGTGACGTCATTGCATGAGTACGGCGACAGCACAAAACAACCGGACGCACTGGCTACAGTGCATAGTGTAAACAACTGCAGGTAGGTACAGCCTGACCATGAAAATCGCCTCACTGCAGCATAACCTCCAAGCATCATAATGGGCACTAGTTCACACAGTCGCGTTATCCTACGCCTTGACCTCACGTGTGCATAAACTTGCAAGGCAATACGTTAACTAGTTTGCAGAGTACCTGGTTTTGTTTTCGACTATTCCTTCTAGTGGCACTTGTTTGCTCATTTGATGGCCGTGCTGTACTTTTGACATCATTCATACTCTATGTCCAGCTAACCTGTATCGCATGCGAGCGCACATCTCTCCGGCCTTTAATGATTATACTACTTCAGCATCCTTTGATAAACATTTCAAGTCACCAAAATGTAACTTACTGGATTTTTAGGATTATCGCAGGTGCATTACCTTAAAACACGTTTATTTTGGGATATGCCGTGCTTGCAAGAAAATTGCAAAGTGGGATTATGGGACATTAAGATAAATGAGATTTGTTTTGTAATCGTACGTGCCTGAGTGAAGACCGTGTCAAGGATAAAAGAAATGTGCTGCAATTGCAGATGTGTGTTTTTATTTGGTCTTGTGTGCTTTATCAGAGAAAAGATGTGCTTTTCGTGAGGAAGGATGTCGCTTAAAAATAAGTGTAATATATTAAGATTGGTATCTTAGAGTTGTCATACATGCTTTAGTGCAAGAACAAAGACCCATATGTATAGTGTAACATTTCCTAATTACTGTTGTGATATGTTTTTATGAATAAATAAATTGAAATTACGTATGTAACATACTAATAGTTCATTGGAGTATACAGTGGAAGTTACAGCTAATTGTGTTAAGTGAATTCTATGTATGTGATACACTGCATCATATAGGGACTACTGACATGTTATTGTGATTAAACTTAACGTATGCATAGGAATTTTCTACTCTATCGCTATTCCTCTTCGTTTTTTCATATATTTTTCCTCTTAACACACTTTTATTTTTCATTGTCCTTTTAACAAATTTTAATAGTCATACAACATAAAAGTTTCCAATGTGAAGCTGAAATCCAAGTGAATTTTCTGTTTGCATCTTTTGAAGCAACTGCTAACAATGGCAGAGGAACAACTTATGTAATTGGGATATTTGCCCCTGAGCCAAGAGATTACTCTATAGGCGCGTAAGACGCCATTATTGAATATGGTGGAGCATTTATCACTGGCTACCTAACTGAAAAGTCTCAAAAGCACTTAAGACGTAATTATAAGCGGAATATGAAGGTAATTTCCTTGTTTGGACACAATCCAGGCGTCTTGCATAATGAAGTAATGAAGATATTAATTACTCCGGCCGGGACGTTACCAAATTGGGCCCCAGAGATGCAGTAACAGCATAAGCACTTAGCAGTCCTGGCAGATTCAATAAAACTGCCCTCTTCTGGCGCCACGTGTTCCTCTTTATTACTTATTTTCCTACTCTCTTAGGCAAGACCGAAAAACGGCAGGCTGTGCGCACCAGCTCTGATACAGCTGAAAGGATGCTATAGAGATAGGTCCTACCAAAGAAGTATGTGTGCACTCACTCTTATAGAAACGTCTGAAAAAATACGTATTCTTCTGTCTACTTTATGTTACTTGAGATAAACGCTTGTGTAAACACTTTTATTACACATTTCCTTATAGGTACAATGCGAATAAGAAAATACAGTAGATATAAGGGACAGTGAAATATTTTGTAACCTAACTCCTATGTTATTACCTTAAAATTGCGTTCTCCTAACACGGTCAAAATATTAAAAAAAAAAAAAAAAAAAAAAAAAATGACCTATTTGAGAAAAGTATAAATATTTTAAATTTCAAACAAGTGACTATGAATACCTCACAAACACTTATATTTATAAAAATGTGTTTGACATAAATTCTGTGCTACATTTTCTTATGTGAAATAAGATTTTGTCCGTCTCTTACGGTTTATAAGTAATTGAAAAGTCGCCCAGAATGAAGAAGACTTCACAGGCAATTCTCTAAAAATTCAAGATATATATTTCATTTGTCATGCAAATATCTTACACATGTGGTATTTTAATAAATCAACATTTTCAAAAGCTTTTTCGCGTAAATTGTAGTCTCTTCTTGAAAATCTTCGCGCCGCATTCTTGGAAGATGTTGAACTTAATTATTAGTATTTAACCAGAGTTTCATTTTTCACACATTTTTTTCAAACGTGCACGCGTCGTTTTCTGATATAGTTTCTTTAATTCAGGGGATGTTCACCCTTCAGCTAAGGCCTGGGAAACCCCTGCGTTTATTTAAACGTTCTAATTTTCAAACGAATGCAACTATCCAAAAGCCTGATAGACATCTAATGTTACGCCTTACTCGACTGTTTGGTGGAGCGACAACTTGATCTCCTTATTTCTGTCGCAAAGGTCAACCAAATTCTGCGCACATACTTTACATATTACTGACATGTTTTTTGGTCATTAGTAGTGCAATATTCCTTTGTCATTGCAAGTAGATTATTACTACTTCTCACAAACAGGAATAAAAGGTGTGAGTTACAAAATTCCAAGAATCTGGAAGAAGTGCATCATCTACCTTGTGAGAATGATGTGTTATCTATGTATGATAATTTGAATGAATCAGATGATTCCAATTCTGAAGATAAACTGAAAACGAGATCTTCAGAATCAGAAACTGATCATAAAGAAGATGGTAAAAGCAACCTGTCGTAGCAACATATATTTTGTAAGTAACATCAGATGTAGATACATATACATCATATGTATATATATATACACACACACACACACATGTAGGTAATATCATAATTATTATTATTATTATTATTATTATTATTATTATTATTATTATTATTATTATTATTATTATTATTATTATTATTATTATTATTATTATTATTATTATTATTATTATTATTATTATTATTATTATTATTATTATTATTGGCAGTATATTTCAAATTACAAGTTGTATACTTGGACATCGCAATTATCTTTCCATGTAGTGCTGTACAAATTATAATGTATGCTGTACTCATATTACATTATATTCATCTTTGATCAGTCTAGTAAGATAAAGCTAATAATCACGTATATTTGAGCTAAATGATCCCATACACGGAAATGAAGGAAAAATACAATTTAAAAGAGTAAATGTAAGCATATGGGCAGAAAAATTTAGTGAGGAGGCCCTCACTAGGCCCCGCGGTATTAACCGTAGGACGCGCGGATAACGGACGGTTAAAGCGTAATTTCCAGTGAAATCTCGGTGTGGAATTGTTTGGTGCAACACAATGCCTGTTCTATCTATGTGCATGGTAGAGAAGCCAAAAATCTTCTTTGCTACTTGTCTATAGTAAAGGGATGAAGGATAATAATCCATCCAAAAATTCGATACCGAAATTTAAATGGAAATATATTTTGAGGCATGTTCGAATTTGTTAAAAATCTTTGTCCTGTTTTGAAAGATACTGAACATAAACACAAGTTTGGTATTTATCGGATATTTATTGTTATTTTAATTATGCTGTTTACAGTCAGAGAGAGGAGAGGGAGGGAGTGAGAAAGTCAGGCACACACGGATATTTTTCTAAAAATGCTTTTTTGGATTTAGGGGGCCCAAAACTTAACAGGTATTTTAGATAAAATCGTGATACTGACGGCCCCTAATTACCTAGTTGTCGACGGGCCCTTAAACACCCATCACTTAATCACCCACTCGATATCGACTTTTCGATAGAATGTAGTAGCATTCCCTATATCTACCATGTAAGTTGTGGAAAATATATTACATCTTGCAAATGAAACTAGTTGATGTTGTTAAGTACATTGCAACATCTCCTCAGCGTTAAGCATATTGGAATGTTGTGAACAGAAGCTGAGTGGAGCTTAATTACATGGTCAAATTTATTTTCAGACAGGGATCATTCAATAATACCAGAGCTATTGGGGTTGATGTTATGTTTCTCCTTCTCATTTTCACCCTGTTTCTGTTTCTCTACCTACCCTTATATTTTTTATTGCTACCTAGGGAATTGTTCCTGCTCACAGTAGAAGTAAGAAAAATAAAAATATGTTGATGAGCAAGGAGAGCAAAGGAATATAAAACATTCTTGGAAAGCCATCAAGTGGTGTATGAAACCCGTTTCAGCAGAAACATTATGAAAACTAAAGAACGAGCTACTGCACCTTTAATTATTTAAACCCTTATTATTTTATAGAACGAGAAACCTTGCAATATGAGCACGGAAACAAAATAACCCATGAATCCCACTACCATTATTACACATTAGCCGTGGTTCAACCATCAGGACTTTTTTTTTTAATCAAATAACATTTCTATTCAGACGCTTTCGACTTACTAGGTTTAAAGCTTCTATGCTCATTTATTCTACAGATCTTTCATTTGGACGAATGGCCGGCATGACCTGGACATTTCTTGGCAGTGGTAAGGATGCGATTTGTTGCCGGAGAGCATATTCATAGCCCCTTAAATTTAATTACATAAATTGTAACTACAATAACCACGTACCTTCGTGAAATAAGCTTTTGGAAACTGTGCCATTTATGCATCGCTCACATTTATATGAAAATTTCAATAGCGCTCATTAATGTTTAATGGTTCTGTAAATATAACTACGTAAAAAAGTTAAACGGCGGTCCGCAAAGCGATTATTAACAATATGCAACATCCAATTGTACAAGTCTTCTCACCTTAGTGTGTTGTCACAATTCCTGAACTATAGTTAACATACGATTTTAATTTTAAAAGTTTAGTGGCACTCCAGGTTAAGATTTGGAAAACCCCTGATTCATGTGCAAGCTTTCTCCGAGATTTACTTGGATTTCTTCCTAACTTCTTTTGATGTCTGCGTCTGTAAGAACAGAACGTTTTAATTTTGATTTCTTGTCAATAAAGATCCCACTACCCTGAATCTATTTCTATTGGAAAAAAACGGCGATATCAGTCCGGTTACCTTTGTATCACTTTATTGTCTTCTAAAATGGCATCACAAATAGACAGTTTTCTTCTCGTCGTTAAGTCTAGTAGAGTTTTTCGTGCTATCAGAACTCACAACTTTTACTTTTCGTAACCTTGCTCGGTTCTTTCAATGTCTTTGTTCACTTTCTCTGTAACATCGTACTGAGTATATGAGAAACAATCACTCGATGTCCGTTAGAATCTTCTTCACGACACAACACGCACAGCTGTCTAGAACTCACTGGCGCTGACCGGTTACATCTGTAACCGTAAACTCCTCGCTTCTGTTTTCTGGCCTCCTTATTATAATGGGGATGACGTCACACGGACCTTTCGCGAACTTCTTCAAACACGCCAACAGTGACGTAGCTGGATCTTTCTCGAAGGCTCCAGAGAAAACCCCTTTCGTGTAGCCGCTTCTATTGTTGTTAGTCACGAAAACATAACAGTTGCGCGTGAGTGGTTGGAGAAGCTTAATCGTGAGCCCCTTTGATGCCCGCCGCGCCTGTTATGTGGTATAAAGTAACTTGATCCCTTCCGTCCTTTGTTGTGCTCGGAGTCCGGTGTTATAATGATTACGAATCTATTACCCGTACGAATAGTAGAGAATCTCTGGCATAGAAACCATACATACTGATTCTGTATGCTGAAACACACTGAATTTTTGGCATTAGAACAGCATTAATACCTTTCAACACTGGTGCCGACTCTCTGTATACATCACCTAGGTGGCGTTTCCAATCTCGCTTCCCAATGAGTCTGCTGCCAATTGGCTCCATTGTTGAGCTAAGAGATCTTTTTCTCAGACTGTGTTTGTATGGGTGCGAGAAAGAACAAGTTGATTGATAAATTTAATGGAGGCTAATAATGAGCTATTTGAAGAAAGTTGTCCACTGGTGAACTATTTCTAACTCTAGCACGAAAAACTTTAACTGCTGAAGTATAAAAGCTTCTTACTTCTGATCGTATCATTAACTATTTGTGTAATAATATTTGGAATCCCAAGTTGCCTGTCACTGAAATAGTAAGCAGAAGATTCGCTAAATCTGCATAACCCTAGTGCAGTATTTAGGCGCTACTGTCTACCAATACTTGACCGCTATATACACTTCTGTAAGACTGAAAGACACGAAGGAAAAGACGCAAATTAGAAATGCATGACCTGTTATAAACAAGCCGTTTAATGGCTACCTCTTCACCGTGAGTACATAAATACTGCCACACGTTAAACGGCTAATTCGTATCTGAAACACATTTTTTACTCTGTGACTTGCTTAATTCTAGTTATTTTCAGAACTTTGTTTACGTGAGTAATTGCATCTTTCACTTGTGAACATATCTGATTTCCAAATCCCTGACCTTTAAGCTAATGGATGGTTGTCGACAGAACACCATAACTACGGACACCACCTTACTAATTGTTCAATATTAACACGGAAGTTACATACTCACCTCAATCTTCTGAAAAATATAACCCTTGTTTCTTCACATTATCCGTTGATTTTAGCAATCCGGAAGATATTGCAATTTCTTATACATCTCTGTCATTTATTTATAAAATTATAAATTTTATCAGTTTTCAATAATGAAACACGTGGTCTCGCAACGTATCTGTACATCACAGAATTCATGTAAACTGATTACTGGCCACGGAGAGGAGGGAAAGTGGGGACAACTGATTCAGTTAGAAACAGCGCAGTGCAGAGCATGCAATTTCCCGTAACACGGTTACATATCAACAGGAGGGATCTGTACTTTCTATGTGCATAGTTAGAATAACTATTGCTTAAAGGCAAAACTAGGAATATACAGGATGTTTTAAAAATGTGTCCCGATATTGCAACAGGAGTTGGCATTGGTCAAAACTAGAATAATGTTCATATAAACATATGTCCGGAAACAAATACTTGTTGAGATGAGCCATTTTAGAAAAATTTCCAATGTATGCATATTTTTGATAGGTTTGGCATTCACCAATGTCTTTTAAATGTCCCCACAGCCAGAAAGCTAGTGGACTGAGATCCGTCGAATAGCTCTACTCTTGAGGTATCCCCATGAAAAGAAGTCAACTTGCGTGGGGTCTGGGGAACACGCAGAGTATTCAATTTTTCCCTTTCGTCCAGTCCATGTGTTTGGATAAGCTACACCGAGGTGAGCTCTTACATTGGGATGATAGTGAGGAGGTGCTCCATCTTGCTGAAAGTAAATCTCGTCATCACCAAACTTCTCTTCATGTGTAGAGTGGACCGATGGTCTCCTGCAGCAAGGTTAGGTACATGTCACCATTGAGAATTTCCTTAAAAAATGGTCCTATATTGCCCAATGCTGATATCCCACACTGTTACTTCTGGTACGTTAAGGCATAATAACATTACTTAATGTAAGTTCAGTGCTGCAATTTTCATGTACGTTACTTTGCAACGCACACCCGTTAAGCTTGCTTAAGCTTAAATACTTAATATCTAAATAGCCTTACTTTACTCTGATCGGAAATAGTAATTATGAACATTATATGGACGAAAAATTGCTCCAAGAATTGTGAATATCTCTGGCTTCAATTGCCAGATTAATGTAAAGGAAATATTGTACTATCATGTTTAAAACTGATTAGAATGTGAGACAGGTTTACTGGAACAAAGGGAAAGTTAGACATCCTTAGGTAGAGGTAGAAAAAAATTATTTTTAAAATTATTTTTTGTTATTTAACGACGCTGTCAATTGCCAGGATCACATCAGCGTCGCCGGTGTGCCGGAATTTTGTCCCGCAGGAGTTCTTTTACATGCCAGTAAATCTACTGACATGGAGCTGTCGTTTTTAAGCACACTTAAAAACCATCGGCCTGGACCGGGTTTGAACCCGCGACCTTGGGATCAGTAGGTAGAGGTAGAGAGCTGAAATGTTTACATATGACGTATGAATACAATGGAGGTTCTACAAGACTGAAAGAGATAAGGGGCAAGAATTTACTTTTAGAAAATATTAACTTAGGTACCGTCGACATTGCTACCCATATCTTAATCTGCTAATTCGTATCTGAAACAAAATTTTTACTCTGACTTCCTTAATATTAAGAACTGCATTTCCTTTCCGATGTTCTAAGTATTCCCTACGTGCCTTAGCAACTGTCTGACATTGAACATAGCTGACTTCTAAGAACGCCTTTCATTTATTTATAAAATTAATACTTTTACACGTCAATAATTTGGGTATTATATTTCTACAGTAATTTATCATTTGTTCATAGCTATTTTTGCAGTGTACATTTAAACTTTTCATATAAAAATTAATTTCTATCCCAAAGGAGCTTCGCTACTTAAAATTCTTATACGCCTTCACTGTATATAAATTGTTGAATCGCCTGTTAATGTTTGCATCAGTAGTTGCCTCACATCCAATTAAACATTTTGCTGTTGTCAATTAAAGCATAATAATTCACCGAGTTTTAGTAAGGCTTCACACAACATTAATCAGCGGTGCGTGCAGCACGACATGGTAAAACGCTTTAATAGGAAAATTAATAACAAAGACATTCATGTTTGAATCCTTGTTTCAGACAGAGGTGATTTCCAGTGAACAAAACTGCTTTGAAAGTGGCAATGCTTGGAAAGTCGTCAGAGGTATAGAAAGTTATACTGGTTAAATATTTTTAGTAAGCGTAATAAATAGCAAATAGCAGATTCATATTATATATACATAAATTCATATACATATGGCCTAAAATCATTGTAAACTCTCTTACTGCCTTGCATATGTATGATCGTGTGTTAATCATGCTGTATTTATTCAGAAAAAAAAAAAAAAAAAAAAAAAAAACACCGAGCGAGGTGACCTCTCTCTCATTTCATCTCCCCTTTTCTTTCACTTCCCCCTTCAGCTGTTGGTTGTTTCAGGGTTACAATGTGTTGACAGGTATCTCGGCGCTGCATGACAGGGGAAAAGATGCTCCTAGTATCGCCATTCCCCAAAACTAGACGGTCTCTATGTCTTAGTTGTGTGGCAGTGCAAGTCTCCAGGGGACCATTTGCAGGGAATGGTGGCTGGGAGTTCCAATCTGGAACGTGCGTACCCCTGCGCTCTGCTGTATTGTGGTTCCTGTATCAGAAGTCCTGGTATCTTATCAACTTGCTTTTCCCTGGTGGGGGCACGCCGCAGGGACACAGGTCTAAGAAGGTCAAAGTTCCACTCCTATTCACATAGTTCAGAATAGGAAAACACTTATCCTAAATAGGTTTTAAGTATTTCGATTTCCATTGCATTCGTAACGCATAAGCAACACCCTTATCGTAAAAACAAGCTATGCAAAATAAAGGAAAAAGAAGATCGAAAACTTTGAAATCTTTGCCAACACTTGAGGTACCTTTACTAGGGAAAATTCAAACATTCAAACTAGAATATTTCGAAAACCATTATTACTGCAAGGAAATACACATCTCGTACTTTGTAGGACAACTGAAAATTGCACCTGTGTTGGAGTAGCACGTAATGCCTTAGGCATTTTTCTTTTATAGGTTCATGCTTCATGACGAAAAAAGAATTAAGTTGCTTTCTCTATTCATTTATATTTTATATAACAGAAGGTGTTCTTTCGAAATGTTATTTCCTACCCAATTCATCGTAATCAAGATAGAGATTTGTAGGAATTAATTTAATTTCTCATTTCGTTTCATGTTCAAGAGGAATAGGGGAAATCAAATCGAAATTCAGATGCTTAAAACAGGACCTTGAAATTTAATGGTAGCACGAAAAATATCCGAATGCTAGAGCATTTCTCAAAACATAGCAATCTGACATTACATTTACATTACTTTATCTACCAAGTAACATTTATTTTCCTGTCATTTCTTAGGAAAATGTATTTTTAATCTGCCCCATATTAATCAATATAAACATCTGCAGCAATATTTTCATGACATATGAAGATATCTAACAGCAGCACTTTGCATTCCACTGGCCTTCAAATTCCATAGTCTTTCCATGACCTAAGGAGAAACATCTGAGCAGCAGTTTTAAAAACATGACACAGTATTTAAAAATCAAAGGTACCAATAATGCTTGTTTAAGAAATTATTAATGTCACAAAAAAGGTTACTTCTAGAACTGTATGTGTTTAAAGGGATCCACAAAGAACTTTTGTGCTGTATCGCACTGTATCGCACAGTTTTCCAGTTACATAAAATTATGCAAAAATCCTTTTTAATAAAGAAAACTTCACAGAATATTCTAAGAAAATCAAATATATACCTCTTTTGTCAATCTTCTATCGTAAACATACAGTACATAGGTATTTTAATCAAAGTTGTTACATTTGTTAATCAATATATTGAATATTTTACATGTACAGGTAAAGGGTAAACTTTCGTTAGGATATTTTTGTGTAAATCTTCGTACCGCATCATTAAGGGGACACTCTGGTACTAAATGAGTCTTCTTCCCTAATTAACCAATGTTAATGACATTTTTAGATTAAGTTGCACCTGCCATTATACACTGTTGATATAACTTTCACTTCTCTATATTAAATAGTTTTGAAACTAAAAACTGTTTGTTTTTTGGAAAGAATTGAATTGTAATATAGGGTATAATTTTTGCAATTTAGAATTAAATTAGAGGCCTGAAACTTGGTATGCTAGTTTTTCTCTGCCTATTCAATAAAACTGTGCATTATTTTTCCAAAATATTAATACTTATTAGAAATATGATTTTTTTTTATTTAGAATAGAATAAAAAGAAATATTAGTGATAATTACAAACAAAATTTGTATGAGTGTGATCAATAAACCAAGGCACAGTTTTCTTTAACAAGTTATATTTTACATATTCTGAAAAATGCAATTTTATTCATCAATATTTATTGCAAAAACTTTTGCCCCAAAGTAAAAAAATTGTTATATGGAGAAAAGGCCATTTAAAGTTTTGGAACAAACTTACTGGAAGTTCTGCAAGAGTCTTAATCAGTTTAAAATACACAAATTTCCAGGTGGATTTGAAATATATTTAATTGCCATACTCTGGACATGTTCATGACATTTCTTCAAAAAAAGTTTTCTGAAAAAAACAAAAAAAAATTTTGGCCATTTTGGTACCAGAGTGTCACCTAAAGCCTGCTATTTAAGAAGAATTTTGTTAGCGATGCTGTGTTTACACACACGCAAAGAAATACACTCGCACACCTACACAAACAAACACAGGTTCTGCACGGAACACGTTTCCTCTACGTAGTGCAAAAAACGCTTTGTATCCCGAAATTAACATGCCTGATTGGGTCTCGAACTGTAGAGGAAGCAATTCTCCCAACTGATTTAACTACTTTATTCGGGAAGGGTCTATTCCGAGCCACAAAAGGACAGGAATATCTATAAATATAACAGATTCCTTTTTACTCTGTCTGTTGGCCTTTTTATGCAGACAAACCCATGGAGTGCAGCAGGGTTTAAAACTATGGATCTATTTTCCAATACCCGATAAAACAAACTAGGCGGATTTTGTGTGCTCTCTATCCCTTCGGGTTGCAATTTTATTAGCGTTATTTCCGTTTTAAAAACAAGTATAGAACAACTTTTGCGTAATATTGCTATATAGACTAATTCCACTCTGGTAAATGAGAATTATATAGATTATATTACACTACTAGTAATGAAAATTATTACAAAAACAGTACTCCGTTTGTAATTAAAAGGTTTAGTATCAATAAAACACTTTTTTATACAGATGGAACACAAAGTCAATTATATCTTCTAATTATTAATTATAACTTCTAATTATTAATTATAACTTCTAATTATTAATTATAACTTCTAATTATTAATTATATCTTCTACTAGATAGAAAGATAAATCCTGCGACACAAAGTTGTCCAAAGTGACGAGCTTCTTTTTATTTATTTGTGTGTGTGTGAGTGTGTGTGTGTGTGTGTGTGTGTTTGTTTGTTTGTAGTGTTTAACGCCCGCTTTTACTACTACGGCACCGCAGGCGGTGACACTGATGATACATGGAATGAAGATGGAGCACCGGTGGAAAGAGATGGCGGGGGAAACCGGAGTACCCGGAGAAAACCCGCCCTGACGCCGCTTCGTCCACCACGAATACCACATGCGGGTCCCTGGGATCGAACCCGGGCCGCCTAGGTGGTAGGCGAGCGCGCTAACCGCTCGGCCAAGGCGCCGCCTGTGTGTGTGTGTGTGTGTGTGTGTGTGTGTGTGTGTGTGTGTGTGTGTGTGTGTGTGTGTGTGTGTGTGTGTGTTTTCTACGTTCTATAATCTAGAAGTTCGCTGTCACAGTGGGCTCAGATATGTAGAGCAATAGAGTGGCAGAGACTGGCAGAGTAGTGTTTCACTAAGATGGTACACCGCCACCTTTTTGAATATCTTTTCGGACAGATGGATTGGTAGAGACGGTCCAATACCATGGCCTCCAAGTCCACTGGGCAAGATTACTTTTGACTTCTTATTGGAGACTGCGAGTTCCTGACATTGACATTCTTAAGGTGCGAAACTACATGCTGTAGAGATTGTGACGGAAGAAATATTGGCAAATACATGGAGAAAGATAGAGTATCGTTTGGACGTTCCTCGGACAACATATGGAGCTTATGTCGAAGTGCACACTTAGAAACTTGATATGTTGAAATTATAGTTGTTAAACTACCGTAGGCTACCGTTGTCTGTCATAAGTGAGAGTAGAGTACGTTAGGTGTGTTACATACCTATCGGGTGTTACCTCATATCGATCGTGTTGATCATGTCTTTTGGTCATATTTAGGTATCCCCGTGGACAAAAAAGGAGTCATATATAGAACGTCAGGCTACTTTAGCGGCGGAGAACAATTCCACGAGTACCAAATAATTTGGAGCTTTTAACAAGTTTCTATATCTGACTATCTGCAGTGTGTGTGTGTGGGGGGGGGGGGGATGTGTGTGTAGGTACGTATGCATCAATGCGCTCCAGACATGACTCTTTTTCTTTGCGTAGGATTGTACATTTCTCTAGAAACCGGATCTTTGAAGCTTCTCGAAACTGATAAAGGGTATATAAAGGACACTTAACGTATGGAGCATTTGTGTTTTCAAGACATTTTAAAACTCTTCTAAGTGTACTACAGTTCAGATCAAAGACACCGATAGTGACCAGCAGTAATGTTTATGTTAAACCGAAAAGCATAGTTTTTATTTTGATCACACTGACCAAACTAATGATCAGTTTTTTGGTGGTCATTATGTTCGTAGTTTTCGTTTAATTTCGTAATTCGTTGTATTTTGTATTATGTTTCTTTCTAATGCTACCAATAGTGCCGGTAATCCCATCATTTACTACGTCATTTATATAGATACTTATTTACCAAAACTATCGAACCGTAATTTTGGTGGAGTGCACTCCTACATTAGCAGGGAGCGTTATGGACTGGGAACAAATCAACACATTCAACCAGCGGATGGAAAATCTAATTAGCAGGTCAAAGAGGATACGTCAGAGTTTGGAAGGAGCATAGGATATCAAGAAGAGGAGACACTGGAAGAAGAGGAGGTGCAAGAAGAAATGGAAGAAAAGGAAGATGAGGAGGACAGTGTGAAGTTACTTCTACTCCCGACAGAATCAACGGAAAAAAAATATAGAGCATTAATGGGAAGACTGGAGGCGGCAAGAAGAGGAGACGAGCAACGAAGAGATGACTAATGAATTATCTTATTTTATTTTGTTTAATTATTGTTTGTTAACGTTTGTTTAGTTATTGATCTCCAAAAACTGTTTTGAATCATTGTATTTTAATCAATAAGTGGAAAATAAGAACAAAATGAGTAGATATTGTGTTCTGGTATAGATTTTAAATACTAGGACAATAGTAAAGCAACTTATTTACTTTTAATTTTTTATTTTATTTAGTTTGTTACCAAGAGATATGTCTCCGTGGAAACATGCGTGGCTTACACTGGGAGATCCTACGCTCAATTCCCGAGGCCGGTCACGCTGATCGTGGGTATTCGTACTTTTCCGTGACTGGCAAGTCAAGAATCGTTTCACTTGTACCTGAAATTCCGTTCTCTCATTTGCTAACGAAGTAAGCCAGGCTAAACAGAGTTGGCCGGTGTCAAAGAGGTGGCGCACATGTTTCTGACTGTAATCTTTCTTTCGGCCCAGCTTTCTCTGAACTGCCTCAGGTGAGTCAAGCTGAACCGGATCCGTCGAAGGGAATCCCTCTGTGGGCACACTGCCAGTGTGACCGGGTCATTAAGCTTGAAATGCGAGTCTCTACCGGCTGACCTGCCTGCTGTTTGTAGCCTCCTGTGGTTCATTCAGCTCATCCATTCCACTTGTGGGTGGTAAGTGCAAATAATCTACCTGGGTGGGGTGAGTGAGTGAGCGAGTATGTGGAGTTTAAGGGCCCGTCGACAGCGAGGTCATTTGGGCCCGTAGTCAAACAATAAAATCTATAACACACTCATATGATTAAAATAAAGAAGATTAAAAGAGAAGTTAAAAATACTAAACAATTAAGACAAGAAAATGTATAGCATAAAAAGCTTAAAATACCAAAAAAGGTTGCCCAAAAGCCTAAAAACAACTTAAAGCTAAAAGACAAGTCTGACTAATAAAAAATCAATAGGTTAAAATACCGTAAAATAATACCAGAAAATCTAATCATAAGAAAATGTAAGTCTTCCTTCAGCATAATGCTGAACCATCGTGACCTGATTTATCGAGTTAATTCAGGCTTGTTTCCCCTGTTCAAATCCAAGTGCATGGTAACAACACCGAACTCAGTTGGGTTATACAGCCATGGAAAAAATAATTGAGGGCTGTATCAGGCACTTTCAAATGTTACAGCCCTCAACAATTTGCGTGTGAGAATATACGAATCTCAATGGGCGAAGTGCATTTGTTTTAAATTATATATTAGTGATCCATTGTGAAATCTTGTGTAGCCAAATTGTGATACTTAATACACACAATCTACTTTAAAATAAATCCAAGTAAAGATACTCTGTTGTAATTATTTAAAAAGAGATGGGGATGTGAACATAATTTAGGCAGGATGTTATGAAGAAGAGATCCTGAAAGAAATGCTATGACTTTAACACATGGAAATTGTTTATTACAAATGTCTATCCATCATTTCTAGTACAAATTAATCTTACCTGCAATAATGTGGATATAATTTGTCTTAGGTAAGTAGCAGAGAAGGTAAAAATGACAATGCAATTGTATTCTCAAATTCTAGGATGTCTAACTTAATGAGTAGATATCAAATATCGAACATAAATCTGAATGCTTATGAAAACACACAAAGTATATATTGTTTAAAGCATATAAATGTATATGTAATTTAATGTACTATATCTTAGTTTTCAAGCTGTAAAGATTTAAACAACATTGCATGCATTTATGATAAAGCGCTTGTTAAAAGTAATAATAGCTGATTTTCAATATAGAAATGCTTATCAGAAGTCAACACAACTTACTCTCAATTCAGCAACAGACTGTATATGCTACAACAGCAGCAAAAAAACGTATTGAGGGTTTCTTTTCGGCTGGCTCTGCTTAAAAACGACATTTTAATTTGCTTAGGAGACTCTGCTCTAAAATTAGCGACATAAAATGGCAAAACTCTGCTCTCCACAAAAGGTTCAAAGTGTCTCTCGGTGCCAAAATTATCTCGTTTATGTGCTTAGAAAGCGATCGCCTCGTATACAGAATTGAAACATTTGCGTTAAGTTGCATTATCGAAAAAGGGGGAGTTTGGTGTCTTGCAAAGAGTTCTTCGTTTTTTAACTCGGTGTTTCTACACGTATTAGTGCGTTCTACATTTTTACATAAAAAGTGGCCCTTAATTGAGCGAAGGTGATTGTTAGTAATGCCAAATGTGCATTGGGAGCGGCAATCCCTCCCAAAATGCCTGAATTGCTGAAGAGTAATATTATGTGTCGACCGCCTCCGTAGCGCAGTTGGTAGCGCGCTTGCCTCTGGCGCGGAAGACCCGGGTTCGATCCCCGGTACCAGCATGGGGATTTTATCTCCTCTGGGAGGTCTGGCACGGGGTGCACTCAGCCTCGTTATTCCCGGGGGGACCAATTAAGAAGCTACTTGATGGAGAAGTAGCGGCCCCAGGTCTAGAAGACCGCATAACTGGCCGGAAGGGCTCAGGGCGCTGACCACGTCCCACCCTCCAGTACTGCACCTCACCAATGACGCCTGTAGTGGGCAGAGGTGGGGGACGTAGCAGCTGGGTGGTAGGCCTTGGCCCCTCGTGGGCTGTCGCGCCGGGGTTTAGTTTAATATTATGTGTTACGTGTTCTTACTAGTGGAGTACCGTTAACGTGGTGCTTCGTTAAATTTTGAGGCAATAACGTTATGAATGATTAGCAATAAACACGAAGTAGCTTCTGTAGTCTCCATCTCGCCGATGAGATTTGAATGTAAATGTCATAGCTGTCTTTCACTTTAACAATACGCGTGTTACACTGTCTCTGTAGAGGTTCCAGGTTCGATTCTCAGTTGGACGATGGAAATTTTTATTCCTCTAAGATTATTGCTTCTTGGTGTCTGGAAGTGCAGGTGTGTGTAAATGTGTATGTTTGCAAACAAACCTAGCGCAACGTAAAAAACCCAAAGTTCTATAAATAGTAAACGAGTAAAGATAATTACTGATGAGCAATTGTCCCAAAGGAAAAACCGCAGATATGATCTTAGATGTTAAGGGCCGCATATACATGGAGATTCCTAATGACTGTTTTGCAACACTTGATACATTAATCATTGCGAACACATATTTGGTAGCGTAAGCCAAATTTACAATTCATTTATCAATTGCCATGGGAACAAGGTTAAAGCTGGTACTTACGGTACCAGTAAGAAATGACGTCAGACCAAATAGAATAATTGCACCATAAGCTCGCTGGAGATGTATAGTTTTTAGATTTCTCATGAAAATATGCCAATAAAACTTTTTCACTGATATAACTGTTAACGTTTTTATCAAAGCACCACTTTCGGAAAGTATTGTAAGCTTCAACATATCTTTGCTTCTACTTCACTGGTAAAAGTGATGCGCATGCTAGATCCGCAGCTTCTTCAATAGCAATGTCCCGTTTTTATAAAATGTTACTGCTTGATAATAACTATCAAAAGTCGAAAAATTCAACTCGGCTACATAAACAACCTAGGAACCAAGACAAGTGTTACTTCAGGTAGCATTAACAAAATTCATTAACAAAAGACTAGATAAGAAGGGTTTGCCCATATAATTTAGATGTAGGTTTTCATTTGTTCAATACAGAATTCAGTTTTTCTTAATGTTAAATAAAATATGGAAAAGCAATTTTGATTTATTATTGCTGAACTGGGGAGCAGGTATTTCTTCCTTGTTGTCCTGCAAAGAGCTGTCATATTGTAACACGCCTCAAAAATATGACCATCGCCTTACCTTCGGTAGACTACAACGATATATGCAAATACCAATTCAGGGTTTGTTTGGATTCACAAGAAATATATGATGACATGACATTTTTTGAAAGAATAGTTTCTAGTTGTATAAAGAATATAGAAAATCTTATGAGCGCAACAGATCAGTTTATGTATGTATATACTTCATTTAAAATCCCCATAATTATGCAAGTTGATCCGACACATGAAATAATTCAGAGAGAGAGAGAGAGAGAGAGAGAGAGAAAGAAAGAAAGAGAGGAGTGCTCAATGTTCCAAGTGCTACTGTTGTGGAGGAATTAAAGTATCGGATTAAAACCATACTGTTTCTTTTGAAGTTTGCCAGCTGTTAGGGGTGTGAGTATGAGAAACGGTGACTCCTTGACGTTAAGCTGAAACATAAGTTCCTCTAGCATTTGAGGAGCGTTTTTTTCAAAAACCGATAGATGTACAAAATGCGTTTCTGAGAAAAACGTTTTTTTCTATTTATTGGCAATACAAATTGGTTAGCACAGCAACTGTAATAATCATTCAATTCTCCTTCCTGGTACTGTCTCATTGAATGTAAAAAGAAACAAATAACATAGTTTAACAGGTGCAAATTTGGGGTTTGAAAATGCGAAGTTTTTTCAAAAGCCGATAGATGCTGATTTTCGGCGTCAGCGAGAAATTAAGACATGAAATTTCGCTATTTTTGTCATTTATTGCTTTCGTTGCTTTTTATTTATGCATTTACTATACTTTTCTCTATTTTCACCTCTTTGTAACACGTAATGTACTACACAACCAACATATTAATGTTTATAAGGATTATTTAGGTATAAACTTGGAAACTAAGTACTGCTACATTCACAATAACATATATTTTGTTTTATTTATATAACAAACATATTGAATACACACAAAGAAATTTCAAACAATATGAATCAGTAAGCTTTCACCTTTATTAGTGCTTGTGCAGTCTGTACCTGGTTCTTAGTTCATTTCTCTTTTCCACATCTGTCTCTGTCTTAATCTTCATCAGTCCCATTTTGCAGATTGAGTATGTGTCAGTGTGTGGTGTACGGAATGAAAGATTGAAGAAGTTGTAAAATATGTTTTTAAATTTTTAACAATCAGCAGGCTGGTATATTTCTTAATCTTCTTTCGTTGCAGAAGTTGGTCCACATTTTTCTGATATTAAGTTCTGGAGGTAAATATCTTCTAATTGATTTTGCTCTTCTATAGTGACTTTCTCTACATCTTTACTTCTTAATATCGTGCTTTATAGCAGCAGTAATGTCCTTCTGTAATATTCCTGTTCCGTCACTTCCTCTGGTTTCCTTTGGCGAATTCCCAGATAAGTGAAATTTTCTAGCCATGAGAGATAATCTATCTTTTGACACCCCTGTGATTCCTTGGAAGCTTTAGTTTTAGGATTACATGGAGTGCACTCGAGACTGTCTGAACATGTAATTGAAGGAGTATGAGCTTTCCTTGACTTTTATTTTGATTTCCTTTCCTTGTTTTTGCAATTCCTACCTCCAGCGTATTCTACGACTGGTACAGTTTTACAATCTGAGCTCCTGTCCATTGAGCATAGTACAGTGCAGTGTCTCAACTAAGAATAAAAATGCCATGTAAGTATAACAAAACTTTTAGAAGCACCTGCCTGCTGTGCAAGGGGTCCCGGCTTCGATTCCCGAGAGGGGATTAGGAATTTTTCTCCAGCCAAGATTATTCTTCATTCTTCCCTGAGTCTAGAAGTATGAATGTATGTGTATGAATTCAACGTATAAAAACCCCCAAAAACCGAAAAATCCACTGTTAAACGAGTAACACCATTGCCAATAGGCAAGACCGCCGATATGACCTTTAAAGGCGGGATATGAATGGAACAAAAAGCTTGCAGAAATAAATGTGAAATCCAGGCGCACAACCTAAGTTCGCAGTTATTACCTACGAAGCAGCAGTGTACAAAGCTTGCAGAAATGATTGAGAATTCCAAGAATCGCAAGAGTGAAATGGCAGTCAATGCCAACATGCGTTTCATAGAATTGAGGTTGCTACACTTTGGATTATAAAATCATAAAATTGCATCTATCGACTTTTGCTTTAACTGAACAAGTGCATCTATCGAGTTTTTGAAAAAACTGCTAATATTCCCAAGCTTCTACACAGGACAAGAATCAAATTTTGCAAAATCTGATTTCACAGAACGATGCAGAAGGTGAAAATTATGCCGATACTATATATAACTCAATTTCGAGTTTTGAAAAAAACGCTCTTCATTTTTTCCTGTAGTGCATGGTTACATAAATAAAAAAATCCAATGTTTGATTGCCAACATCTCACCACTCCTTTCTCGTTTACTTCTGCGATCAGCATAGAAAAATAGCGATTTAAAAGAGGAGTGTTTGGTGTTTTTCACATTTGCTGCTAAAATGAGTTGTTTAGCTACGAAATATTAAGTAATTGGATTCCAGCATGTATATTGGAATATATCCACGGCCAGACGCTTTGCGCATATTAATGTTTTGTTTTTATACGAGGGAAATGCTTTGCCTAAAAATCTTTTTCGAAAGAGCAAATTATATGATGTTAAGGACAATAATGTTTAAAAGTGGAAAATACATTTTGAAGTGCTTTAAGTTTTTAGCAGATCAGTAGATTTGCAAAAGAAGTAAGAGTTCTCCTGCAAAATCAGTAGACCTGACAAACCTGTATGTAGAGCAGAAGGTCAATGTTGACAGCGAAAACTACCTGTCTGAATACTGCTCGGAAAGCTTGAAAGAAAACCGCCCCTCCCCTCGTTACTCCCTGTGGCTGATTAAAACACGGACATGAAACCGGTTTTCGAGGCTGACCTAGTTTGAACTTTCATTTGCACACATAACAGCGAAATTCACGTTAGTAAACAAACCATTCGTTTGTTCAGTCCCACTCTATTGCCAGATGTGCCGATAATGTCTTCAGTAATGTTCAATTATCTCCTTTACCTTTCACGATAGATAAACTTGTTATTGACTTTTGATTCTTATACTTGAACCTATCATCTTAAAAAATCTATGCACTTACACGTTTAACACTGTACGTACTTCAGCAAGATATTTAGAAACGCTGTGAAATTTGTATTTATAGTACCTGAACTGTAAAATAACGCTATGTCAACAATTACCAACAGGATGCTTCTGTCAACACATGAGGAAGTAAGATGCTTGGTACATGGATGAGACCTAGAACACAAACTGTCTGATATGAAGGGATAGTGTGGGACTGTGGCGAGATATCTTCTAAAAGATCCGTCGTCATTTGATCACTAAGTAGTTAAAGTTACTTAAAATATGTAGACAGAAAAGAAAAAATGGACTGATACTGCTTCTGTAGTCGAGTGTTCAGCGTTCTGGTTTTTCAAATTAGAGTTCAGGGTTCGCCAGTGGGCGGGGAGGATGGATTTTTCTTTAACTAGTCATTCTGTACCCTCCGTGGAGTTTGGAAACATTAATTTGTGGGTGAGTGCGAAGGCGTTTCCTTATAACAATTAATAAAAGCCAACAGTCAATGGAGAAAGCTGCCCATATGATTACATAAGTTAAAAGGGTCCATACAAATTAAATTAAACAGAAAAGAGAAACAGAAAAACCTGGTTGAAAGTTTCCGCTTGTGTTTTGGCGCCATGGTATTTTAGTCTATAGATGTTAGATGATCTGGAAATATCTATTCATAATGAATTTTATACAATAAATGAACCTTTATTGTTCCTGCACCAGTTATAATGAAATGCAGTGAGCAAGGGAGGGTTTAAACAAATTAAATCTAATGTACACTTAAGCATTCCTTGTCTCATTAGTATGGGGTTTACTCGAAGAGTAACTGCCACTGTGTATTGTTACTTTCTCTACTATGTGCTTACCAAAAAGTCGATGCCGGAATTTTACTGGAAATCAAAGTTCTTGGGTACCCTGAAACCAAAAGTAGTTTTAGAAATAGATCAGTGTATGTGGGGGGGGGGGAGGGGCTGGGGGGACAATATAATTTAAAATTGGAAAATCGTTAAATGCCAACCTTGGCATTGAACATCAGCTTCTACCAAGGTTGCAACAAAGATTTCCAAGAAAATTCCCCACCGCAAACTATTCATAAATGGACAAATTTGGTAAATTTTTTTTTATTTTCTGAAAAATAGCTGTAACAATTTTGATTAAACTATTGTATTGTGACGTCGGGCGCGGTACGGAGCTAAGGCACTTCACACCACATATCAGGTCAGTGAGCAAACAAAGGCGCAAAGTTGAGCTTCCCAATACCATTCACGTGAGCAAAGACGTGAATAACAATAATAAAGTGGTAACAAATGGTTTTTACAGTGCCTTAGAGAAGTGTTCCGTTGCCGGCGTGTTTGTTGGCGTTCGAGAATTTTTTCACGACAGCCACAGATTTAGACAATGGTGAATTTAAAGCATTCTTAACAGTGGTTATTCTTGTAGGCTACTTGTATGTTAAATAATTTAAAAATCTTTTCAAATTTTCAAGATAGTTCTGGATGAAAAGTGAAGTTATTGCAGATAACTTCTTTTGTAATCTGTTTCAAGTTTGAACTATTATGTAACAGGAATTTTTATTGACTCTTTTGAACATACTGTCAACCAAGGAAGATGGGAAATCATTGTCAATTGCTACTTGATGGATATGTTGCAATTCTAAATCAAAAGTTTCCTTCGACAATGGTACATGAAGTAGTCTAGTCTAGTAGTCTTAGTTTAGATACGTAGATGATATATTTGCAATAATTTCAGCTGACTGTATTGATAAATCATTGGACATATTGAACATTCAAGATGACCATATTACATTTACGATAGAAATAGAAAACAACAATCAACTCCCTTTCCTGGGTTTACCGATTACAAAAAACAATGGAAATTTAACCCGTAATATTTGTCGTAAATCTTCACACGTGGACAACTGTATCAAACACAGCAGTTTCAAGACAGAATTACACCAGCAAGCAGTATTCTGTTGTTTGATACATAGACAACATCATTTATGTGTAGTGATGAGTCTAAAAATATCAACTGCCAAGAATCATAATAAATACTTACATCACTCTAAATAGACTCAATTTTAATAATATTTGTATAAAAATGGTTCTTCTACTTTCAGGTACAAAATTCTTACCACATCAAGTATCATTACACCATATTTTAAACTATTTAGCCATGAATTGCCCATGATACTTGCACCATTATCTGAGGTCATATATTGCACAGTCTGAATGAACCTTTTTACATAGAAAAGGGGTAAAACTCATAGCTGCATGCAATTGAAACCTGTCAGCACCCAAACCTGGCATTTACTTGGGCCCTCTCCATCCTTTACCATAGTTTCTGAAAAACTATAACAAACGTTGGAAACGGTAGAATCAAATTGAAAAATTCAATGTCACAGTAGGGACTTAAACCACGGATCTTCCGGTCTCCTTTCGGTTGCTCTTACTACTAGCGATTTGTCAGCATATTAAATTCTCCTGCATTTCTGCAATAAAACACAAGTAGGTCTCAAATTCGTATGAGATTCTATCCCCCAATGGCGACTTACATAACTGTTGTAAGTACTTGAAGCCCGGGCTTCATAGTTTCACCAACTATAAGGTCAATCAATGAAAATGTCCATTGAATCTAATTTTAGATGGAATGAAATACTGCCTCTACTTACTGTGTGTAAGCAGTAGAGAAAGTAAAAATGAAGGTATCGATTGACTCGTCAAGAGCATTAATTTAATTTTTGGGCGTGACAGGAATTCAAACAGCAGCAAGTAAAGCTTTTCTCGTAATTCAACTTGTTTGCTCGATAACCTAATCCTGCCTTTATTTCGAAGAACTGACAGAAAAAGAACTAGTACAAAGCGACAAAGGTTACTGAACAAGGGAACGGAAAACCATCATGATAGAAACGGGAACAATCAGCCCCGATCTACCCTGGCTCTCTTGGGACCGCTTTAGTTATGCTTTCTTGTCTGTACGTGCCGCGTGACAGTGTTTTGTTTGTGGGGAAGGGAGGTAGTGGTTCCTGCAAATTAAATTGCCACATCTGCCGCGCGTTTGTCTGCCCTATGCTGTGCCTGTCATGTTTTATCAGGTCTTTAGGTGCACAGCCGGTATCTAGGCAACACGCTTGCTTCCCTTTCAGTCTGCAGCAGGCAACGCTAACAAAGTACAACACCGGTGAAAAGTGCTGCACAAGGGAAGGCCTATCACTTGAACGCCAGATTTGCTTTCTTTAAATCAGCAAAACTTCCAACTGCTTTACAAACTATTACACAAGCACAGATCTTTAAAATGAGCATCGTTATGTAGTGGCTTTGAAATTTCTATGCTCTCTGCTTGACCGCGACAAACACAGTAACAGCGAATACAGTTAATGCTGCAGTATATGGCGCCTTAACATCGAAGGTCATATCGGCGGCTTTTAACCTCTTGGAACAATTGCTCAGCAGTAATGATTTTCACTTCCTTAACTGTCGTGTTTTGAACTTTGGGCTTTTGTTACTTTGGATTAACTTATTAGATAAACTTTCACAAATATTCACATTCCCGCTCATACTTGTAGATCCTATAAAATGATCTGTTACTAGTTAAATCTGGGAATCGAACCCGAAGACCGTTGTACAGTAGGCAGGTGCTCTACGGGAGCTACGGGACCACCTCTATAATTTTCCATTTCTTTGGTGTGGTAAGATAGATAGTATCTCTTTTGCTTTACCAGTTATGCGAAACTCGTCAAGAATGAAGAAATCTTCACAGGCAAAAAAATCAAGATAGGAAAACGTTTTATTTGCCACGAAATTATTACAAATTAGTAATTCGATCAATATCGTTAGAGCAAATTTTGAGAGAGTAAAATAAAATTTCTCCATACATAGTTAATTTGGGGAGCGAATTTTCCTGGAAGTCTTCTTGCATCCTTTGAAGTCTATATAAACTAATAATTTGGTATTTAACAGACGTTTCCCATTTTTAGTTCTGCTGCTCACACATATAAACACAAGCCCATGTTTATAAAAACGATTTTTCCCTTTGCTTTAGTATCGGTTACAGGGAACCTCAAAATGTTTGTCAGTAATATCTTGGTATGGTAAAGTTAGAAAATATAACATTAAACAGAATTCAATCAGAATGAACAGGCCTCATATGGTTCTCATAAAACATTAAACACATCCATTTTATTTGTATTCCAATATAACATGCTTTAACCTAAACCACTGGAACCGTTTTTGAAAAATTAAAACACTACGAACTTATTTTACAGAAAAGTAATTTCGGGACGGAAAATTTTGTCGGAGCCCTCGTGTGTCCTTGAAGGATGCAGATCCAGCTGAAGGTATGCCTTTCCGTAAACACTCTATCATTGTGTATTTAATATACATACGTTAGAGAAAGCCAAAATGTTACAGGTTCAAACAAATATTCTGTTTACAGACATATTGACTTCTCAAGTAAAATGCAAGTAAATATACCTAATACGAAGTTAGTGTTATCTCGTTAAATTTTATAAAACCATAAAACCATATGATGCATGCCAGGTGATATTAGATGTCTTTGCAATATACGTTTTTGGTGTTGTACAGTTTTGGAGTATTTTGTTACCACCTTAAACTATGTTATCTTATTTACAAATCTGACGCGAAATCGGTTTGCCATAAAGACTAAAAATAGCTCGTAAACTCTTTATGGAAAACACACTAAAATAGGTGCAATAAGCAAATATAAAAATCTGACTGTTACACTCAAACGTTTATTTTTCTATCTACTTCAAGTTAATTCTAGATAAATATTTGTAGTTATTAGCTTTAGGTTTTAAGGGAAAGTCAAATAAAAACGACCTGGTTACTACGTGATCAATTTTGGATAACAAACCGAATAACCACTTCCCATTTGAGATAAGCATAGTTATTGGAAAATTGAAACAAATAAGTAGAAAATGAGAGACTCTACAAATTTACAGAGTATTTGACATAAATTTTGTGTTTTAACAGGATCTACGTTCTTTTTATAGTAACACTTTTTGTCTATCTCTTACGGTTTACTAGTTATACAAAAGTCGTTGAGAATGAGGAAAACTTCTGAGAATTTGTGTTGAAAATGTGTGAAACATTTATGGTGTTTCTTCATAATATATTTTTTATGAAAATAACGTTTCTTTTCGTGAAAGAAAGTATATAGAGAATCTTAGAAAATAAGAAGTCATCAACATTTTATTGAAGAATAAGAGGAAATTGTGGAAGATAGTGGTAAGGGACCATTGTAACAGGTAGGGAAAAGAAGATTGGCATGGCTGGGAATGGGGTCATTGTTCTTAAGATTGGTAAAAAATAGTAGATAAGGAATCTGTTAATTGTGCTTTGGGAGGAAAACAGAACTGTCTGACCACCAGGAGAAGAAGAACCGGAGTGATGTGTTGCGCAAGCATTTTCTACCGGCAACAAATCATGTTTATGAAGGCTGGTATGCGCGTAATACCTTTCACAGTTACATACAACTATTAGATCTGGCAACATGGGTGATTCTCAAACATACATTTTGTAGCAAACAAACGGACTACGCGAGCAGATTGGCAGCTTGAACCTCCTCTGACCTCAGACTCCTCTTGCCTTCTTATGGTGGTCAGACAGTACTTACACATGTGGTAATAAAAGACAAAATCCGTGACAGTTACTTTTTCTCGCTTTATTTTCTTCCAAACTTTTGCACAAAACACAGTTCTCTTCTAATGACGTTAAGTCATTCCTGATGATTCCTGATTCCAGTCTTTCCTGATATTACAACGCACAACTGTTTTCTTCTCATACTCTTGATTCGTCCTTTCACTGTCTTTCCTCACCTCCTCTGTCTCTCATACACTAACTACGACGGTACAATCACTCAACGCTCATTACAACTTCTTCACTTTGACGCGACGCATCTTTCACGACAGCTGTTTCGCATTCACTGACAGATTGACCGACCAAAAACCGGCTACCTTCACGCGCTCTGCAAGCTTTTATATCAGCGTTGACGTAGATAAATCTTTTTCGAACTTTTTCAACCAAACCGGCCGCGGGGCACTTTTTGAGTGCTCTGGAAACCCTTTGTGTTTCCGCTAGATTTAGCTACTTAGTGTTTGCTCGTGTGAGTGGTGTGGTGAAGCTTCAACTTGAGCGCCTTTGTCGCGCGCCGGGCACGTGGGATGGGGCAGCCTGACTCCGACTGCCCCGTGTTGTGTTGCCGCCTCCGTAACTTTGTTTCGTATGGCATTCTATACCGTTGATCTGATTGCGATAAAACTTCGGTAAGTTGTACACATCCTCGCGAAGGTTTCTGAGATAGTTAAGTCTTTTTGCAATAAGTAGAACGCGAGTAGATTCAACAAATTAGTGTCTCTATCTATTATATGTAAAAATAATGTTGGCATGTATGAAGGTAATAAACTTCAGTGCCTGTTAATCGATCACCGCAAAAATTGGCACATCTAAGTGTTTGTTTATTTTTTCATAGAGAAAGTTTTTATGCTTTCCATGTTACTATGCAAGTTAATCTTCTCTACTAGCTTTTTTTACATAACACATTTACATGTCCTTCGCTGCTCTCCCTTCAATTTTCTATGATTGAAATAAAAATGCAACACAATGTTTTCTCTACTCATTTTCTTTTACGGAACGAAATACATGGTTTTCTCTACTCAGTCCTCTACAAGAAATTCGTACAATGTCCTGTATGTTTCAAGTAGTAAGGCAACGTATATCATTTACATAATTTTCTCTATTCCTTTTTATTTCACGTAACACATTCACATATCCTCTTCTTGCTCTTTAACATATAATTCGTACTATTTTCTACGCGTTCTTCACTTACTTTTCTGTTACGTAATACATTCGCATGCCTTTCTCTCACTCTTCTACAATTTTCTATCTAATTGAAATGAAAATGCAACGTGCTACGTTCACACAGTTTTCTCCTTTCACTTTTCTTCCTGGTGTTTGTAGTTGTTCAACAGTGTTTTTGCAGAATGTCTTTCCGGTGCTTTTATTTTTTTTAATTTCTTTTTTCCTATATAGTATCCTAAGAGTTCAGTTAACTCCTTGTTTAAGTGTATTACATATGACTTTTTTAAATATCACTAAAAAAGCACAAAGTTTTTGGGTAAGTGCATTGTGCATAAAGGTTGTAGCAATAAATAATCAAATTATTGGCAACGCCGGGTATTTTGCTAGTTGTCCTATAGAATGTTACGAGTTAACGCCCTGGAAACCAAATCTGTGGGACCAAATGTGCGACAAATCTTTTATAAAATTATAGCAATAATAAAAATACTATGGTAAAACCTAAAGCCTAGGGACGTGGTGCTGTGGTAGCCGGTGCAAGGTCGGGAAGTCACGGGTTCGAGCGCCAAGGCCGATCTTCCTGAGCTACAGGGTTTTTCAGGGATTTCCCAGTCACTGGGTTCCTTTCGTTCACCGAATATCCTCCCCTCGACTTAACCTCACTTCTAATTTCACTTCATCATTCATCACCAGGGTTGCACCGTATGGACAAGTGTGTCAATACTGTGAGGCAGGGAAAAAGAATGTTCCTAGTAACTCCATCTCCCTAAGCGAGTTAGTCCTCCGTCTTCTAGTCCTCCTATAAAAGGCCCTTGTGCGAAAACACCAAGGGGCTAGTTGTTCCAGACTGCTCGGAGAGCCCTCTGCTCTGTCTGCACCCTATACCTATAGGCCGTCTTCTGTCTCTCTTCACCCTTCTCCTCCCTCCCGCCCTCCTCCGGTCCATGGTAAAAGGAATCTCAAAATTTACAACAGCATGTCGAAACAGCACACAACATGCATTGCAATATGCTCTACCTATAATAAATGATTGGTTTGCTGGGTATAAATAAGTAGACGTGTCACAGAAAGAATCTGATTTGGTGGTTGACCAAATACACTTACCGCTGCAACCATATTGTCCTGAACGGCAGTCTACATATTATTTCACAATAGTCGTAAAATGCGTACTTCGAGCATATTTTACCAATTAACACATTCGACTTAATCATATTTACTGCTTTTAGGTGCTAGTTTTAGTGCTACAATTGGTTTAGAATGATTTAGTAAAGCGCAACCGCGGTTAAGGAAGAAGTACTGGCAAACATTACCAACAACGTGAACATGTCTGACGTTGAAACACACAATGCAGTGAATCCAACAATGGTATGATGTTCGTTGCGTCCGACACTATTTAATGTTTCTCCAATATCTCGGTCTTCGGCGAATCTACTGCAGACTTCTACAGCAACGAGCTATGATACCTTTACCTCAGAGTATGTGAGTGTGAGGATAGGCAACACCAGTTGACCAATATACCGAGTGGAAGGGAACATATTACATTTTTTCTAATATATGCTTCATAGAAACATATTATAAACAAAAAAGTCTGTTATTTTGTTGTTTTATCAGCCGATTTCGAAAAAAATAAATGGTTTTCGTTCCAGATTGGATGCGTAATTCTACAAGAATGTACGAAGCTAATAGTTTGCTACTTGCAAGATGCGTAGAGTAACTTATTTCTCATGTAGCCTCAGTAATAATTACGGGACATCACACAGCGTTTCGAAATAATTAAGCACTTAAAAATATTAAAGGAAAAGGAATATTCCGGTCAGCTTTTTCAGACGTGAAGTAACTCGGAAACCCTGCGTAAAGGTTGGTCAGGGAATTGAACCGGCTTCTGGATGTAAGCAGGTGGATAACTTATAGAGTGGTTTAATGTATTGGGAGGTAACGATTGGCCTACGCTTACACAGTAAACATGGAAGGGCACGACATGGTATTTGTTTATGCTCACGGGACACCACGCTGCGATGTTTGTTTATGTACTCATGTAGTGAAAGTGAGACCCACACTATCTGCAGTGTTGCCAGCTTTTTATCGACAAAACTAAAATATCTCCGTAGAAAATGGTAAGGGACAAAAGCGTAAGATACAACATGTGTTTCAAATACCGAGATCTATCACTGGTTTAAATTATTGTAATAACTACCCTTCCAGCTGCATATTATGGAGTGTATAATCTTCGCAAAAGTAAAGGCATATGGAGGCGGGCCGCACTGCTGACAATGTGGTATACACATCTCTCGCGCTCTTATGTACAGAACCTCTGCCGGTACACGCACTACGCTTGGCAACAGTGCTCCGCTTGAGCATTGGCCAGCGTTCACATGCCTTTAACTTTTGCGAGTAGTATAGTAAACGAGCTATTTCAAGCAAATTGCCAAATGTTTGAGAATGTAAAATTAAACTATTTTTGAATCTTAGTACTAGAAGTTATGGAAGTATAATAGCTGCTAACCTCTAACGTATCAATTAGATGACGGTTTAAAATAACTGTTTTCGTAATAAGGATCAAAACCATAAAGGTAGATCGCGCTCCTTTTCACGGTTGGGGCACACTCGCCGGACGCTCCCATTTCCTCCCTCCCTTCCGGGATCTGAGATAAAAGAGCCTGATTATAAGCTTAAGGTCGAATCCCCTCCGTGTTTATTCTATCTCTTTCTCTATCTGACATGACCAACGATTTTTTTGACAGTTTACCGTGTCGCTAGGCGGATGTTGAATTGAATAACATGATTCGCGATATTTCCTGTCATGACCGCCTCCGTAGCGCAGTTGGTGGCGCGGAGGACCCGGGTTCGATCTCCGGTATCAGAATGGGGATTTTATCCCCTCTGGGAGGTCTGGCACGGAGTGGACTCAGCCTTGTTAGGTCTCGGGGTGATCAATTGAGGAGCTGCTTGATGGAGAAGTAGCGGCCCCAGATCGAGAAGGCCGTGTAGCTGGCTGGGAGGGCTCGGGACGCTGACCACGTCCCACCCTCCAGTACTGCACCCCACCAATGACGCCTGTAGTGGGCAGCGGCTGGGTGGCAAGCCTTGGCCCTTCATGGACTGTTGCGCTAGAGGTTTATATTTCCTATCATACCTTTCATTGTTAAATGTATTTCTTCTTCCTCCTCGCCACAGCAGACATTGGACTGATCAGTCATCAGTAGAGTTGCGCTCTACCAAAATTATGTTGCGGTAGTTTTGGTACAGTATATAAATGACGTAATAAATGGTAGGCTTACCGGTAATATTGGTTGCACAGCTAGGGAAAAAATACAATACAACAATACAACATACATTAAGAAATTTAATGAGAAATTCTAACTTAATGATCACTAAAAACTGTGATCTTGTGTTTAGTCACTGTAATCGAAATAATAATTCTACTTTTCGGTTCAAAATAAATTACTCGTGATTACTATCGGTGTCTTCGATATGAACTGTAATATTTTACAGGAGCTTGTAAATGTTTTTGAAGGCACCAATGTTCCGTAGCCTAAGCAGCACTTTAAATCCCCAGTCTCAGTTTTGAAAAGCTTCAAAGTTCAACGCCTTAAGTTTCTAGAGGAATATAATGAAACTTACAAAAAACGTAGGAAACACGATCGATATGAATTAACGCCCAGTAATTATGTAACAGGCCTATCGTGCAGATAAGTAAGTTCCTAACTGACAAATTCTACCAGAAAAAAAATGTCCTTGTGTGACACTGCGGCCCTTTGGGTGTAACCTGGGCCTACCGCCCGACCGCTGGATCCCCCATCTTTGTCCATTACAGGAGTCATGAGCGGGGTCCATTGGTGGAGAGTGGGACGTGGTCAGCGCCCCGAGCCCTCCTGGCCAATATATGCGATCCTCGTAACCGGAGCAGGGATCTGAGCCGGAGCACGTAGCTGTAGCTAAGCAGTGGGCCTATGTCTGACTTTTTGGAGCGAGTGTAAAAAAGACAACTGAAGTAACCATGAACTCAGATAAGAATTACAACACTAAGCATACGTACAATGACCGGCATGTAATTGCCTTTTACAAAATTTTTAGCAGTGTACAATATCCGAATGCCCGCAAATTTGCAACGTAAATTATGACAATGTTTCCCAGCAGTTAAACATGTGAAGAGTTTCTTTTTTATTTGACAAAGCTAGCAAAACCAAGATTAAGGACTAAGCTGTCTAATAAGAATATGGCGGCTGCTATTAGACTTGCCTGTTCTAGTAATGTATCACCAGATGAAACTAAGTTGCTATGGAAGAAAACATTCTACAAGTAAATATGACGGCGCTGCAGTATCAGATTTACTGCGCTACAATGTTATTTCCATTACAATCAGATTAATCTGTAATTTAGTGTTTTAACAATAAGTATATATTCGGACTCGATAACGTTACTTGTGACGATAACAGTATCCAATTTATATTTTGTTGTGTTATGGAGACAGCTGAGAATTTTTGTTCTGTGATAATATATTCTATTTTCATGTATTGAAGTTATTCATACATAAGATTAAAGGTAAAGGGTAAAGGGTACATAGACAGAGGGGGACACCTCGCTCACTTCTGCTACGCAGATCTATTGTGGCTAAAATCCCGCAGGAGGCAAGGATGAAATGAAGGAACCGAAGGTTCCCAACAGGGTCGTAGCTAGACAGGCCACAGAGACGCGCGGAAGTTCCCTAAAAAGTGCTGAGAACTTTTCATCCCGGAGCCTGGCTTCGCCGAGCAGCCATCACACCGCAGATCCGGTATCGCACTCAGCGTCCCCCTCCCCGCCCCCGACGGAGGACTAGGGCCGGCCAAACGCCACCTAGCGCCGAGAACAGCTGTTACCATGGGCAGTCAATCACACCATCTGCCCGGCACTGTCGACACCTGCCTGAAAGTACACCTGAAAGATAAAAAAGGAATGGAATGAAAGGAAATCATGGTATGAAATAATGCACCCCAGGATTCACGAAAGTGACATGGGGAAACCTCGGAAAAAACCCAGAGTGCGCGAGCTCCCAAATGACGCCACAGACGTTACCGCCTGAGCCATCCCACCAGTGCTGTCCACCACTGGTCCTTATCCAGTCATATACATACATCAGTATACTGCGAAGACAGCCAAGATGTATAATGTCTTGTGTCGACACTACTGTGCAAAGACCGCAACGCCAATTTTGTCCATCCTTACTCTCTGACCACCCCTGTTCACTTTAGCACGACAGTCCGCAAAAGCACGTAACACAGGTCTGTGCGCTATGATCTTGACACTAATCATACAGAGGAAACAGGATCTGTCATCACCCCGCAGAGAGCGAGGAAGTGATATGAAAATACGGCGTAAGATGATACGAAAGGTGATGATGAAGCAATTGGTAGAATGATGGCGGTGGAAACTGTAGAACCCGGAGAAAACCCTGCGCCGGTGTATCCACACACATCCCACATCTGGACGCCAGGGATCGAACCCGGGTCACTTTGGTGAGAGTCAAGCGGTCTAAGAAATAAATTGCAACCTACACTTATTTACTATAATCTACGGCAGCCTACTCTAGCTTGACAGCTCGTCATAACTAGGCTTCGGAGGCGGTTGCTATTTGGTTGCACTTTGCCTGGAAAATGCCCACAGGGTTTCACTATTACCCCCCCCCCCTCCGCCCCACCAAGCATTGCCTGCCGTTCACCCAAAGCGCTCGCTTGTAAACAAGGTGTCGGTATACTATTAGCGGATAGAAGAGATAGTGTGAGCTCTTCGGGAGTTACTATGGTTCGCTCGCAAGATGGCACTGGTGTCGCGGTCGCTTGACTTTAGTTCACGAATGCATGGTGAAAATGGGTTTCATATTATCAGTTAGCATTTTAAATACCTAAACTCGTAAGCAGGAATACTGGAAATACTGTTTTGAAACATCGTCTTTCCTTGACACACAATATAGGATGGTATTTTACAATAATTGGTAGTATAATTAACGAAGAACAGTGGGACATATCTGTTTACATGATTTTACGCTGAAAAATTAAACCATAATGCAAATTATGTATTTTTTAAGCATTGTATCTAGAACCAGCTTTTGTTTTTTACTTAAATAATTTAAATTGCGTTTATGCTCGCAACAATTAGTAGCGAATTTCTTTTCTACTATTTTTAATTTAGCCCTCTCTTTAGATAGCAGGCTTTTAGTTCTAACTAAATTTCTATTGAGGTTTCTAATTCTTTTCTTCAGTGTAGCAATTTCATTATTGACACTTGTGTTTGTGACCTTGGAGGAATTAGAACTGTTTTCTGTGAATTCCTCATTGTTGAAGGACGGCGCGTTTGAAATAAGAACTGGTTGACTGAATCCTGCTTCTGGTAATTTACTGATTGTTGAATATTGCTTTTTCAGTAATTTTTTGTATCTGTTTTGTGGAGATTTTCGGGATTTATGCACTGTAGTTAAGTACCTCGGTAAATTAGGAAATATATAGGGAATTGCCCCTGGCTTTAACCGCCATTTAATTCTAGGGATTTCAACTAGTTTTCCATGCACAACGAATGAATCAACTTTCACTAAAAAGTCCTCTGGAAAATGTTTGTCACAAATACTAGATTCAACAGACAATTTAGTGTCTTTCCTAGGAATAGACTTTTCCCATTTGTAAAACAGAATTTTATCTTTAGGAGGAGTAAAAAAATGTCTAGCTTCTGAGCAGTTTGTGTATCCTGAACGACACCCGAGTACAAAACAAGTTGGCATTTTTAATCAATTATTGATGTTGCTTGAAACTTACGTTTTGAAGAACACACACATTTATGCACAAAATTAGAAGCAATTTCACAAGTTATGTACCTAATTACTCACAACACACAACGCATACGTATAAAATTGTCTGTACTTCCGAATCACATACTAGGCAGTTCGGCCGCATTTTAAGGCGACTGCGATCGCCACGCCGCAGTTTCGGTCAGTTGCCACGGGACCACGGATCATGCAGTGAACTAGCGGGAGAGCTCACACTTTCTCTTCTATCCGCTATGCTAGAAGTATATTTATTCTAAGTGCATGCCCGCTGCCTACCCATCATGCATCCTGCTCTTGCCATAACTCAAAGTTTGTTTGCTCTTCGACAGGCATAGGTTTGGAAGTCCTTGGGGTGTAAGTCCTACAAAAGAGAAGGGGAAACCGTTGAAGGACAGTTGCCTGTGTAACTGGGAAACGTTTTTATAGGTAATCTTAGGTGAAAAGGCTTTGGACAAAATGATCGTTTAAACAGAAACCGTTGTATTATACTTGTTGGTGCGCTACTGTCTATTTGGGTTTAACGCAATACAGATCAGATCCCTTCGGAGTACATTCATATCATGGAAACGTCATGTTGCCTGTCTAAGATCCCTCCATACTCAATCAATCACTCGATAATTAACATCTGTGAATTTACATTACTGTTTGGTGTAGCATTGGCGTCTAACACCTTAGGCTATTCACGCTTAAGGCCGTGATTATTCAACTGAGCAGCCCTCAGGCTTACAGTGTGGTATCTCAGTGTTATGGACAGCGTACAGCTAACTCACTCATTTCAACAATCTCTTTCTCATAAACGATTTAGCTGAATCCAAATGTTTCCATGAAGTCTCTGACTACACGCTTATAGGTAACTTTTTTAAAAAAAATCCGTTGTGGGATCTCACATTGCTTTCTCTACTCACTTTTGTAAAAACTCGTTCTATCTACTTCAATCGAGATAAACGTTTTAATAAATTACATATTACAACGCAAATAGGACAATATAGGCTTAAACGATTATCAAATCTTCTAAGAGCTGATCACTATGTGGTAACTTGGGCATTCCATTCTATTTGTTTGGCCAGGAGATATGACAAGGAATAATATATTCCTACTTATATATGTATTTGAAAATTCATACAAAAACGAGGAATATATCGAAAATGGCTTGCTCTACCTTATGTCATTAACATAAATAGGTGCTTAATCGAAATGTATAATGTTTTATGAAATAAGAGTTTTATGGCGTACCAGCTATGCAAATCTCATCCGCAATGAAGAGGAATAAGAGAGGCTATCCCAAGAAAATTAAAAGTACAAAGAACTGTGCCAGAAAAATATTTTAAACATGTGGTATTTTCCTGAAAATAATTTCAGTATTTTTTGAGAAAATCTACGTTCTGGAAAAGCTCCATATGAGGGGTAATTTGTGATGGATGATTTTTTTTGAAGTCGTGTAGTATGCTATAGAAGATACTAAACTTAAATACCAAGTTTGCTGTTTAACAGACTTTTCGTTTTGAGTTATGCTGTTCGCAGATACATGCAGACACCAACGCCTCCCACAAACCCATGCACACGCACGTGTATTTCTAGTGAAATATTCGTATCGAAATTTTTGGCGCAATCTATACCTTCTCTATCTACTATGTACGTGGATGGAAACTAAAAATGGCGTTTAAGGGAAAAAAATCTGTAACAACGTAGCTCAAACACGAAAAGTTGATAAAATACGAAATTTAATTTGGATGCTCAACATCTTGTAAGGATGCAACAGAAATTGTAAAGAAAATTTAAATGTGTGTAGCATATGAGCTTGACAAAACGTATACAAGGTGTTAGTGATATGACTACGCAGACTTTAACACTGACTTCTTGACGTTAAGTTGATATACGTTCCTCTACCATTTTCCCCTATGGTGCATAGTTGCATAAATGAAAAGTAAATTTGGTCGAATGTTTCGTTGTCAATGTCACTCCTTAATCGTTTAACTCAGAAGTTAGCACAGAAGTGAAGAGTTTCAAAGGATATGTTGTTTGTGTAATCTCAATGTTTTCCTGAAATGAATCGCTTAGACATAAAATTATATTAAATAATTGGGTTCAAGCGTTCTCTATTGAAATAAATTCGTGAACATACACTTGGAAATCGTGCAACTTTGGCGTGTGTAAAGCGGAAGGTCAGGAATATTGCCAGTAAAACCTACCTACTCGGAAAGATAACCACCCCTCCCTTTGTTACTTGTAATAGCTGAATATCAACACTCAGAAACGTGGCGAAACCAGTTTTCGAGGCTGATTCTACTCTGGACTTTCACTCAACGTAGGAGTGAATGTGTGCATAACAGGGAAAGCCGATTAGTGAACTAAACATACAGCCCTACTGTGTTGCCAGATCGTGCAGATATTGTATTCTGTAATGTTCAATTATCTCCTTTACCTTTCACGACAGATTTGCTCGTAGATTTTGAGTCTACGGTGGCGCGAAATCTCCGTATGCTCCTGTATATTACATTTTCTGGGAATAGCCTGTAAGATTCATTTCATTCTGAATGACTTACGTGTAGTTGATGAACAAGACAGAGACGGTGTACGTAAAAACTTTATATCTCGTCAAAGTGCACACATTAGCAAACACAATATGTCAAATTTTGTAGCGTTAACTATGTTTGAGATTCTGCTAGAGAATGTCTATTATTCTACGTATATAAAGCAGTATGAATAGTAAAGGTGCGTTCCAGATTTAGAAGTTTGCGCTCGTAATCCTGCCAAGATCTTGCTTCACACAAGAGCTCCTCTTCCTTGTTAAGCCTGCATATGTCCCATATAAGCATCTAATTTGAGGCAGGCCAATAACTTCGACGTAGCCCAGAGCTCCGCTATGCTAATTTTATGGGCGTACTCTCCCAATTTAGAGGTTATGGACGGATGCGAAATGTAACATTGCCCACATTTTGCTTTGGTCCCATTATCTCTACATCACGAAAGTTTAATTGCAGTTCTCGCTGAGTATTTCTCAAGTCTATCTTGTTAGTGGCTTCCATATATAGGTATTAGGGCAGAATTTGGAATACGACTTATGCAAAAGCGTTTGCTGTTGTAGTAGCTTATGCTGCTGAGGCACATGATAAAAGTGTAAGTTTTTGTAAGAACAGTTTATAGAAGAGTGAGTGGAGAAAATTACACCATTTATCAGGTTTCTTATGTTGTGTGGGCAAGTACGTAATTATAAATACTGCATTTAGTGACACTACAGAGAAATCTCTCTATGCTCATTCTGCTACAAAATTTGTTACAAAAACTTATTTTTCTACTTACTTCTTGTTAGTAGAGCCAAACTTTTATTGCACATAAGAACTCAATAAAGCGTTATTCATATTTTTAATATGATCATCAGGTTGTTCTTGGTTGTTGTAGTGTTTAACGCTCGCTTTTACTACATACGGCACCGCAGGCGGTGACACTGATGACACATGGAATAAAGATGAAGCACCGGTGGAATGAGATGGCGGCGGAAACCGGAGCACCCGGAGAAAACCCGCCCTGACGCCGCTTCGTCCACCACGAATACCACATGCGGGTCCTGGTATCGAACCGGGCCACCTAGGTGTTAGACGAGCGCGCTAACCGCTCGGCCACGGCGCCGCCATCATCATGTTGACTATTGGACTCGGGTATCTAACTCAATGAATATTGTAAACTTCGTTAAAATATTACTAAACTTAATCAGAATTGCCTTTCGGAGTTTTCATCTTTTATCATTGTCTAAAAGAAATATTTGACTAGGGGAAAGGCGGATAGTACGGGCCGGCAGGTAGTATGGACCACTTAGTGTTTCTCGGATTTACCACTAGGTAGAAGACACATACACTGTCAAGGTTACGCCTCCTTCATCGCTCCATTTTGTTATAGAAGTTGGTTGATGTAAGTGCTTTGTTTTGGCTGCCACAACATTTTGTTTCCTTTCGTGTGGTCGAGTTGCTGCTGCGCGTAACGTTTGTGATCATTGTTTGCTGTTAAAGGTAAGGAGTCAAATTACTAAACTAGCATTAACGTTCAGCTGGACTAATATACATTACACTGTGGTAATGTAATTCCGGTTGCTCAAGCCGTTTTCGTTTTTCAACATGTTTAAGTGCACAATATTGGTCGGGTAGTATGGGCCAAACAAAAATCGGGTAGTATGGGCCACCTAAATAGATTGCAAATTCTTTTTAGGATGCGATGCTAAATTTCAAGAAGAAGCCTGAAGGTGAGGGTCGTGGAGAGTGGAAAGAGGATGCTATGAAACAGGCAGTTTCATGCGTCTTAGAGGGCCAAATGACTACAAGGGCTGCAGCCAATCGTTTTAAGGTTCCTAGAACTACATTTCAAAGAAAAATGTCTTAGGAAACCAGCAAACTAATTGTGAAACCCCAGATGGGCTTTTTCAAACCAACATTTGAAGAAGAGTTTGTATAAATATTACTAGAGCCTGAGAGATTTGGATTCAAAGTTGGAAAGAAAAATAAGGAACTTGAAAAAGAAACTGTAAAAGATAAAGAGGCAGTTAAAATTTGAGAAACAACAGAAGTCGGAAGGAGTGAGGCCTGGAATCCAGATTAAAAAGAAAACCAAACCGTAAGGAAAGAAGAAAAAAGAAATCAAGCCTATAGATTATAGCAATTCAAAGGTGGGCACATCAAAAGAAGATGCAAAAAGACTGCATTATGTGTGGGAAGAGTTTTGAAGAAAACTGGATCCAGTGCAAACCATGTGAGGAGTGGGCTCATGAACTTTGTGCGGTAATTGAAGACCCTTTGTATTATTATTACGATTACTGTAAAAACAATAACTGTTAGATAAAGCTTAGTTAAACCCTTATTCTTTATTATGAAAATTATGATCTGATTTTCGTTATAATTTTTGTTCACAAAAAACCATAATTTGTATTTGTGTGAATACAAATGACTTTTGTCAATTAAATTTTTACTTTTTTATTTTGAATCGCTTCGTACATAGATAAGTACCCCAAAAGTATTTTATTTAATTTAAAAACCTGTTTTTTTTTTTGTTTTTTTTTTTTTTTTGGTATGGCCCATACTACCCGACCTTTTCTCTGGCCACCAAATATAAGCCTTTTTTAAAACTTCAATATGTGTGTGTATCTCTTGACTTTCATAACTTTTTAAAATCATATACGTAAAGGAAGTGTGCAAAGAAACGCTTTAATGTATGTGACCCTTTTTGTGCAAAATCAAACATATTATAAACGTTTTTCCTTAAGGGGCCCATACTATCCGCCGTTCCCCTATATTTAGAGCATGATTCAAAAGAGAATCTACTTTTTTTACCAGAACTTAGAGCTGTAAAACAAATCTATCTTCAAACTTTTCGTCAATATTTGTGTAACGAACGGTGCAGAGTTGTTTTTGGCTATTGAGTCAGGAGTTTCATTTAATTTTAATGAAACAAAGAAGGTATCAGAAATTTCTTTCTAAACTCCATGTGTCCTGACGGCACTCACATTTGAAACTTAGTCGTTATGAATATCAGGTTAAATTGCACGACACAGTCACTTTCCCAAGTGCTCTTTCAGAGAGGCGTCATGTATGGCAAATTTATTTAAAAATTTAATATAATTGCCTCTGTTTGAAGATCCTTCGTTTTCACTGCGACCATGAAAAGCAAGTGTCTGTTTTCCTAGAAAACATACAGCCCGCACAAACTTAGAAAGTAAAACTGTCCTTTTTCACTTCATTGCTATTTAATGAAAATTCTATTCCTGGAGTTATTCAAACATTTTTTTGCATATTATGCGAATGCAAGAATTATTCTGTTTTTTGGCTGCCTAACAAGTGTTGTTTATCTTCATAACCGTTGGAATTTCAAACTCACTTTTCTTTCGAAAAATACGATCAACAAAACATTCGTTTTAGGTACTACGACACAACCAGAATTTCCTTTCATAAACTGTAATGTTGAAATGCGTAATACTTTTTTAATGTTCGTCGCAATATTGAGTGTGGACTTTGGAGCATCTGCTTTAATTACATGTTGCTTTTTAGAGAAAGCGTAATGCTTGGAAAATTCTTACGTTTAGTGTGTCAGTTTATTTCTAGTTTTGTAGCTACAACGGCAAGAAAAGGAAGTTTTGTTTACTACTGTAACTTGCTTGTGTCCATGGCTCAAATCTTAACCTACATTTCCTTTAATAGTAAGTAACGAAGCATCCAAATGTTCACAATTGAAGAGCACGCATACAAGAGACAAAATCAATCGTGAATTACTGCCTATTCACGACTGTAAATGCAATAATGTTAGCGCGATTCTTAACGTATAACGTACCATGGGCCAAGCGCACAACACCAGTTTCCTGCAGTTGATGACAGATGCCTTTGACGGAAGCTTTGTTTTGACACACATGCCAACAAATTATTGCAGAGTGATGCGAAATCAAATCATAATGTTTGGGAAAGCTTGATTTTAATGATAGTATCTGTTCCATATGTTATCGTCTGTCGGACATACACATAAACTGTCTCTAGTACCACCACTTACATTTGTATTTGCGAATAATTCAAGAAGCAGCCTATTTTGTGTGTCCGACAGAAGGTAATATAGGGAACAGAGATAAACTCAGCTGCATGTTGAAAATATCGACTTGAATAAACCGCGCTGCAACACGACGTGCTCAATCATTTTCTCCATGGCTGCACCACAAAATTATAATGAACTCCAATTTTGCAGAGTATATAATATATCTCTCACTTCCAGTGACGCTACGCCCCTCATGACAATCGCTTTGAAATTTCATGTTCCATGCCTGACCATGAGAAGAAAACAAATAGCAACTTATCACGCGAGAGAAACTCTTATGAAGATGTAAATCCATAACAAAGAATATGTCGGAAGTGCTTAAAGCCCCACAAATGTATATAAATATTTAGTTTTAATAAGATATGCATTTTCTGCATAGTAAGGTTTTATCCATCGCTTAAGGCTTATGAATTACTAAACATTCAATGACAACGCTATCTGTAGAACATCTGAGGTCCTTTTGCTTTCCATGGAAATATCTTAATATCTTAAAAGGTTATCTTAATCGTTAGCCATTTTTAGACAGTTAAAAATAAGGAACATTTTTTTATGTTAAGGATAGTTTGTTGTGGCCTATTTTGTTGAAAATGTGCACATCGCATCCTTGTATGCCGCTGAACATAATAGAACTTTGGTGTATAACTGACGTTTCGTTTTAGGGAGCTGTTCAGTCAGACGGATACAGACGCACTTTGTTTCAAAAATATGCTATAAATAGCAAAGAATGTAAAATGTTGGTTTTTCATGCTAGCGCAATATTTACCATTGGCTAGTATTCTCTTCTCGAGTTTTACCTCAAAGTAGACATAAAAAGCAACACTAGATTATACCACTGGCCCACCAGTGCAGCAATTTCTACCTTTTAAAGTCCGGACGGACTGCAATTAGGTATGTTGAATGGGATGCCTAACCACTAGTTTTCAAAGAGGCACACAGTGGCAGGTTACGCCAGGCTACAAAGAGATAACCGGAAGGCCGCTCGCCATGGCTTTCTCGGCGCTACTCAATGCTCTTTCAAATGGACCTCCTTGCTTTAATGCTCATTACGCGCCCACATTGTAGGCTGGCAGATATTTGTGTAACAACATTACAGTTGTCAACAAAATGACAATGGCGGTCGTTCTGTAATGGGGAATATACAGACATCATTTTAATGTAGGCGGTGGGAGAGGCCAGATAACAGGTTTAACTTCTTTATGCATTGCCTTGAATACTCTAATCATATTCTTGGAAAGTCCCCCACGTGTCTATTTTCTCTCAGAGCACCTCGTTCCATAGTGTCAAACGCATTTAAAATCCTATACCCTTTTGTTTTTTAAAATGTCATTATTACTGTTTTTAGAACAAACGTATCGCAAATAGTTAAAAAAAAAACTTTCTCTAGATTCTCCATATGGTCTCTTCTTGTGATATTGAGTAGCTTTCACTCCATTTTCTTCTGGCAAATTTGTAACATGGTTGTTCCTTTTTTTTGATGGCTAGTCTGCGAGCCATATATCATAGCCATATAGTAAGATGAACTTCAAAGCCCGGAATTTCTTCCAGGCTTGCGCAGTTATTCTTTCGATTTCGGATATTATCCCCTTTCAAATATTTCATTGAAACTTATTTTATACAAACCTACTATTTTAGTTATGTTTAGAGAGCAGTTGAACTCGGCTAGCAAGTGCTCTAACCCAGCTGCCTTCCCAATTTTTAAAAATGGTATTTCACGGATAACTTCCGCTGCGGTAATTTCATAACCCATATGCCTAAAGTTCCAGTCATCCTTTCAACGGTCAAACTAATTTGATTCCATACCTAACTCAATTCTTTCGTAGAATTGATTCACCAACACAAAATGGGTTACCTCAATGGACCTACGCCTTCGGATCTTCTACATGTCATTTTCCTCCAAGTTTTGACTAACTGACGCTCGTCTTCTGCCTTTGCGTTCTGTCGACTGGTTTTGCTATGCTTTATGATTTACTTATATTTTAAAGGTTGACACACACTGGTCTGTCACGACCGAACGGAAATTTGCAGCCGTCCGTCTTCCACGAAAGCTTAAACGCTCACTGCTAGGAATATTCCTATCGGAAAATATATTTGGTCAGCAAATATGGGTGAATACAGCAGAAAATTGAGGATGGGGGATAGAAAAGGGGGAAGAGAAAATGGATTTACAGAATCGAAGGGGGTGAAATTTTTAGTAATCATGTTTTTCCAGGCTTGAGAGAATACACTAGGAAAGTTCTTCACGACGTAACTGGTTTAGATGGTTTTATCATACAATTCTGTACAAACTTGAACCTTCTCTATACAGTCCGAAAGAATCTTCCTGGGAAGTGGCACATGGCTTTCGTTCCACTTGGGCTGTTCAGCAAAGAGGGTAGATGGACCAGCCCTCTCCTACGGGAACCGCTAAATAGTTCCACGCTGCAGGAATAATGATTTTCTTTGATTAGCAAAATATCTTTTTTCTTTCTTCTGTAATTGACAAGTGCAGATTCCGCTGATTTCTCTCTTTCCCCCTCTCTCTCTCCTTCTGCCTCTCCCTCCCTCCCTCTCCCTCCCTCCATCTCTCCCCCCATCTCTCCCCCTCCATCTCTCCCCCTGCCTCTCTCTCGCTCCCCTCTCTCTCCCTCCCTCTACCTCTCCCTCTCTCCCCTCTCCCACTCTCCCCTCTCCCACTCTCTCTCCCTCTCTCTTCCTGTCTCTCCCTCTTCCTGTCTCTCCCTCTCTCTTCCTTCCCTCTCTCTGTATTTTACACTGATCGCTGTACCTATTTGTGTTGGGCAGTTTGTTTTATTAACCCTCCTTGTTAGCCAATCGCTTAAGCCTACTGTATTTCCTTATTCCCCTAGTATCCACAAAGGAATATGCAATAAGTCTATTTCTTCAAGTGTTTATCTTGATTAACATGAAGTAGACACAAGAAGAAACGTTTGCAAGAATAGTTTGTATAAAAGTGTGTAAAGAAAGTCGCGTGAGTGCATACATTAGATGTGTTCGATTCTGTGGCCGGATAAAGCCTGCCACAAAATTTTACACCATCCGAAACATATGCACGTAAGGACAATAAGATACATTACGTTTGAGTATCCCAAATCTGTCCGACATTCACTAATTTCACAACCACATGAAATAAGCTGTTGAACTAAAAACGTTGTGTAAGTGTGAACATTGTTTTTTGCGCTGCCTTTGGGTTATTATCTCTTTGTGACCTGGCGAAAAGTAATAGTGTCCTTTGGTAAAACAAGGGATTAAGCATCCCATTCACCCTCATCATAGGCGGAACTTCAACTGGTAGAAAGTGCGGCGCTGAGGGAACATCTGCTATAAGATATAATATCGCCCATGCCTTAAGGGCCTTCCTCCTGCCATTGCAGTGCCAATTTTTCTCGTGAACGCCGTTGTCACGTGTTTTACTTAGGTCACTCTGAGGTGAACTCAACAAGCAGTCTTTAACAGCACTGAATGCACAACTGTAACAGACTTAGCAACAGTAGATTGTCACTGTTATATATAAATTGATTGGTAATTAACAGCAACTTACGTATTCAAATATTTCACTATCAACATCATAAATATAATACAAGGAATAATTATTTTACTGTCGCTCATAATATAAAATTGACTAAATTAAAAAGAAAACAATATTGGAATTCATATATTTAATATATTACCTACAACTGTCTTAAAGGTTTAACATTGTTTAGAGGCTTGGCTTATAAACCCATTTTATTATATTAATGAAATTTTAAAGCTAATATTCATATCGTATTTGATTTATATTTTGCTTTAATGTTGTATCAAATGTTTTTATGGTATAATTTACTCGACTTATCTTAATCAATACCTCTGTTTGAGCTCAAACCATCAATTTGCAGCGTATTAGGCGCACAAGTACAAAAACTTTGATAACTGATATCTTAATAAATATACACGTCAATGTGTTTTGCTATTCGTGAAATAGCTTTCCAACAACTGATTACAAGTTTATTACCTGATATCTTCTGTATGGTTAAAAGCACAACGCGAAATAAACAACACCTGGCGGAAAGACTATCTGTTTTGCTTCAGACCTCAGTGCATGACCTACTGGCTTAAGTAATGTGGGGTCATTGTCCTTGAAGAAAGCATTTGTTACCGCGATTTTTCTTTTACTCTGCGTCATGGCAACCGTGCCATGGGAACTGGGCAGTACTAACCTACCTCAAAACATACTACTCTCAATAAGCAAAATTATACGTCTGCAAATGAAGTAAACCTTGGTGTAATATTCCTCATTTACCAGCACAAATACCCGCACATCTACCCCAACAGACTGTACGTATTGCATTATACACAGGATTTGGCGGAGATCAAGTTCAATTAACTAAATAGCTAAGAAGCTAAGAGGATAGTTATTTGATTATAAGGCGCGTAAGTTGTGCTGGCACAGAATAGCAAATCTACTTACAATGTCCTAACAAGGGAACTGTATAGGTATTACTACTATTGTTTAGGAATTAAGCTGCACCAGATTTCCCCAGGTTACCACGGCTGCACATCACGGAAATAATGCTTCTTGCACTTCCACTAGCGGACTTTGGTTCTAGCATTGGTTGAGTACATGCATGTCTAGTGAGTATTGACGCTAACTGCGTATGTATCACGCATGCTTAAGAGAGAAAACAGAAATAAAGCGTTTATTTTTTAACCCCAAAATCAATACAACTATGGTAAATGATTAAAATTATCATTCGATGCTTGAACTTATTTTTAAACATTAGTTTCCTCAATGTGTAATTTTATTTAACTAAAATGAAACGGAGGTGCCTATTTTAACCCAACAAACTAGGAAAAAGTCAAATGTGTTGCACTCACAAAGCTCTGTCTACTTGTTAATAAAGAGAAACTTTCATTACAATTTACGAATTCATTATAGTATAAGAGGTATTCAAAGGGCTGAGGTGACATTCAGATTTTTAAGAAAGTGTATGGATATATTATGGTTTTGAAATTCCAAAAACCTTGCATGACAGAAATAAAAACGAATAACTACTTACCACTGAAAAAAGCATTAAGTAATTGAAAACTTAAAGAAATAACAAATAAGACCTCGAAAGTAGCTTCTGTCAAGTAAGCACTTTATTTGACGGAAAGTGCGTGCTTCAAAGAGATATAGGTTTTTCCGTACACGATTTAGTGCATCTCTTACATTTTAGCAGCTTTACTAGTGATTCAGAATGAATAGGACCCCTGTGGTCATTCCCTCAACATCCAACATGTACCTATATTTAGTTTTTAATGGAAATATGCTAAATATATCTATTGTAATCAAAATCGTTAGCTACCTTGGAGAAAAAAAATTAGCTCCATTTTTACTGTCTCTACCGGTAAGTAGGAGAAGTATTGAATTCCATCCAAAAATTCGATGTCAAGATTTCACCGAAAATGTGTGTTTTCAGACCTCCTGAGTCCAAAAGAAGCATTTTTAGAAGAAGGAGTCTGTTTGCGTCTGTCTGTGTGTCTGTCACTCTGTGGACAGCTAAGAAAAGTAGCTTAAAAACCAAAGTTGGTGTTTAAGTTTAACGTCTTTCAATGTTACGACACGAAGATTTTGAAGAAAATAGCCCCGCCCTAAACTACCCTTTACACAGAAAAAGTTTCGAAAATTTTGATGTTCTTGAAAATGGCTCTAACGATTTTGATTAAAATGTCATATGTTTGAGATATTTTTATGACAAATGAAATGTATATCTTGAAATTTTTGGCTATAGCCCCTATAGTCGTATTTACTCTGGACGATTTTTGCATAACCGGTAAACCGTTTGAGATAGACCAAATCATACTATACAAAAAATGTAGATCTTGCTAAAATACACAATTTATGTTTTAAATAAATTTTCTTGTAGGGTTTTAGGGTGTTAGGTCATTTTGGAGATATTTCTTGTTATGTGTGAGAATTTCGGAAAACTTAAAACTTTCGTGAAATGGAACATCGTTGTTCATCTTGTTACGCTCCGTTTTAGCGTTTTACTTACACCTACTACCTTTCCCTTTCCCTTTCCTTAATAACGTATTCCGCAGGATCTTGACAGGATACTACGAAGTAACACAACAAACTAGCATAACATAACATTTATTATAATGAAAGGTGTTAAACATTAACAAGCAATTATTAAAGACAACAGTAATTTTAAAAATGAATTCCGTTAGATAGTAACCTATAAATATTAAAATGAAACTACAAATTGGATAATGAACGCTGTTAGATATTAACATAAAAATTCTAAAATGAAAACAAGAACCTTTCCTATATTTGAAATCAGAAAATTTCAGAGAAAATACTAACTAGAAATCTTGCGTACAGTCTGTGACAATATCCACCTATACCGAGTTGCTCTCCGGTTTACTGATAAGGGGCCTCATACAGAGCAAACCCCCTTTGTTAACTGTCCCTCTGGAGTTTTCCCACTCCTACAAAGTATTATTAACTAAACTGATACTCATCCCGATGTCGGCACTAGAAGATATAGGATGCACGGAGAACTTTCAGCCTGGAGTAGCCACGCCCTGGTCGACAGTGTACAACGGTGTCCTCAGGTTTCACAGCCATTCATCGAAGCCTTCTTTGCACATAGGCGTCTCTTACCAGCCTTAACTGGCACAGTCACCTCAGAAGTCCATACCCCTCCTTTGCCAAAGGGCGAATTAGGCTTATGCGCCTATCTTGCATTCCCCACGACTGATCGCCGTGCCCACTTGCACTGGTGCCCGGGTTCTACTTCCCCTTGCTGATGGCTGACCCACACCTGGTCACATCTCACGGTAGACTCTCAACCACACACTCACCGCGCAGTAGAAACCCATAGGCAACCGGCTTTTGTCTCTGACGGCATCTCAAGCTGTTCCATCTTTTGCCGGCCACCCTCTCTTTTTGGCTCTTGAAACTGCCGTTCGTGCTCGCCCCCAATTAATCCGTTACAATCCTTTTGTATGTTAAGTGTGTAAAGAGAACGGAATCTCAAAGCTTTAAAGGATTTGACTATCGCACAAAGCCTACTGTATTCTACTATTTCCCTTGTATCCACAAGGAAATGAGCAATAAGATAATTTGTACAAATGTTTATTTCAACTAACACGAAGAAGATATAGGAATAAGAGTTTGTAAGAATGGTTAGTATAAGAGTAGAGAAAGTCATGTGAGTGCAACACATCAGATTTTTTTTTTTTTTTTTTTTTTTTTTTTATACATATGCTTCATGATCATGATTTAGATTACCTGCTTGTCATACCTTCCTTATTTTGTCCAGTAGCCTATTTCCTCACTTCTTTCCGCCGAATTTGATTGTTTTTTAGCTCCTTTTGGCTCATATTTTGTTCAGATATTGCCCAAAATTTGAGCAGAAGAGAGGAACTTAAATGTAGCGGTATCACTGCCAACCGACGACTGAACGTTTTGGGAATATTAATATGCATAAACCTAAAATCATCAATTTGATAATTTTTCGGTCATCTTTCAGTCCCTGTGTCCCTTAAACTATTCTAAATATTCACTAAACTCATAAATTATACAATTTGAATTGCGTATAACTCTTTGTAATCTAAAGCATTGTTCACGTTCACGGTATATTTTGGTAGACTTGTTTACTCGCAGCCTGTATCCAGGGGAGACGTGCCAAGGCAGTACCAAGGTATACTTCTTGCATCAGTAACTTGAAATCACTATTAGTCACCCTAATCCGCCCTCCAGTGATAGCCTACAATCATGTCCCACTTTCAATACCTGAAATGAACCACTTTTTTTCCAAGTGGAGGGAAAAGTCCATTTACGGAGCCCCATGCACTAGGATGGCACAGGAGAGAATTCAGGGCAGGATTTCGAAAGTACCGCGTAAAACACCTGCGAATGTGGGGTGAAGGTAAATCGGCCGGCCACTTGGACCTAAGCCAGGTGAAAGTGAATGCAAGGCCAAGGCCCTGAATACACCCTTGGAAATTCAAGATGGTAGTGAAGGAAGTAAACGGTGTAGGCATTCAAGGAGTCTTTGGTGTTACTGCTGCTTCCGTCGTCCACGACCTTATGGCAGTGAAAGCGGTGTAGTGTGCCCATGCTAGGTGGGCATGTCTTCTGGCTGAGGTCGCTCCTCCAGCATCATCAGAAGAGGTGGCCCGTTCTTTTAGGAGCCTTCGGAGCGACAGGTGCTGTCCTTCCTTCTTCCCCTCGAGAGACTTCTCGTAGCGGTTCAGGTCGTTCTTGGAGGGACAGAAGATTTTTATCCTCTCTGAGAGGCGGGCTAGCCCGACTAGCCCGACCCTGGTTTCGGACATCTCCAGGGCGGCGACTTTGGTTGTAATGTTGAGCAGCTCCTCTTGGACATCTTCCAGCTTTTGGAGTGTTGTCTGGTCCGGTGGAGGGTGTTTGGGCAGTAAGCGTGCTCTGGCTTACACTGCCCTGCGGCAGGCAAATCATGGGTGACATTTCAATTTGTACACTTCGAATTTTATATTGGCCAATAACGTTTTGCAATATCCCTGATAACGACCAATTACGGTCCTTTATAATCCTCGCGTTAGTGCAATTTTATCCGCATTATTTGTATTCACTAATAGAAACACTGGCTGACAATAATGGTTTCTAGATGACGTTTTGTTTTTCCAATGTAAACCTTATCGCAGTTCACACGAACCATCTTTCCCTGCGTCTGCCCAGCGGTTATCTTCTTTAAGGATAATATTGCATTGTTTGTTCAGAAGTTTAATATCTGGCATTCTTTCAACATGTTCTTTCCACTTTGGTTTCCAATATTCTAATTATATTAAAAATTCCTAAGGTTTCTCTTATATTTTTACTTGTTGTTATGTCTCTATTCGTACAACTCTTCAGACTGCGTAAGAATTTCATTTCCGAAGCCCATAATTTACTCTGTTGTTTTTTTAGTTAATGTCCAAGTCTCACTTCCATATGACAGTATAGGTACTTGTTACGTGTTTTGTTTATAAATGCTCCACTAATTGTTCTACAAACACTTTGAAATTTGCATATATTTTTCCTTATCGTAAGCAACATCACCTCCCAAGGAGTTAAAATGGCTCACCTGTTCTACACAATGTCTAATTGCAACTATTTTTGCTCTAATCGGTTATTTCCTATGAATTCCTTTGTTTTTATAAAAGAAATGTTCATATTACGTTGAGAACAAATTGTGCAGGGTAGCCTCGCTATTTTGGATAACAACCAAACCTTTGGAAAACAATAATATATTTAAAAGGTTCTTCACGGAATATTGGAAATAAATTCCATTGGAGAACGATTTTACCAGATAAATTCCTAACCACTCGCGGAATTACCAATCATAAAACCGTAATTTTTGATCCGTTTTGTTCAAATTGAGCCCATATTCTTTCTCGTGTTACCGTTACTAAGCCAGACTGTCAGCTGTTACAATTTTATATGTACTTGTGGTCAAGTTCTCTCTCTGACTGCGCACGCTGGAGGTAGATTAACTGTATCGTGTTAACCAAGCGGTTTCAGGACTTTTTTTTCTGTCTTTCATTCTTTCCATGCTAAACGAGAGGGACTACGTGCAGAGATAAAAGCGTTATACAGTACTACCAACCTTTCCTTCATCCAGCGGTGGTTAAATTGCGAGAGCTGTAGTGTGTAGAACAAAATGAAAAAATGAAGTGGATGGAAAATGCTTTTTTTAAGGTAGTATGTAATGAGATCTTGATAACGTAAAAGCTGCAGTAGAGGGTTTCCAAACGAAGGTAATATGTGAGCATATCGCGTGCAATTCATATAGACCCCTTGCATGTCATTCGACTGTCGCCCAGCGCCCTCTCGGGCGTAATTCACTAATGTCCTCAACATTCTTGTAAAGCCATTAGAGCACCAGCGTAGCCATTAGAGGCAGGTGCTGAGGAAATATATCTACAAGGATGGAAAATACTAAACAGGTTAAACCCGCGTTCATGAATGTGGCCTTTAGCGATATCCTCATTTCAACGGGATAACAGCCAGAGAAAATTCTGGATTATAAATGCAAGGAATATTTTCCAAATATAATATTTTGGTCACCAGTACGCTTTTTATAATAATCACAGTTGTTTCTTGCTTTCCCTAATCATTAACTGTGATAATAAGACAGAATTCATAGCAAAGCAGATAAATAATGAAAAAGGTTACTCTTAGAATAGATCTATTTACGGCGCTGGGATAATAGAAACACGCTAGAAGGGAAGTTCAATTATAAATTAACCCTAGCATCACCTTCTGTACTTTTTTTAAATTCTGTATTTTAATTTTTTATTGACAGCATGCACTTAATAGTGGTCAATCACTGTTTCTACTACTGAATTGCACAATTGTTTTAAAGTTTTCATTGTTGATCTTTTTGAGAAACAATGAAACGTCAAGTAGTAATGAAGTACTGCCCCGTCGGTATAATGTGATTCATGTAAAAAAGTAAAACTTAAATAGTATTAAATATTTCCTTTATAAACATGACAGGATATAATGCACAATTTTAAAATAAAGGTCTCAAAAGTTTCTCGTTTATTTTGTTATCAGTGGTACTCATAAGGTGCCCCCACCCCCTGTTGGTAGTATAAGTTCTGAAATAAGGTTTGGCTTATTTTGTTCTTTTGTTTAATACTTATAGTAAGCAGGGGAACTATATTGTTCTTCCCAAAAATATATGTAGTGATTTCGGTGAAAGTATATACTCTGACATTCCCTGAAGTAAAATTAATAAAAAGTAATAATTAAATATACAAATACTCGTTCTGAGAAAAATGTGTTTGTGTGTGTTTCTGTGAACTGTAAAACTCAAAAAGAAAATTTGGTGAAACACCAAACTTGACATTTAATTCCTCCATTTTCGAAGGAGGCAACACGAATGTTTTGAATAAAATATAAAATGTAATACAATACAACGCGCGCACACACAAAATGCGTATCTCGTTAAACCACACAATTTATGGTTATTCTTTTGTTGGGAAGTTAAACATTAAATCTTTATTTTTCGAGTCATTGTTTTGAATTTTCCAACGCTTATGCTTTTCTAAAATGGGAAGTGGTTATTTTTATCTCCCCCTACTTGGCTAGCAAACAGAATGGAATTTCAAAGATACTACATAACGCTAGCTCTTAATTTGACTATCGTTTAAGCTTACAGTATCGCGCATTTCCATATTATATAGAAGGAAATACTACATTTTCAAAATAGTTATCTCGCTTAGCATGAAGTGCATGGAGGAATTTGATTTTGAGATGAGTAGAGAAGATCATGTAAAAGTAACACACAACATTTTTGTTCAAGAAATGGCCATAATATAATGCTAATGAATTAAATTAGTATAATAAAGCACGAAAATAAACTTGTAAAATATAGGTACTGAATTTAACCGGCGTGATGCTCAACAGTTTTTCTTAAAGTTTAAGATAAATATATTGCACACTTTTTTGTTATACGTATATTTTAAGACCATGGTGTTACACTGAAAATCATTATAGCTATTTTTAGATCAAGAAAAGCATAGCTTCTTCCATGTAAATGATTGTTAAGAAAATTCCCACTCCCGAAACTATGTCCATGTCGCATCCTTGGAGAACACTAAACACCTATTTTAATATTTTACAAACTGTTCGTTTTTGAGTTGTGTTATGCTTGAAAACGTGTACGTGAACCCTTCATATTGAATTTGTGCATGCTAAGCAATATGTACTTCCTCTACACACTATGGATAAATAGTGGTGGAAGTAAAAATCGAACATCACAATTGTTGTAGCTAAAACACATCACCAACCCTACAAGGTTGTCTTGCTCATATGCTGAGAAACTAGCAGGATGGAGGGAGAAGTGGCGTTACCCAAACAAACTTACTGGGAATAAGCCAAAGTGAAATCTTCTTTCCTGCAGCTATGAAAACATAAGTTTCCTTGGAATCACTTGTACCAAAGTAAACCCTGTGGATAAAATAACGTAAGAATCTTTGTACTGAATTGGTCCTGTTAAAACTATAATTTTCAGTTCATATGAAGTGAATCCTAGATTTCCATGGAGATTTAAATCGCATGCAGAGATTTCATTTCGCTGCGTTGCCATTCTAAGATACTTCAACCGCGGTGCCAGGCTGCCAGTCGGCCACATGTAAGCGTGTGCCTACCTGGGCCTGGATGCGGCTAATGTCCCTTATTACACATAATAATAGCCATGGTGTTTCATTTCTCTTCTCTAAAAGACTAGTTTTAGCTGCTGCAAGTAGATTCCCCTTCTAGAACGTTCTCTTTCTCTCCTAGAACGAGGCGAGTTGAGCCTTGCAAGGTCGACTCGCAATTGACAGTAAAGTGGATAGTTTTATGTACTAGAAAGTTGACAAAGTTCAGATGAGTAGCGGTTCAGTTCTGTTGCGAGTTAAAACTCATTAGTTCAGTTGGTTATTTAATTCGACGGATCAGTTAATGTTTTGTTCTGCTTGTGTGCAACAGTGCTGTACTGTAATAATTGTGCTACGCCAAGTGCCTAAGTGATAAAGTGTGTTTAGCAATAACTAATGTCAGTTATACGTATAATGCTATAGAATTTTAAACTAGCACAAACATTATGGTAAAGAGTATCAATATTACTGTTCGGTTTTTAAAGGGAACTTGCTTCTCCTCGTGCGTAGCGAGAAATGAATCACGCGTGAAGTAACCACTTCCTCCTTTCACTTCACTCACTGAAGTATCGAGCATATTAGCTTAAAATAGCAGCACTCAATTTACCTCACAATTATCATCCCAACCTCACTCGTAGAACACACTGAGTAGCCAATAGTTTGAGACATAAACAACAATTTCCCTAATGTCATTGTGAGCACGCTTACTTGTATAATAATTGACAGAGGGTTCCAGAGTATTCGCAGGAGGCGGAGGACACAAACCTCCAAAAATATCTGGCTAACTCACGAAGTGCTTCTGGTGCCTGCGTTGAGTGAGAGCGTTGGCACACTTGTCTCCCCAATGAGCCAATTGGCCGGCGCTGAAGGACACGTTGATACCAGAATTATTGAGTGTTGGTGGTGGTGGTTGGGGTGGGGTGGGGTGTTGGGGTAATGCGGTCGCCTGCTGGCGCGTGCACGTGTCCGTGTGTACGCGAGCACGTCCCCGTGTGTGCACGGAGTTATGTGATATTATGTTCTGGATCTATCGCTCTCCTTAATGTTTGTCTGACACTGCCCTTTTCCTTTACTCCTGAGGCTGAAATCGAGCGTTAACGTTTGAGTATCACACTTTTGACATACAAGCAATGTGAGGCGGACTCATCTAGGGGCTGGTGTGGACCAGCGAAGCGAAACATGTTTTCCTGCTACTCAAGTGAAATATTTCCACACTCCTCCCCTTTCTCCGCTCACCTAGCCCCGATCTTTGTTCATAAGCTAATGAGTGTGTGTTGGACTTAAATTTACACCAATCACAGGATCACTCAACTAGCGCTGGCTAGAGAAAAACACTGTAGAAAACCAAAAGCATCGCCACTCGACTGTTCGTTTACATAACTTATGAGCAGTGCAACACAAATTCGGCGTACATCATTTTTATGGACGTATTAAATCAGCATGTGGAATATCAAAGTATTCAGTTATTATAATTAACTTCTAATAGAGGCTATTCTTATTGTAAAAGTGGATAAAGAATTAAAGTATCCCCCTTTGAAAACCTGTGAAACTATAAAAAAGGGATAAAATACTCAAAGTTTGGAGAAACGTGACCCAACTCAGTATCATCGCCTTTAAGCTTAAAGAAATTTCCCTTTTACGATTCAGTAGGAAATTGACCTTCCCTTTCAGCAAAGTTTCCTACGATAACAAATGTGGTATTCCTGTTTTGTGCACATATTGTAGATGCTTAACAGTTTGCTATTGTCAAATTATGAGAGAGAGATATGCAGATACATTGCTGATGAAATCCGTAAATGAGCGCACATGTTCATAATCTGCAATAAAATTTGAGTTAACATCCATAGTTTATGAGGTGAAGTTCACATTTTGGTAACAAAAATTGATGGGCGACTGTTAGCGTGCTGTATCATTACTTACGTCACCAAAATGACAGATGGTGCATTAGAGCAAACAAGCGGGATAATTCGGGGAATAGAGAAACCCAGGCGTAATGCTGTACGAAATATTACTGACGCATTCCACTCAAGTTATCCCCAAGGTCTTGTGGACATACCATATGACAAGACTCAGTTGGAATAAAGTGACTCCTTGAAGACATTGTGGCCACTGATAACACGGTTCGTATTGCTATAATTCTGGCACCAAGGCATCAATGCAATTTTAGTCCAAAATGTTAAATTTAATTTTCGGAGGTAGAACTGGAACTAAAAACACGGACGCACGCACGCGCGTACACACACACACACACACACACGCACGCACGCACACGCACACGCACACACACATATTCAGAGTGCTCAAAACGGAGTGCTTCACCGTCTGTGTACGTGGTAGAAAGGGCAATATTTTAATCTAGATGATTGCTTCTAATGTCAAGAATCCCCGATATGGCTACAGAGGTTAGAACTGTATAAAAATGGTTTACATGGCGCGCATCAAATGGTTGGTGTTATCTTGTCATGTCATCTCTTCAGTAGTCAGATCTGTTTCAAGTTGCCATTGTATTTGATCAGACTAAATTCTAGTGTTTGGTTGAGCACTCACGTGTACGAGCCTGTTAGTTTATTGATGGTTAAACGTATCATTAACTCCCAAAGTTAATGAGTGGAACTCACGAAACAAGAGACAGCTATACTGCGAAAATGTGACGTTTTCCAGGAAAACTGTTGTTCCGTAATTACATTACCTTCACAACGTCCACTTATTGATACTGATTCCACCATTTAAGATTTTCTTCCAGTTAAACGTGCCTAGATTTCAATATCCCGTCATACGCCCCAAGAGACTAGAACAAGTTCTAACTTCTCAGCTGAGTATGGTCCCTTCGAAACCCTAAGAATGAATCTCCGTAATATACCTAGTCATTGTAACATAAGACGGACCATCAGAGACCTTGTAACAACATGCCTACTCCATATATCTACAGAGTTACACAACCTTCCCTCAGATTTATACCCAACTTCCTCGGAAGCCAGCAACACAAGCAACGAAATCCACCCATCTTATCAGGAGATCTTAGGCAGTTATAAGTTATATATACTTCACCCACATTTTTAAAGGTACATTTTGTTTTCAATCACATTGCAGTTAAATCTTTTTAGCTACCTTCAAATAACTTTGTGTATCCGACTTCATACCTTTTACGTAGCTTCTACAAACTAATAGCTCGTTTCATTACACATTTCGCTATACTTACACAGGTATGAATGAAATGGAATCTATAGCCAGATTTTTGAACACGGGTTGCTATGTGCTGGGCATAAATTCTACTCAGTTTATTTGATACCGCGGGAAACAAATCAATAGAGATAACACTTCAAAATAATGCAAAAATAATCAAACATTTAAACCAGTATTAATTATATTGTGACAAAATTCAGTCCAGTTACTTTTCTATCACTTCTAAAATGTTGCACAAAACACACTTCCCTTCTACTGACGTAAACAGTTCTTCGTGCTATGACAACTTACAAGTGTTCTCATAACCTTGCACAGTCATTTTGGTGTTTTCACTTCCTCTGTCTCTCATATCTTAATTACGACGCTACAATCACACTTGATGTACTAGATCTTCTTACGACGTACCAACACGACAAACACACACACTCACACACGCGCTCACTGACACGCTGGCCAACTCACGTCTGTAACTCAACTCTAAAACTCACTTCAACTGTTCCTCTCAGGTCTCTTATATTCTGGGGGTGTCGTCACACGGACTTTTCGAGTTACACGCACGCACGCACGCACGCACGCAGGAGTCTCGCAAACGTCCTCAAAACCTCTTTTGTTTTAGCCGCTTCGAGCGTTGACAGTCACGTACACACAGCAGTCACGCGAGGCAACCCGGCCCTAAAAGCCTTCGTCCGCTCACCGTCCCGCCATGTTGTGTGATGTAGCTTGGCCCCGTCCGTCCTTTGTTGTGCATCGAGCCCGAATTACAGTATCAAGAGAATGACTGATATATAAATTATTTCAAGTACATTGTGTGTTTGCAAGATCTAAAATGTTTGTGAAATAAGCTTGTGTCTATAACTTAGGTTTACTCATTACACTAGATTATGCTTCTGAATGACGATGACTTCATAAGCTGTTTGCAGAAGTTATAGTACATTTTATCGGTACTGTAAATACCTAATTTAATTAAAATAGTTACAGTAATTTTGAGGAAATTACCTCAAAATCATGTTCCCAGTTGAATTTTGGTATGGAATTTTTGGTTGGATTGCAACGCCTTCTCTACCTAATATGACCGTCCTTGAGAAAGTAAAATCTAAGGCCAAGAGATCCTTGTACATTCCTTGTGATGTGTGGCTCTGGAGCAAAGTTAGCGTTACGTGTTTTACCTTTGAAATTTCTCATACACTGTAAATGTTGCGGCTATATTATATAAATACTTTACAATTAAATTAAATTTACTTACATACTGTCGACAAGAATTTTGTAACAATTTTAGCAACATGACGATTATTGTAGTTGATCTTTAACAAAAAGTGAGGTTTATCCTTTGGGCGTGCTGTACCTATAAATTATTGCACATAGCTAAAATTAATCTCCTTTGTGCCAAGGGAGCAGACACGAAAATTGATGAAGTAATAAAGAAATAATTTCCTTCTAACCTTGCACGGGCACTTATAGAGCTTGAGATTCTAATAAAATTTTCATTGTGCAAATTCACTCAGAAGCAGAAGACTGTTAGACATTGTAAGAAGTTCAAGAACTCCTACGCCAACTCTGGAACAAAGGAATGGGTTTTCTGTGGTCCTTGCAATGAATACGGAAGGTCACGTGAGAAGTTGACAAAGAGCGTGTGTTGGAAAGGTTTATAAAGAACATTTGCAGAGCATTGAGGTCATTTGAGTAAGATTTCTGTATGATTGCGTCATCAAAGGGCTTCTTCAATACGATTTTTGAAACACTGTTTTTAAGATTTAGTTTGATATTTGTTTATTTCCCTGCTTACATATAATACAATCTTGCTAAATAATACATTTCAGCATATAACACTTCCTAAATTAGGCTTCTCATATTTTGCAATAACTTCGTTTTCATGATTTTCTCCCTGTCTCTTGCTCCTTCTTAGAGCCCCCCCCCCCTCTCTCTCTCTCTCTCTCACTCATTCTTCTGACTAATTGCTTCTCCACTATTATGCGCTAAAAGTCTATTGCTATTGTATTCTATGCTAAAGGAGCTTTAAGTCCAAAATAGACCCCCTGCGCAATGTAGTTGTAGCACACCTGCCAGTGGCGCTGAGTACCCGGGTTCGATCCTCGTTACCGGTATGGGGATTTTCTCCCGCTGAGAGGTCTGTTCCAGGGGGCATTCAGCCTCGTGATGCCATATTAGGACCACCGGCACTGCAATAGAGACAATATACCTAGATCCCATCAAATCCTTGTTGGGCTTGAAGAGGAGATCGACGGTTCCTGATGAAATCTAGGAATCTACCTGGCGAGCATAGTATGCCAGCGTGGGCAGGCATCAACACTTGGGTGATAAGCAGTGGGCTCATCCCACCAACAAGGCAAAGAAAATATCTGATGGAATCAGGACTGAAAAATGCAATCCCATAGCCGGGATTTGAATCACGGATCATCCGCATCCAGCGGCTGCTCTAACCACTAAGCTACCGTGGCCAACTTGCCAGTACGACATTAAATTACCCAGCTGATTCGTACTGGCAAGTTGGTCATGGTACCTTAGTGGTTAAAGCAGCCGCTCGATGCGGAGGATCCGTGGTTCAAATCCCGGCTATAGCATTGAATTTTTCAGTCCTGATTCCACCTCTTAAACATTGCCCATACACGGTTTGTGTGTTTAAAAACAACAGCAGCAAGCTTGTTGGCATAAATAAATAAAAAAATTCTGATTATGCACTCACATGACTTGCTCTATTCTTGTACTAACTACTGTTACAAACTCTTACACCTTTATCTTCTTCATTTTAGTTGAGATAAACATTTGCAGAAATTATCTTATTGGTAATTTTCTTTTAGGTGCAAGGGACATGTGGACATACAGTAGGCTGGAAGTGATAGTACTCAAAAAGCTTAAAAATTTGCATGGCTAAGAGATAAAGTAAATAAATGCTTTCGATTTCAAAAGGTATAAATATTGCAAAACTCACCAATATAACAAGGAATATTTCCAAAGTGAATTTGGACACATATTTGGTTTTTTAACGAGATCTACATTTTTGTGCAGTAAGATTTGGCCCATCTCTTACGCTTTACCAGCTATGGAAAAGTCATCCCGAGTAAACAGAAATACATGGGCTATAGCCAGAAAATTAAACATATACATTTCATTTGTCATAAAAATATCTTAAACGTGGTATTTTAATCAAAATCATTAGAGCCATTTTTGAGAATATCATGTTGAAAAATTTCCCATATTAAGGTAGTTTAGAGTGGAGGAATTTTCATCAGTCTTCGTTTCACATCCTTGAAAGATAATAAACTTAAATACCGAATTTGACTCTTCATCGACTTTTGGTTTTAGAGTTATGCTGTTCATAGGCTGTCTGCACACAAACGTTTTCCTAAAAATGTGTGGTGTTTTTTTTTTTTTTTTTTTTTTTTTTTGTTCTTTATTGAGGACGTCTCAAAACCTATTTCTGGTGAAATCTCAACATCGAATTTGGGTAGAATACAATACTTCTACTCACTGTACGTAATAGAGAAAGAAACAAAAACGTGCAAGTATTCTTATATATTTTTGAGATCTCTTCAGAATATTAGCTACTATACAGGGTGGAAGCGAAATAATCCACTACACTTTAACAGCGAGTTTCTTGTATTGTGAATACGAGTGGCCCAAAGGGCTGAAAAGCTTATAGGTTTTTAGGAAAAATAATTTTATTAAAACATTTATCATCTGACTGCATTATTATTTTTAAAGGTTCTTAATTTATGGTTATATTTATAGAAAATTCGATAACGGAGAACCCTTTCCTTTGGCGTATTTCAATAGATGGAACTGTTTTGGTGTAAATAATTACATTTTGAAAATCCACATTTGTTGCTTTTTACTATCTTCCGACATCGTTTGGGATCGCGGGAACGTTTACTTAAATGCATGCTTTTTTTTTCTTTTTTTTTTCTTTCTTTCTTTTTTTTTTTTTTTTTTTTTTTTTTTTTTTTTTTGTTTAAGGTTATTGCAGTGGAGAGTAAATTTGCATTACAAATTATGCTTTATTAAAGATTTAGCAGTTATTAGTACCACACGGTTGAATACAACCAAAGTAACGGTATTAATAATATGAGAGGTGTCACACATGAGCAACATAACCTTTGAAATGCTGTCATAGTTGCAACACATATGTCTGGCAGACGATATTAAAACTGTAATATGTGTTTACCCCAAGTGCCGGTACCATGACGGTAAACATTACGCACTGGTTCAAACGAGATGGTGCACTACCTTACTATTATGAACCTGTAAAGGTCCATTTCAATTCGTTATATCTACCCTAGGTGGCCCAATACCTTGGCCACCAAGATCTCCAGATCTAACCCCATTAGATTATTTGTTTAGGAGTTACTCAACGATATTGCGTGTAAAACAAATCCACTGAAAGGATAGTTAAAGCATATGCATCTGTCACACTCGTAGTTCTCAGAAACGTACATATGGTTACAAGGAGGCACGTATTTTGACTTAAGCAAAGATTAGAGCACCGTATTTAGGTAGCCACACTTCGCCATGCAGTGTACAGGACGATCAATCCGCTTCGTTTTAAAACAAAGAAAAATCGGTAGGGGTGACGCAATAACCAAACACTAACTCATGTTACTATTACTCTATGGGAGTTCACAAATTAAGACTTACGGCTGAACATGACCATCACTGAAAATACGAATGAGAGTTCATTTTATGTGTATATTATTTTTAGAAACGATGGAACGTTTTGACAAATAATTAATTGTTCCCATGTTCCTGAGGGTGGATGCATTTTGATGCTTTAACATATGGCCAGTAATTTGATATTCATGATATTTTTCCCCGCAATAATAACGAGAGCATTTCTCTCTGTCCTTTCTCCATGCGTGGGTTCGCGCACGCACTAGCAAACAACAAAACTGAGCGGCCTTAAAGCTACTGTTCTTCCCGATGGCTTTATTCTGTAAGGCATACTCTACTTTCAACTCCTCATTTTTGTTTCTTGTTCCTTGGCCAGGAGCTCTATCGGAAGCTATATGGCCACACTAACTCTATGGAGGTAACTACGTGTCGTGCTAACAGTACAAAAAGAAATAAAGATACCAAGTAACCAAATGGTGAGATTATCGTGGGTACATTCACATAAACAGCATAACCAGATACTATAATAAAGAAAGACGTGGTTCAGTAAGATATAGGGTAGAAAAGGCTGAGGAAAAGATCGGAGTAAAAAAGAAAGATGGAAAGTAATAGGGAAGAGAAAAAAAAACAATAAATGACGAAAGAAACAAATAAAAAAATAAAGGAAAGAAAAGGAAAGAAAAGGGTTTTATAGAGAAATATATGGTGTAGGTGCCTATATAAATTTACACACTTACACTCATAAATAGGCTTAGAAACACTGACATACTTACGCAGCTACACTCAGATATACATAGCTATATAAAATCGTATATTAGAAAACGGGTGCAATCCGCTAGTAGAGAAGAGGGACTACTCCCCACGCACAAAACCTTTGTGTCTATGTGGTTCCGGACTAAAGTAGAAAAGAAAGAAAAACGTCAAAACTGGAAACCACAACGTTGTATGTGGCGAAAAATCGCCTGTAAAACGCACCCATCGTTCAGGGACAGTAAATAATTAATCGCCACCGGAAAAACCAGAACTTGAGAGTACATATCGGCATGAAACCGCTCTACATGGTGTGCTAGGTTCAAACATCCTAATAAAAGGTTGTCTAAGGTGGTCTCTTGACCGCGGTGGCAATAAGGTGTGGTCCCAGAACCATAGCGGAACAATTACGCCGGACTGTAGCAATGACCCACACGCATCCGCGAGAACAGTGAGACGAAGTGACGCGGTTAGCGTAAAGGAAGACAGGGACAAAAAAAAAAAAAAAAGCATGTCCTGCATGTGTAAAGGCTTTCCACTCCTGGATCCATTGAGAAAGAAGAGAATGTCTGCCGGATATAAATAATTCCCGCGGGGGTACTCCGATTGGAAAAATGTCATTGGAAAAGCAAACAGATTAGGCTGAGCGCTCGGTGGTCTCGTTACCATAGACACCAGAATGAGTAGGTATGCAGGCAAAGAGTACCCTCCTGACGCAAAGGGTAAGATGGAGCGAATTTAGTGCCTGTGCATACCAACAAGTATGATGTGACAGCGTAGGGCACTGTAGCGCCTGAAACACACTCAAGGAATCAGTATAAATAATCGCTGTTGTGAATTCCGTATCCCGTAGAATGCCTAGTACCTTGGGGATAGCGAAAAGCTCTGCAAAATGATTAGAGCAAAAATCCGGTAGCCAAAAGGTACGTCGCACCACCAACTCTGGTGAGAAAAAGGCCAATCCCACCCTCGGGGGGTCCCTCTGACGTGAGCCGTCGGTAAAAAACGTTAGGAGGCCATCGCCTGCGACGGAAATGGGAGCCTGGTATAATACACGGGCTCGGAAGGCTGCAGCATAATCTAAAACACCCACACAGGCCGTGACATACGAAATGATATGTAAGCCTGTGGCATAGTTAAAGAAATAGCACTGGTAAGCTTCGGCACGATGCCGGTTAAAAAGTATGGGCAGCAAAACACAATCAAGACCTCGGAAGCCGTTGTACCAAAAACGTCGATGCTCCAGCTAATGATACAGCCGGGTGGCAAGGAGGCGTTCAAAGAGTTTGCGGGGGCAAGAGGATAAAGCGATGGGTTGAAATTTGGACGGAGATTGGGAGAATTTCCTGGTTTCAAGAAGGGGAGAATTGTGAAGTGCTTCCAAGTAACAGGCAGAATATCAGTACGCAGAAAATAATTATAGCAAACTAAAAGTTGCTTCTTCCAGGAATGTGGCAGTTGTCGGAGCATCGCATAGAAGAGCTCATGAGGACCAGGAGAAGTGGATTTAGTACCCGCGAGAGCAACTATCAACTCCGACTGGGTGAAGAATCCAGCAAGGGATCCTCAGACATGAAAACCAGCGATAGCATGCACGGTGGAGGAGGTGATGCCGGTGATATGTGTACGATGGCGTACACATATACAAAAGTTGGTGAGGACCTCAGGTTCTACAGGATTCTGCAAGCTACGTGCAGGCAATTCACCCCTAAAGGAACGATTCAATATCCTCAGTTCCTGCATAGGCGTTTCAAAGGAAAAATAACTGCCCTTCTACATCCAGAAGAGGAGATACCGTCTCGTCACCGCTACCACTTGTTTATAGTGCAGATACTCTGCGAGGGATAGCGAGCGCCGGTAAGCGGTCATTACTTGTCTGCGGCGAGCTATATAAATGGAATATTCTGGGGTCCCCCAAACCGGAAATCGTCGTCTCCTGGCACGAGGCACGTAGTAGGGATAAAAGGTATCCAAGTAGTCATGTAGGATCTCCATGAATTCAGTATACTTATGAATTGACAGTAACCCCAGGCGCTCCAAAAGGAAACTGCGGAAATTATCCCAATCGATATGGGGCAGTCGACGACGAGGCATTAGAGGAAGAAGAGGTGCGATATTGTAGTAAAATAAGGAAATGGTCACTTCCCCACGAATCGGGCAAAATGGACCAATTCCAAAGAGAAGATTTACCACGGCTGCACAAGGGCCAAATCAAGCACTGTTGGAACGGTATCGAGTGCAGGAGGGCATGTAGCTAAAGGATGATTCAAACAGCTAGTCTGGTGATGAAGGAGACAGTGTGAGAATCGCTTCAAAAGGAGTGCCGGAGATTAAAATCACCCAAGATAATAAATGGTGGCCGCAAGTGTTGGAAGGACCGATCCCATAGTGACTCAGTAGGGGAGAGGTAAGGGGATTATGTAGTGCTAAAAGCGTCAGGGAGCCGAGAGGTATTCTCACAGATTGTGTGGAGTGTGCGAGCACGTTTACTCCGTAAAGAAGAGTGCCACACCACCGTAACCATCCGCGCGGTCAGAACGGAGAATGCGAAAGTAAGGGAGAGAAAAGGGTAGACCCGGTTTCGCAAAAGGCTGAAACGTGTATGTTATAATGACAGATGGATGTTAGTTCTGGAAGCTTAGAATGTAAGCTTTGGGCGTTCCACTGCAAAAAAAAAAAAAAAAAAAAAAAAAAAAAAGCATGGTCGGAAACTAGTTTCCAAGGAGACGGAGATACTAGTAATATAACAAATAACCGGTAAGCAGCTACCGAGCGTAATGCAAAATTTTGTGCATTTGGGTTTCCGACAAATGTAGCCCAAAGTCACGACTGAGAGTTGCAAAGCCGGGGCCACAGGTAGTGGCTGAATATTCCTTGTAGAGGCGGAGGATTGGTCTCCAGTAATCACCCTCGGCAACATATGGTGGCTATCACCCCCAGCAGAGGGAAATATAGCTGAATGAGAAACCGAGGGAAATCTACCTGACGGAGCGTAAAGAGTATCAGCGTAAGATTTCGGGAGTTTCGGAAAGCCATGCTGTATGGTATCTTTCTGCGGTTCCTTAACTTTGCGCTTTTTGATGTTGCCAAAGGGAGGTGAGAGGGAGCAAATGTGACCGCCGGGGGACGCCACTGAGCGTAAGCTACTCAAAGCAGAGATGGCCACTCGTTCCAGTGTGTTCAAAGACTCTTTGTGGAAAGGAAGGGTGTTCTGAGTATTATGTGGTACCTGTTTAGCCGCATGTGAAATGGTACAATTTTCAGCAAGCGTCAGGTGTTGCATTTGCAGTTGGCGTACAAGTTCCGAACATTTTGACTCGGATCCCCGCAATGAATACAACGAGCCACTTCAGATGTGCCTGCGGGGAGCGGTTGCGCATCACCACAACGCACACTTCGGGCTTTACTGCGGCAAACCCTGGAAATATCGCACACAATTGGTGCAGAAGCGCAAGGCCGGTAGGTAAGATTTCACAGGAAGAGAACCATAATATAGGTACATATATTTTGTCTGGAACGGAGGACGCTCGCCAAGTAATTACAATGGATGTGGTTGGTATGTAATACCGTGCCATCAACCACATAGTGGTTGTTCCACCAAAATCTCAGACTCCGGTTAATCCTTGTTCACCTGCCGGACAATTTCCTGCTTATAGAAAAGATTAAAGGGAATAAAGTCCTTCAAGTGATGGACTGCCAATAATGGGGACTGTAAGAAAACTTTTGCCTGAGCTAAAGCAGTAAAGGTGACTATAACCTTGCGGTTACCACTAGGGTGGATGGAGTATGTTCCCTGTAAGGCATTTGTATACAATAACTTATCAATAGTAACAAAATTCAATGACTTACGTTCTTCTTATAAGGGAACAAGATGGACCTCATATGGCCCCAAATCGGTGTCCTATCCGTGGGCCCTGGTGGGTCCTCCGTAGATGGCGGACGATCCTCCTCCATGGTTGGAACACCTCCAATGTGCCGTCAGAAATGCGAACACAACAAAGAAAAACACTCCAGCACAAATACGAAGAAAGAAAAAAAAATTTGAAAGAATAAAAAATAAAATAAGTGTTAAAGGAGGTATAATAAGCTAACAAAATGAATAACAAATCAACAGGAAATAGTAGGGTAAAGGGAAGATAAGAAAAGGAACAAGGAAGGAGAGGTGGGTCTATTTGACGCTTTGCATCTCTGCACTAACAGCACCCGTGACAAACACCTCACATCTCTAACTACTCATTTAGTAAAACACTAAACACAACTTATAAATCCTCCATCAGGGTCAGGCAGAACGGTGTCTGCTCCGAATCCACTGTGCACGGAATCCGCGTTAACTGATACAGTTAACGATGAGCGCGTTTGTTTCAAACAGAAGAGATGTAGTCATAGTTTCACTATGTAAAATCGAAACTACATCCATTGTCATCCAAACATGTGAGACTCGTTCAGACTCTAGCGCATTATCTGGAACAGCAATATGCAGTTGCCACGAGGAGTGCTTATTTGAAGCACAAGATCTGTTTTGATTTTCCTAAGTTCATCAGAGAAAAAAAAAGTTCAAACTCATGTGGATTAAAAAAGAATTATTTTGTTGTTTAACGACGCTTTAAATTGCCAGAATCACATCAGCTCGACAGTGTGCTGTTATATCGTCAACCAGGAGTTCTTTTACATGCCAGTAAATCTACTGACATGGAGCTGTCGTTTTTAAGCACAGTTAAAAACCATCGGTGTGGGCCGGGTTTGAACCCGGACCTTGGGATCAGTAGTCTAACCCACTGAGCTACCCAGACCGACAACACAACCGACTGTTCAGTGCGTAAGACACATGTGGAGCAAAATACTACTGTCATAGTGCAACAGAGGGAGCACATACTCGCAAAACAACATTCGAATATTACCTTACACAGTTCTTTGAACACGACTGTGCCAGCTGAATCTCTGCGCTTGTTTGTTGTCACTAGATTTGTTGGTAGATCTATGAGTTCACGTTGCAAGTTAACTCTTACATTGACTATATCTACAGTAAAAGGTTTAACAAACATTGAAATGTCATTCTCAAGATTCCTGAACTCATGGAATCTATGTGAAGTAAGCTCGGTTTCAACTCCTCAAGAATGGGACTGCAACTAATTAAGTTTATCCTCTGGCACAGTTCCAAGTGATTTTTAAACAAGTAATTCATAATTTCATTTGTTAGTTAAGTGTTGTCACATGCCAAGGTATGCTTGTTATGTTTAGGTTATAAACCTTCTAGAACTTTGGCACGCTCTAAATCTGCAATCTTAATAAGCAAATGATGATGATGATGATGACGATGATAGAAAATGTATGCAATATATATAAAAACGTACTTCAGAAAACACTTGCTAGTTTTTTCGTTGTATGCCGTTCAATTGGCTCGAACAAAAGCATGTAATATCTTGTTACAAATGAGGGAGACGGTGTTGACACAGTTGCTCGCCATTCATTCATTCTCGCGTCGTCGTTCGACCAGAGCGGACGTGATTTGCTTCTCACTGGTGGAAAGACGGTATCCAGAAAGCTGACTCGCCGAAGCAGGAGATCCCGTGCCGACTTCGTGGAGTGTTGTGGTGTGCGTCGGTGGATTGCACGCTTCAATCAACGGACTAATACATACATATTAGTCACAGTACAATTTGGTGTAGTTCCTAAAGGGGCTTGGCAAGGAAGCTTTGGAACTCACCACAGGCTAGCTTCCCGGAGTGGCATAGAAAGCTACTCAGGTATTTCCCTTTCTTCCTACTCTTTTACTTTATTCTTTCTTTCCTTGACAGACTTTCAGACTGACTACTTACGTGACAGCGGGCTCACAAGATCCTAGCCAAGGGTTGACGGCTTTGTGCCTGAAACCTCGAGCCGAAATGGCTCGCAAAGGCGCCGCCTTAGAGGAGGTGCGGTCCTCTGTGAGCAGCCGGAGGGCAACCGCGCTTACTGCCGATGATGGACAATTACCTTCGACATCATCTTCATATAGATCTTTATCACCTGAAGCACTGGAGCCAAATAGGAAGCGCTCCAAGACCGATACGCAAAAGCGTAAGTGCTCTACTCCACGCCACATACCCATGGCAGATCTAGAGAGCCTGGGTTCAAACAATCCCTTACCTGAATCTGACTCCGAGTCCGATATGGAGCTGGGGGAGTTTACGGTTGTGGAAAACCGTAAACGGGGAAAACAGACGCCATCACCAAATATGATGCAACATGCACAGGATGTTGCATCATCCAATATGATGCAACATCCTCAGAATGTTGCATCATCCCAAGCGAAGAAGGGGCCAAGAATTCCGCCAATCATTGCGGACGTATTCCCTAACCATGTTAGGGTAATGCGTACATTGGCCAAACACCTCAAGTATACTTTTGAGGCAAAAAGGAAGCCTAAGAGCGTCCATATCCTTACCCACAGTTTGGGTGATTTAGAAACCGCTAAGTTGGTGTTACGGGAAATGAACATTACGTTCTACTCGTACTCACCACAACGTCCATACATTGAGCGTCGAGTCATCAGAGGCTTAGACTCAGAGTGCACCCCTGATGAAATCAAAACTGCACTTAAAGAAGAACATGGCATAACTGTCAATTCAGTGGCACAGTTGAAGAGAACCGTTAATACCGAGGGGGGTATTAACAAAGTTCTCATGCCACTATTCTTGGTAGTACTTGACAAAGTACTTAACCAAGAAGTACAACCAATTGACACAGTAAGGAAACTAATTTTCACTGTAGTCAAAGTGGAAAGGTATTATGGCAGAGAGGGACCTGTGCAATGTTACCGATGCATGGGGTACAATCACTCCAGCATGATGTGTGAGCGAAAGCTTACATGTCTGCGGTGTGCAGGGAACCACTTGCTCGAGAACTGCCCTAAACCTAGGGAAGAGTGCAAGTGCGCTAATTGTGATGGTACACACGTAAGTGTGTACAAAGGATGCTCCACAAGGAAAAAGATCATAGAGAGCCGCCGCAAGAACCGCCCAGATGATCAAGTGGTTCGACCAGGTGTGTCCTTTTCCAATGCCTTAAATAAGGCAGAGTCCACTCTGCGTCGAGTGGAACAAGAGGCTGCTACACCAAAGAGCGATTCCCCATCAAATTCTGTGCCACCACCTCCAGGTCCTATAGAAAAGGCAATAGTGCCTAAACCCCCTGCACCAAAACCACGCAGGAAGAGGAGGAACAGAAAACCTAGGCAGAGCAAATCTTCTGCCCCCAATGCAACTTCGGAGCCACAAGCTCCTGTAATAACTACAGACGCACCTGTAGAGGCAGAGCCTATATCCAAGGTTAGGGATATTCCCCCTACCCCTATTCCACCAATGCCTAACACGGCAACATCCTCCTCCACACTAGCGACTATTTCGCAAAGAGACCTGGAGGAATTTAGCTCTTTATCCTCATGGTTTGGGGATTTAATAAACAAGGCGTTACCTGCTCTGAGAAACTGTAAGATGCAGTTGAACAACCCCAACCTGACCCCCATGCAGAAGCATTCCATCTTGCTTCAGACACTGGAACAGCTCTACCCCAACTCCGCTCAATAATGGCTGGAAGACATGTCCGGAGACCATTTAGAGCTGCGATTTGGAACGCAAACGGACTACGGAGTCATTACCCAAATATTTCTAATTTTGTACAGTATTTCGGAATCGACATTCTGATGGTCTGTGAAACTCATTTGGATGCTGCCACCAACTTCTCCCTCCCTAATTACGTCACCCATCGGTCTGATAGGGTTGGCCGACAAGGGGGAGGTACAGCCATCTTTGTTAAGAACCATATTACACATAAGCCTTTCCCTCTTCCACCACTTCAGCATGTAGAAGCCTGTGCTATTAGGCTATCTTTAGGTGGTCTAGATACATTGCTGATAGTGGCATATGACCCCCCTGATCACCGCTTCTATGAAGCAGATTACACGGCTTTATTAAACCTCCACCCTGCGGTCTGCATTGCAGGTGACCTAAATGCAAAACATGCCAACTGGCATAGTCGTGCCACCAATGCGAAGGGGCGAGGACTATTCCGCCTTATAAGCGGTAACCCAAGCCTCATAGCTCATGGACCGAGAGAGCCCACTTTTCATCCTGCCCGAGGGAGACCGGACGTGCTGGATATTATGGTCACTAAAAACTTTAGATTCCACATAGACCTGACGACAGTCAATGAACTGGATTCTGACCACGATCCTGTGTTAATCGACACCAATGTTAACATGTCAGCATTGGTAACTCCTGATTGGTCGTACGAGGTAGACTGGGATGCAGCCGTCCTTGAACTGAACCAATCAGTGGATCCCAGACCGCACATAAATTCTATCGAGTCGTTAGAATTAGTGGCAAATGCATTCTCCCGACAAATATCAAATGTGATACGAGGGCATACTTACCGCATTCCTTGCAATACTCCTAACCCCACAACCATCCCAAACGAACTCCGACTGTTGCTGAGAGCTAAGTCAACAGTTCGGAAGCTTTGGCAGCGTTTCCGCCATCCCAGTTTGCAGGCAATTTATCTGCGATTTAAGACCCTGGCTAGACGCCTCTTACGTGTACATCGCAAAGAGGCCTGGGAAAACACCCTGAGGAACGTAAACCTCTCTGAAAAGAAGCCCTGGCGGATAATTAAATCCCTGAGAAGGGACAAAACGCTATATCAGCATCCTATACATGGCACTCGCGGGAGATTATCTTTCGAACCGCAAGAGAAAGCCACTGACTTCGCGGACTATTTAGAGTCCCAATTTGAGCCCCGAGAGGACATAGAAGACGAGGACTTCTCAGAACTAGTTGAGGCAACGGTGGATTACCTCTATGAGGATCCTCCACCACCTCACGAGGCGACTCGCATACCAATTGTCACACCAAGGCAAGTTTCCTCGCAAATTAGGTGTCTCAAACCCAACAAATCCCCTGGATATGATGGTGTTACGACACATATGTTACAACACCTGCCTCGCAAAGCCATTATCCACTTGACGAGAATTTACAATGCTTGCCTGTATCTCCGACACTTCCCTACTGCTTGGAAGGAAGCGAGGATGATTTGCATATTGAAACCAGGCAAGGATCCCAAGTTTCCATCAAGTTACCGTTCTATTAGTCTACTCCCAATAATTTCGAAAATTTTTGAAAAACTTCTACTGTCCCGTCTAACTCCTCTATTTGAGGAAAGGAGGCTCATTCCGGATCATCAGTTCGGATTCCGTCAAGGCCATTCCACTACCTTACAGCTCCTGCGTCTTGTTGAGAGGGCTGCCCTGGGTTTCCAGGAAAACTTCAAAACTGTCGCAGTACTTCTGGATGTGGATAAGGCCTTTGCAACAACATGGCACCAGGGCCTACTGTACAAACTTAAAGATGCAAATCTCCCCTCCCCCTACCTGACCCTCATAGCCAGTTTCCTTCGTGACCGCACTTTCAGGGTGCGAGTGGAGGGCAGGTTATCAACTATCAGACCAATAGCGGCCGGAGTACCGGAAAGTAGTGTTCTATCGCCACTGCTCTTTGCCGCATACATGTCTGACTTCCCCGTTGAACCCAGCACTGTTACGTGCCAATATGCCGATGACGTCCTCGTACTGGCCCGTAACAAAAATCTACGTTACTGCCTTCCCCCATTGCAAAGACACCTAGATGCCATTGAGAGTTGGAGTGAAAAGTGGAGAATGGGAATCAGTCCACAGAAAAGCTCTGCTTTTGTGTTAGGCAAAATTCATTCCTGGAGACCAGAAAGGGACCTGACACTTGGTCAGAGGAGAATCCCTTGGGTCAACACAGCCAAGTACCTTGGTGTACAACTAGACCGAGGACTTACCTTCACCAAACATGTCACAGCTAAAGCTGCCCAAGGTCACGGAGCTCTGGGAAAGCTCTATCCCATCTTTAGGTCTACTATGCCTACACGACTTAAATTACGCATTTATCGTGCGATCATCCCTCCCCTGATCCTGTATGGATGCGAGGCATGGGGATTCGTGGCTCAAACCACCATCCGCAGACTGCAAGTCGTGCAGAACAGGGCCCTTAGGATGATCTACGATACTGACCGTAGATTTTCTTCCCATATTCTCCATACTCATTCTGGCATTCCATATATTGTGGATGTTGTGCGAGATAGAGCCCGCTCTATGTATGCGAAACTTACGCCACACCCTAACCAGCTGGTAAATACCCTGGGACAATATGATCACCATCTTCCCAGGAGGCGCAAAAGCTATCGTTTACCCAAGGATGTCTTGGGCTAATTAGCTTCGCTGCTTCCTCATTTCACCAAACATTCCAATGCATTCGGTTTCTCGCTAATTTGACACTGCTTGACTTGCTGGTTAGACAAGCTGACCTTTGCTAAGTGAGCAGAGGGGCATGGGTGCCCCAGGATGGGTAGACATTCTAACTGGCACTCATATCCCTAGTCTATAGCAAGAGAGAGTAACCAATCATCACCATTGGCTGACACTGACAAAAATAGCTTGTATAATGACTACATCTTTCATACCTCACGGGTAAATCCATACCAAATGGATAGGTACCGTGGGCATATATCCCGCTCGGGTAAACCCGAGCGACCTGATTTGGCTCTTGGCTCTTGGCTCTTGGCTCTCACAGTTGCTCCACTGGTGCCGGTCGCGAAACGACCTTTGGATTCCTAAAATGAACTAATAAAGGGGATGTGTACCGTTGTGTTGCATTATTACACGGCGAAATGTTCATGAATCCCAGGGATTCACGAATCCGCTTTTGCCCACCTCTGGTCTATACTAGCGTAGGAACGCGTTGGAGTCCAACACAAATCTGCTTGCGAGTAAGGCCATGACTTTATATTGAGCATGCAATTCATGTAGAAGATAATACTTGTCTCCGTTTACAATTCCGTAGAATAAAATAGCTGTTACTTTACAGAATATGTGTGTTTAAATATCACAATTTCATTTCAAACAATTTCCGTAGATGACCACGATTTAAAAGGACATGCCTGTGTATACCTTAGAAAATTCTTGAACACTTTCTTGGAATATTTCCCAATTGATAATCTTGGTTTTTTGGTTTATGTGCCGAAATTACTTTAATCTAGTAGTGCTTTATACGCCTGTCACTTGATCATTTAAATGAAATATTTGCAGTTAAAAGTCATAAAGTCAAGTTACATTAATATTCAGTTTTCTCATAATGCACTTTCCCAACGCATGTGAATGTTCAAAACACTTTTGGGTTACAAATTTTTATCACTCAGGTTGTTGCATTATAGATCCTCAACTTCATGTTAAATAAAAACTAAGAGTACAAAATTTAATGCAAGTAAAATAGATCGTGATTATAGTACATACGATTTACAAATTTGAGTATACTGTAAACCAAAAGGTATAACAAACTTATTGATCCATTTTTGTTCAATGTGCTGATTTCATTAAAAGGTGGTATTACTGGGATGTAAATCCTCAGTTGTGTAGGAAAGAAACACGGCCACGAATATTCCTATAAATATGTTTTCTCTAAGGCTACTTCATGCGTTTGTCTAAATATTTGGAGTTAGTTACCTATAATGGTAGTAGTATATGGTAAAATGAGCTTATTTGCTTGAATCACCAGTTTGAAGAAGGGAATAATTCCAAAAACATGTTTTTTTTTGTTTTTTTTTTTTGGGGGGGGAGGGGGAATCGAAAAGAAAACTTCGTAGTGTGTTTGTTTTTAGTTCAACGTAATTTTACCTTATGTAAGAAAATGTTTATCTCTTCATTAGGAAAGAAGTTGCTATGCGAGCAATTACTTCAATTTACTTCCAACTCAGTAATTGGGACTATAAAGAAAAGGTTTTAATTCCTTCTTAAAACTGTTAACATTTTATTATCATGAAAGAACAATAAGTATAAAAAGGTACTTACATTTGAAAATACAAGTACTTTTACACTACTTTAAATGAGCATAAACTGAATAGCATTACAAACAGAAATTATCAAGAACATATATTTATAATAATAACTATACATGTTACATTATGTTTTCACAAAATGTACTCTTCAATCCCCCTCTTCACTTTATGTTTCTGATTCTTCTATTGGCCATGTCAAAACTTCTTCATAAAACACTTTCTTGTCATGAGGAATACATGCAATGACTTTTCTGATGTCATTCATTTTCAACCTGGCAATAGAAATTTTACTGTTGTAGGATTTGGGTGCCGGTAGTTCAGGATGAATTCCTGTTTTCAAAAGCAGGAAACTTTCTTTCACTAATCTATCTATGTGTTCTGAGGTTATTACATATCCTTTAGTGGGTGATGAATATTCAAAGTGTCTGTATTTTGAAACTTGAAACTTATTTACAGAATTGCTTACAGACTTCATGCTTCTCCTATAAAACCATCCTTTGAAGTCAAGCACATCACTTGAAGTAACCTTTGATACTAAAATTCTCGATCTTTTAGAAGTTTTAATCATTTCCTCATTCTCGTCAGGAGTATAAATCCTGTCCTTTCTTCCGTTTGGCTACTCCAAAGTTGCGGTCACACTGTAAAAATGAGTGGCCACACATAGGAAAATACTGTTCTTGAAGCGCCCCGTCAAAATCAGAGAAAGTAAACATCTCACGATTCTGTTGTTGCTGTTTTGGCCTCCGCAGGCGTCACTGAACACATGAAGCTCTGTGATAGCTTCATCCACAGAAGGCTGCAAACCTCATCTGGTCCTCGCTTTGCCTCTCCTTTATGGTAGGTGTAGAACTCGGCGGAATTTGTTTTCATGTCATGCACAGAAAATACGTACATCCAAAGTTTTCTTAAGTAGAACATGTCTTGAGCTGGCATTTTTGGAAGTGGGAGGTTTTGCATGAAGTCAAATACAATCGCTCCCACTGTACCATTTTCCTTACATCGGCTTATCCTGTTGCTTCTTGCAAAACTTTTCAACTCGACGTAAGTGTGCCATTTCTTTCTGCCACTGCTGCGCGTTTAGCATTTTCGTTTAAGAAGGGGGACCTGATTTTCATTTCAAGTTCCTCACAAGTTGAGCAAACATCAATCTGGGGCCTTTCAAATCTGTATCCATGATTTTCATTATACTATTGACGATAGAAATCGTACTTAACAATATTAGCAAGGCCAGGATGCTTGTCGTCACAGAATAGTTCATGCATTATTTTAACATTAAGATCTGCGCTCAGATGCTTCACTGTTTTACAGCATGATTCCTTAAGTGGAAATAGCCGAATACGTTCATCGATCTTGTTAATTGTTTTTTTGGGGCAGAGCTCTTACACGGTTATGATGTTCCACGTGCAAGTCTATAGGTGATTTTCGAGCAGAAAATAGTGATATTAGCCTAAAGAGAGCTTTATTTTCACTATATAAAGGATTGAGAAAGCTGTTTTGCACACCTTTACTCTCTCATTGTCCACTAGTACAAGATATGTGAAACTGCTGTCTCTGCGTTTTGGTGTTTCAGTCCTGGAGCGCCTCCTGGCTACATCATAACGCTGTGTCAATCCCATCAGAAACGTGTCTTGCGCATTTTTTGGCCCTCCAGAATAAACGATATCTAAAAATGACTTCTTTGCTTCCGTTGAAAACTTACGAGTACATTTCTCTGAGCACGAACAATGTAGCTCTGAATTAGATTTGACTGGGAAAGTTTTTCCTGTTGTAATACTAACGTATTCCTTGCCGAGAAGTCGACATCTTTTCCGAACTTCATTTTTATACAGATGCGTGTTTTTAACTCCCTTCTTTCTGTTTAAGTTTCCAAAGACATTTGCACAATCTTCATCACTGGAACTAGACATTTTCGAACAGCCTCATTTATGGGTGTTTCTCACAAGAATTGTGCAGTAATACACTTCTCATTATTGTAACAGATGTGAAACTGTGCTTTCAGGCTCCTAGTATTTGGTGCCATCTATGGGAGGAGAGATTAGGTTGAAGAAGGAAATGAATCCGGGAGTTGTTTCCTTGTTCAAACTAACGAATATTACTCGGAATTATAACATCATTGTTATTTGGTTTTCGTTTCCTTCTTTCTCCTGACACATGCCTCTAGGCACATAGATGTGATTTTTAACAGAAACTCATTTTTCAAATTTTGGTGCTTATTCCCTTCTTCAAACTGGTGATTCTTATGTGAAATTTGATCTATTGAATTGTTTACAAACATTAGCAGCATTACCAAATTTCTTAGTCAAAATAAGAGATAAGTGATTAAGTGCTCTAACACATTCTGTGAATGACCTTTCCTTTTTAACAAAAAAAAAAAAAAAAAAAAAAAAAAACTATTCATTACATTCTGTATATGTGCAGGGGGGGGCATACCTGTATGTGGAGCATAAGGTAAAAATTAATGTTTGAATATCAAACTTGGTATTTAAATTCAGCGTCTTTGATAGATGGCGGCGCTGTGATCCAGCGGTTAGAACATTTGTCTATTATTAAGTCAAACCACTATCCCAGACACCCGCATGTGGTATTCATGGTGAACGAAGCAACGTCTGGGGGGAGGGGGTTTCCTGCGGTATCTCCGGTTTTCCCCGTTACTCATTCCACCAACTGGTCCATCATCACCTTTCCATTCATGCATTTCGCCTACCTTTTATAGCATCATCTTCACTCTCATACCCACCGGTTCCAGGTCTTCACTCTGTCCGGTCCAGAGATTTATCTGCTCCCGACAGGCATCTGATCCTATGCGCTGGCTTGCAAGTTCTAGGGGGTGTAAGTCCTTTACACGGGGAGGATAATCAAATAAGAACAAGTCTTAGAAGGGTGCGGCATGATAAGTTGTAAGAAAATCTCCCCATCCCAAACTGAGCTTCATACAGAGAAACTGTCATTGTTCTTTATTTTCTGAAAAATAATTCTAAGGAATTTATTAAAGTACCATAATCTAGCAAATATATGTTATGACAAGTGGCATTAACCATTGTTATTTTAAATTTACAAATACTTATCACATTTTCAAGTGGTAAGTCGCTATTCGTTTTTCCTCGTGGTCATGTAAGTAGAACGGAATTTTTAAGCCATTTTCATTTCACAAATCTGACTGTGGCTTAGACTACTGCATCCCTTTTATACTGGAATGTAAGAAATTACATCCTACTTCTTGTATACTTGTACTTTGTGTATAACTCAAACACAACTCCCGGCAGAACGAAGCGATCTAACCCCCAATAATATTGTGACAACTTGAAGGTAGAACAGTAAGGTTTTGCAACAATGAATTGTAGAAGTCCGCATAAAACTTATCAGAAGGTTGTTAAAATCTCGAAAGTAAACTGATAAGCTGCCACAGATAAGTGTTTTAGAGTTCTAATTATACGAGATGATTACGTAATGTCTGTAATGGAGAGTAATATGTGGCCTTCGCCGGTGAACTTGACTGCCAGGTCTAGTCACTCTCAATATCGATATCTGATGGCAACATCGAAACTTTTTTGTGTGGGAGAGGAACACCTCCTCGGGGAAATCAGGGATACAAATGGAAGTGCTACCCACTTGCCTGCATCGAATTCTTTCACAAATAATGAGAAAAGTATTCTCACGTGGAATTTATAGCAATAGTCCCGACCAGCAAAATTGCATTAAGTCCGTATCTATTGTTCTGACCCGAGCAGGGAGAAATAACTTGATGTACAACGGTCACGCAAATTTATCTACTCATTAATGTTCTACGAGGATGCTACAGACACTGCTGTAGTAAGTTTCATGTTAATCACCTTACATGTCTGTAAAAGTTGGTTCGATTAGGCAGGACGCACTTCGTCACACAATAGTCGACGGTTTAAGTGAACCCACAAATATTCACCAATAACGAGGCGAATTAATACGGACAACTTTACAAAGAAGAGCTCCATTTGTTGCTTTCTGGAGCACACTTCTTAACCACAAAGAAAGGAAAATAGGTAAAATAAGAAACTGGAGAGGTACGAAAAACTACTAATTTAATCGTGGACTAAGCAAAAGAAAAAAAAAAACCTTCAAAAATGTACTTATAGTTTCCGTGTAGTGTTGTAAATAGTATGTGCTTTAATTTGACATGCTGCGGTCACAGGTTACTTTATGACCTCGCAGATCAAAACCCGGAAGAGAAAGATGGGCTAGACTCCTTTGGAAGGGAAGTAAAGCTGGTGGTTCCAACTTGCAGACGCTGAGAACCATAGCAGTTTTCAGTCGCTCGCTACCTGGCGAGAGAGAAGGTCGTTCACGTCTGCAGTGAAGCATTTATACAGCAGTATAAGTATTGCTGCGTGACACCTATTTCATTGTTTTCTTTGTTTTTCTAGTGCGGGAGTGATAGTAGTGACGTTATAAATTAACATCTCACACTATATACGACAAAAATAAATAATGGAAAATCGACCAACGACCTTAGTTGTTAGTTTTGTTGAACGTGATATTATTCGACCGACTGCATATGAAATGCATGAGTGGATTTTCAACACGCTGAAATTGGATGAAAGTGAAGTCACAGGATTGCAGGTAAATGGAATTTCTAGACAAATTTTTATCCAATGCACTACACCAGAGCTCGTTACAAGAGTGTTGACTCAGACAAATGGGAAAGCTAATTTTGTGCTGTCAAATGGGCAACGCACTAAAGTGATTATTGATGTGGCTGGTTTTGGAAGACGTGTGGTGAAAGTATACAATCTACCTTTAAATTTTGTCAGTAGGAAGTTGATGGTAGCCTTGGAGCCTTACGGAGCAGTGTTACAGGTGAAAGAAGATGTTTGGAATGAAACTTTTCGTTATAAGGTTACAAATGGGGTCCGTACTGTTAACATATTACTAAAAAAGCATATTCCTTCTTTTTTGAACATTGATGGTTATTCAGCATTAATAAGTTACCCTGACCAACCCATCACCTGTGCAATTTGTCATGAAGCTGGTCATTTACGCAATCAGTGCCCTCGCAGATTCGTTCCAAAAATACTGCCTACTACGTCGGAGCCTGCTACATGGGCCAAGCTGGTCACGGGAAATTTGACAAAACCACGAACAGCATTGAGTGCAACAGAACCGCTAGTGGCAAATGAACTACAATTACTAACTCCTACCATAGTAAAAGAGGGAAGTGAACAGAAAAGTGTAGCTCCAGTTCCTCCACCCATGCCACAACAGGAAGAAGACAAGAGTAGTCCGGAAATGCCTGAGGTAACCCGGGAACACTCTACGCAAATGTGTGCTAGAGTCTCTCCAACCGAAGAAGACAAGTGTAGTCCGAAAGTGTCTGATGCAACCTTGGAACACTCTGTATCAATGTCTGCAGTAATCCATCCAACTAGTGTGAAGTCACCCCTGAGTACTATGGAGATAGTAGAGGAATGTGTGGTGGAGGAAGCGGAGAAAGAAAAAACCTTAAACGTTCAAGTGGAAGCAATGGAAACAGTCACACCAGTAACGATAAAGTCACAGTCTCTGACGTTTTCGGATGAGGAAGTGGAATATGAGGATTTGGTGAATGTGCGTGGATTGGAGTCCAGGCGTATGGAGAATGATGAAAGGGTGAGTCAGCGTGATCCGCGTTTGGAAAAACGAAAAAAGACTGCCAAGATGCATAAAGCAGGGTCACCTACACGAAAGGCTATGAAGACGCATAAACCTATGGAACAGTGATTGGAGGATTGAATACTTCATGAATAAACACTACATTCGGCTTTTCTCCTTATGGTGTTAATTCTTCAGAAATTTGCGACTATGAATGTAAATTGTTTACGCAGTAAGACCAAACAAGCCTTGGTACGGGAATTTACTTTTGAACACGACTTTGATTTTTTGTTTTTGCAGGAGAACAATGAACCACATTTAAACTTTTTTGGCCCAAGGTATAATTATGTTTCCAATATTGGTGAAGAACAACGAGGTACAGCCATAGTTTATCGCTCATCTCTAGGGGTACAACTGACGGAAAAGCATGCCAGTGGCCGAATTACTTCCTTATTGACGGAGGATAATATTCTACTAGTCAACGTATATTTACCATCAGGTTCAAATCGACGAAAGGAACGGGAAGACTTTCTTGCAACAGAGTTACCGTTCTTTTTGCGACACCGATATGACAAATTGGTTTTCGGAGGAGATTTTAATTGTGTCCTTAATGCTAAAGACCAAACTGGGCAATATCTACCGTCTCCAATGTTAGACCGGATTTGCAAGTCTTTGGAGCTGCAGGATGCCTGGGAACTTATATATGATACCTATGTTGAATATACCTTTCACCGAAATACTACAGCCTCCAGAATAGACAGAATTTATGTTAGTACAACCATGAAGCAGCAGATCAGAAGTGTGAAGGTGCGACCAGTACCCTTTAGTGATCACCATGCACTAATAATGTCGCTGGTATGCACTACTCGGACACCGATAATAGGCAGAAGTTATTGGAAACTCAACAGCGCGCTCCTTCAGGATAAGGAGATCCGAGAACAGTTTCAGCGATTGTGGACTAGATGGAGGCGTACGGCGCAAAGTAGATCTCCCAGTATGCTGCAACAATGGTTATATACGTACAAACCTGCAATTCGTAACTTTTATAAAGGAGAAGGTATTAAGCGGGCGAAATTGCGAAGGCAACGGTTGAATTATTACTACGAATTACTCAATGAATTATATCAGCAACAGTGTGATGGCCGAAATGTGACGAACCATATTGCAGCAGCCAGGAAAAGATTGTGTTGCTTGCATGAGGAACTCTGTCGTGGAGCACAAATACGGGCGGGAGACCGCTCAGTACAGGATGAAGAGAGAATTTCACTGTATCACTTAGCGTCTGAGAAACACTCAGGAACAAGGAAATATCTTTCCAAGTTACGTTCTTCGGAAGGGAATTTACTGCTGACCTCACGGGATATATTAATGGAGGTTCAGGAGGCATTTACACAAAGGTTTGCAGCAAAAGAGGTTAATACCTATAGTAGCGCAGCAATATGTCTATAAGCTAATTGAACCACTAGTGACCTCGGAGATGAATGATGCCTTGAATGAAGACATAACGGAAGAAGAATTGCGTACAGCACTAATGTCGGCTAGTATGGGCTCTGCACCTGGACCCGATGGGATTGGGTATCAGTTCTACCGCGAGAATTGGAGTATAGTGAAGGATACATTGCTTGGTGTTATGATAGAATTACAACGAGGTTCGGGAGTCTTGTCCGGGTTTAATGAGGGCATCATTGTGCTCATTGCCAAGCATCCAACAGCCTTGGATGTAAACGACTATCGCCCAATCACGCTTTTAAATGCTGACTACAAATTATATACAAAGATAATAGCAAACAGGATGAAGAGATATATGCCTTACATCATCGGAACAGGACAAACTTGTGGTATCCCAGAGAGGAAGATTACACATATACTAATGACGTTAAGAGACACCATTATTGAATGTGAGAGCAAGCCTGATGAACCAGCAGCAATTTTGGCGTTGGATTTTGCCACAGCCTTTGACAGAATAAATCATGGATATCTATGGGATGTATTACAACGCTTTGGGTTCTCATTCTCATTTTTGAATCTAATACAACGATTATATAAAAATGCACACTCCAGAATCCAAGTAAACGGATTCTTCACGCAGCCAGTACTTATAGAACAATCAATTCGCCAGGGATGCCCACTGTCGATGATCCTGTATACTTTGTGTGTAGAACCCTTGATACGAGGATTGGTTTCAGTGCTCTCCAGGAGAAGAAACCCAATGAACTTCGAGAGACTTTTTGCATATGCGGATGATATTACCTTAGTGCTCACGGATGCTGGGGACTTCACAGCAATTGAGCCAATATTATTGCAATACCAGAGTGCATCAGGGGCTTTAATCAATTACAGTAAATCGCATCTCCTAGCCCTGAATAACTGGATGATGAAGGAAGCTCGGTTTACACATAAGTCAGTCATTAAAGTCCTAGGTCTGTTTCTTACATCTAGGCTGGAGGAACTTATTATATTAAATTGGCAAAGAATTGTTAACCACTGTTTAAATATTTTGAACTCGCAGTTAACAAGGAATTTGAACTTTGTTCAGAAAATCTGGCATGTGAATACCTTTGTGCTGGTAAAGTTGTGGTACGTAGCACAGGTACTCCCGATGCCTCATCAGTTCTCACAGCGATTAGAAAGGGCGATAGGATACTATATTTGGAAAAACCAGTATTACAAGGTGGCCCGACCTCAGTTGCGCAGAGACATACATAGTGGGGGATGGAATTTGGTGGATGTGAACGTGAAGTGTCGTGCGCTGTTATTGCGTGCTGTTCTGGTAGCCATCAATGGCCAAAGTAGACAGCAAGATGTAAATTTTAGTAAAAAATTGATTGGCGCGGATATTGCAGCGCCTGCTGCTTTTCGGATAATGCGAAAAGATTATGAGAGTATTATACCTTTGATTGAAAGAACAACAACGACGTTGACCTCCAAAGACATATACAAAGAATTACTGCAAGAATTTCTGACAGTACCGGCGATTGTACGCAAATACCCAAATGCTGCATGGAAAAATATCTGGAAGCTCTTCAGTTATAATTTTATACCGTTGGACTGGAAGGTCTCCCTATATCAGTATGTTAATGAAATTATCCCCACGGAATCAAAGAAACATAAACATAACATAGTATCAGCACCATGGTGTAAACATTGTAGACAGGTAGATACGCAACGCCATAGAATTACTTCCTGTGTGATGGTACGTGACATCTGGACATGGACCAAGAAACAGACGGGGCACTTGATTGGGAACACTTCAGAAAACGCTGTAACGTCGGTTTTGTTATCTTGGAAATTCCAGAAAGGAATAACTGAGTACACCCAGATATGGTTGACCCTTGGATTATACCATTACTGTCTCAGTTTTGAACAACCGGTGTTAACAGACTTTAAATCCTGGCTAAAGGCAGAAAGATACCGGATGAGAAAATATCCTCACATATGGAAGCTCTTAAATGAGCACTTAGACGTTATTAAAAAAAAAAAAAAGTGTCGGCGATACATCAGAAAGTGTAGGGAATAAAGCAGCCAAGTCTTGAGGCAAACAACGATTTCGGTACAACGATCTCCAACATATGCCATCTGCAATATGTTGCTGAAAATATGTACGTGATTTAGTGTCGCCAACCAGGACCACCCATTGGGGGGAGGAGGGGGGGGGGGGGGAATTCATGGCGCATTTACAATTAAAAAAAAAAAAAAAAAATGTAACAGGAAATGAGAAAGGAGCAGAAGTATAAAATAGCAAGTCACAAGTCCCACACGGAGGCTTTTTGTGGCAGAGATGTACTTCGGAAATAAATAAATAAATTAAAAGCAATATGTATATACATATTGCTTGGTTATATAACCAAGCAATAACATAATGAAACAAAAATATAAATGTGATACTTGACATTTTCACACGACTTTCTCTAACCAATATCGTTTATTTTGGTAAAAAAAAAAAAAAAAAAAAAAAAATAAAAAAAAAAAATAAAAAATAAAAAAAAAAAAAAAGAGCGTCCATAAAAAAACTGAATTTCAGTTTTACGAGAGTTGTACTTTAGCCATACTTTTACTTTCTCTACTTCATATAGTGAACAGAAGCATTGTGTTCCACCCAAAAATTTGATACCGACACTTCATCACGTATGCATATTTTGGAACCCTCTGAACCTCTAAAACAAGCACATTTTTAGAAAACGGTGAGCATGTGCATAGACACGTGCACGTGTGAAAAGAGAATGTATAAAACAAATTCACACATATTAAAGGAACTTGAAAATAACATTCGTCAAGAAATTGCTGCTATTTTCCAAAAGCGTTTAAATATTTTATTTGTTGAAGACCCTGTCTATTGCCAGGATGCTCCCAGTGTGTGCGAACTTCGTCCCGCAGTAATTCTTTTAAATGTTAATAAATCTACGGACATGGGACTGTCGCTTTTAAGCACACTTATAAACTATCAATCTGGTCCCGGTTTGAAATCGCAACCTTCGTATATGTAGATCAACGCCTAAGCAACTAAGCCATCTAGACCGAGTAAGAGGAAACTGCAGCCCGTAATGGTCTGTTTCCTAAGGGGCCAGAAATGCCTGAACATCTCCTCACTTGATATATGCGAGTGGTTTTATTATTGTTTACTTTTTGTTCCTTTCCTGGAAATAACTCACGCGACAAACCGTACTGTCACTTGTTCACAATGCATAGCGAACCACAGCACCGGCCGCTGAGAACTACGAAACCTTTTCTCCTCTATTTTGATCACCCTGTTTCAGCAAGCTAGGGACTCTCAGAACAATTGTATCCTTGTGAACAGAACATAAGGCCTCCTTTGGTAACTAACTCATCCCAAGGATAATGTGTATTAACACATTTGATAATTAACACATTATTATCGTTATTATACCACCGTTATTGTTATCACCATCATTTTTGTGGCGAAATCCTTTCGGTTATATTATTATTGTTACGGTAATGGTTGTTATTGTTATAGTTATTGCTATTATACCTTATTATCCTTTCACTTAACTACAACTGAACCTTTAGTACCAAACGTCGTATGCTATATTCCTTGGCTTATTATTATGGAAGGGCATCTGCTTCACCTCTTAAAAGGACTTATAAGTGGGGCTACATAATGTCTCAATTATGTAGATAACAAAGGCTAAAAGGTGTGATTTCTCTGAGTGAGCTTTTTATTTAACATAATAGACTCTTAATGACTGAGACCATAAGTCGGAATCCTTTGCTAAGAAGAACCAAAAATTTGATCTCCTTGATGCTATGGTCGGCAGATGTTTCGCCGCTTAAAAAGGGCTGAAATGTAAATAGTATTTACTTCTGTCAACACATGCGCTTACAATTAAGAACTGGTCAATGAGAAAATACTGAAAAAGTCCTGGGTATGACAACCGCACTTGTTGAAGTCTGGCGGTGTTTTGTCACCGGAACAACCGGTGTTTTGTGTCACAAAATTTACGAGCGGAATGGGAAGATAGCGCCACTTGCATATCTCATGCCTTTCTGGCTTCCCTTTATGCGAGGGAGAAAACCCTCAATGTTACATCTAAATATTGTTTCTAGTTTACGGATCCGCAATAAAAGTGCACAATTTTATACTTCCTTCATTTTGCAGTAGATGCCTTTTTAATGGAGGAGATGAAATAATTGTCGGTGCAGATTGACACTATCTGTACATTGTAGTTTGCTATTTATTGCAAAATAACGGTTTTCTTATTTTTTTTAACTGTAGAAAATAGAGGAAGTACTGCATCCCACCTAACAATTCGATTCTCAGATTTCACCAGAAATGGAGGTTTTCAGATTCCTCTGAAAGCATTAAAACCACTTTTACTTTCTCTATTACGTGTATTAAGTGGGAAAGTATTGTATTCCACCCAAAAATTCGATGTCGAGATTTCACCGGAAATGTTGTGAAGCCCTCTCAAAGAAAATGAAAGCTTTTTTAGAAAATGTGTGTGTGTGTGTGTGCATGTGCGTGTGTGTGTGAGCGTGCCTGTGAGCAGAATAACTCAACCTAAAAGTCGGTTAGAAACCAAAGTTGCTATTTAAGCTTTGTCTTTCAAAGATGCGACACAAATATTTTGAACATTTCTATATCCTGAACTATTCCTTACATGGAACATTTTTCGAACATTTTGATTTTCTCGGAAATGGCCCCAAGGATTTTGATTAAAATTCCATACGTTTAAGACATTTTTATAGCAAATGATATATATATTTTGAATTTTCTGGCTCTATCCCGGGTGGCTCCGCTTACTCTTGATGACTTTTGCATCATTATTAAACCGCAAGAGATAGACCAAATCTTATAGTACAAAAATATACGTCTTGTCAAAACATATTTTTGTCCAAGTTTTTTTCTTTGTGAAGTGAGCCATTTTGGAGATATTTCTTTTCATTTGGGCGAGTTTCACATTGCTTATACTTTTCTCAAATGGAAGGTCGTTATTCGTTTTTATGTGTTCACTGTGCAGCGGGAACGGAATTTCAAAGACTTCATATAGCTACCAGCTTAAAAAGAGTTGACTGTCATTCAAAGTCCACTGTGCTCCCATATTCTCCTTGTACCTGCAATAAAATTAGAGTGCGTGAGAGATAGTGATACAGGAAGAGAGAGAGAGAGAGAGAGAGAGAGAGAGAGAGAGAGAGAGAGAGAGAGAGAACAGGATAGTTTAAAACCGAAAGTGCGGAAAGTGGGCATCTTCCAGGGAATGAACCTGAATATTTTCAAAAAATCTCCCAAACTACAGGCAACGATCTACAAAGGTCTTTCATCATTTTTGATTTTGTCACAAATAGCTCTAACGATTTTGATTAAAAGTACATATATTCAAGCACTTAGCATGACAAATAACATGTACGACTAACTCTTTTTCTAGCTGGTAGACAATAGATAAAGACAAATGGTTACTATACAACACATTTAGAATTCGTCAACGCCACAGCGTTAAATACAATTTTTTGAGTTAACCATTTCAAAGAATTTACCAACTGTAAACTTTCAGATACTGCAAATTTATCCAACCGTAAATCTATATCTTCATTTTATAACCTTTTGTTTCCGTGCAAAGAAACCAGATTGTTAAAGATATCATAAGGAAACTGACTTTGGAAAGATTTTACTACTGCTTTAGCTTTACTGCTTTCTTCTACCTACAATAAAATGAGTGACTGAGTAATAAGTTTTTTATATGGGTAAGAAGTAAACGAAAAATGGGCTTTTGTAAGAATAGTTTGTAAAGGAGAGAGTAGAAAATGCCACGTGAATATAAGGCATCTGTGGAAGTGTCCAAAATCTCACCAGTAACTCTGGTCTGTATAGCTTTCCTTGAAACTAGGTTGCACAGCTGATATGTGCAATATTCTTGAAACAATGTGTGCAACTGTAACAACTAAACAGCTCCAGGCGTGTTTCCAGAGCAACAATAGGCTTCACCAAACACAGCAACAATGCATGATGTTGCAACAATGTTCTTGGTGGAAATCTATGGCTGTTAATTAAGCAGGCAGACATGAATCGAACAACGATTCTAGGTTGAAACTTTAAAAATTGAGCCTCCTTCCAAATGTGAGGTAGGTAACACCCTTAACGCTTTCAGCTTCCTCCAAAAGAAGCAGTAAGCGGTCAACTTTTTAATGTATCATAGGGATCCCAACGACACTTCCTGTGACAATAGATGTGTGTATTGCGTTGCAGTTCAACGTTGTGCTTACGGTGCACTAATATTTAAGAATGTTATAAGCATTTGCAGTTTTCAACGCATAGATATGTTTGCTGAGGATAGAAAAAATATTTCGTCACGCACAAGTACTTTCCACGAAGCTAAACCTTTCTTATGCGGAGTACAACAATTTCTACAAAGACGTTTTGTACGGTAGTAGCACTCAAAATAACGTGCTTGAGTATTTATCTCTCTTTTAACGCTTTTTCTACGTGGCATGGTACTTTATAGCTCGCTTGTTTTTACTACAGTTCTGAGCGTCTTCCTTCTTTTGCGCCGATCTAATGGCGTCTTGACGCTTCGGAGGTCTAATGACTCCTCTTCATTATCTCAAGCGTTGTAAATATCTTGCGTCTAGCAACCAAATTGTATCATCTTTCCGATGCTTTATCCCAAAGTTATTTGTATTCTAGTCTTTCATCATACGATTAACTTACTAAATATGCCAACAATATGTTTTCAACGATTGTTGTTTGTCTAGCAGGTTCATAGCTTTGTCCCAAGTCACGTCCTATGCCATATTTCAATATTGTACCTACCAATGATGCTAATTCTATATATCTTGATCTTACTTTCCTCTTGGAGTAAGTTTATACAAACATTAGGATATAGACTATACAGGAGAAGGACACCTTGTCCCCTAGAGCGGGGACACTTCGTGTACTGTGACCTTTGCGGCCACCAATACCCAGGAGGGAGGGGTAGAGTCTACAGGACTAAGGCAAAGACGTGCTGAAGACCTTAACAGCTCCTGAGTGATGGCCGTGTCTGTACTGGTGATACGCAGAAAGGACCATGAATGACCTGTAGAACCAAACAATTCTCTAGCGTCCATGGGGAATACTGGTTTTTTGGGTGGGGACACGTAGAAGCACATCTGGGAAGGAAACAGAATAAATGGGAAATGCAGAAAACTAATTATGGTAAGTAAAAACCACATCATGTGCTCACCAACCAGGGAATACTACAAAAAAACTTGAGTCAGTTGGGCGTTCGTCATTGAAGCCAGGACCTTCAAAATCCGAAGCGCATAAGTTACTGCAGTGCCAACTCGTTGGGTTTATACAAAACTTAGTAATTACATTATTGTAACATTGTTTGTCTTTGTAGTCCTAAAGCAAGGTGTATTGGTTTATTGTGCTTAAAATGGGATAAGAATTACCTGAGATTTAATTCTTTCATATTTTTAAGTCTCAAGTGGTAAGATAAACTTTGTCGCACTAAAGTAATAATATTCCAAATAAAATATTCTGACTTATCTATTCAAGTACTTGCCTGCAATCACTTGTTTGCAATGACTGTCATGTCCTATCCCCTGCTTTATACCGTGGTGAGCTAGCACGTATTCCAGTTAGCAAAGTTACCAAGTTTAAAACAAGGCTTAAGGCAACATTTCAATTCTAATTTGCGGCTAAACTACTTGACTTGCGAAAAAAAATGTCCTGAAATTTTTCTCAAAATAAGATTTCGCTTCTGCAAAGATCAGCTTTTCATTCTTAGGCATTTGACACTGCGTCAAGTACGTTCCATCCTGTATATAGATATTTGCAATTAATTGTGTTCCCTGCATATATCCGTAGCTCATGTTGAAGCTTTACTCATTCAGACTACGATATGTTTGACCCAGAGGCCACCAAGCAGCATTGCACTTGTTTCACCAGAGGGAATCCATGTGAACAAAACAGACATCATCGGGCGTTCCCATCCATCTCCCTGGCAATCCAGAAGTTTAGAACAAATGAGTGCGACAAAGATATGCTACTGACAGATCGGAAAGTGATACAAACACTTGCACATAATGAATTGGTGCCATGTTTAATTACTCGCCAGTAGGTTGTCATCGCAATAAACGGTTTGATGCATGCTGGGGTTGCTTCTTGCGCTTTGCGATAGGCATTTGTTTTCTGACATGTGACAGATGACGTGCGTCGGCGAGACCGTATTGTGTAACCGGGGAGCGACAAATTTACACATCTACTACCACTAAAAACATCACCATCGACTAAGTTCAACATGGGCACAAACGCTAGCCCAGGCTTTAATGAGATGAACGTTTAAGTTGAGAATGTAGTGTTTAAATTCAATTTGAACCGATAAATAGTTTGAATTCCTATGTTTTTACCGATTTTCTCTACTTCATACCTACACAGAATTGACAAAGTACTTTATTTCACTAAAAATATATTGAAATTTCATCCAAAATATGTTTTGAGTCCCCTTGAACCAAAAAAAGTTAATACGAAAGATATGCGCTAAATTGCTCCATAGAGTCCTTGGTGCGCATCCTACTGCGTTACTTGTGCAGTTGACAATACAGAACTTTTTAACAGCAGTGCGACACGTACCAGTACACAGCTGCTGAAGTGGCCTACTTGAGCTCCAGCACACTTTTATGTAACTGTGCTGAATCACCTCAACTTCGCATATTCAAATCGATGGATTGATGAAGGAGGACCAGTTCTATGGCCAGTACAGTCGCCAGATCTGACACCTCTCGAGGTTTTTCTGTGGAGTTATGCGAAGCGTGTGGTGTATAGCACTCCTGTAATGTCAGAGGAGGACCTTATTGCTCGAGTCCACGGAGCGATTGAATATCTTCAAAGACAACCGCACGTGTTGGGTCATGTGCATGAGGCTCACCACCACATATATAGGCTCTGCGATGACGTAGGAGCTACACAGTTTAAAACCCGTTTCTAATGTAGACAGCTCGATGTTGGGTTTATTGATGAAATGTGAACGCACAACATACCAAGCGTTGTCGGTATTTCTGGGACACCCTGTGTGTATATTATTAAACCTGATAATAAAATTTAGTGTTATAAAGAAAACAAACTTAGGCTAGAAGTTTTAGTTAAGGTATTTGTTTTGATAATACAACCACTAAACAAAGCACTCGCAAAGATGAGGTCAAGATTATTGCCCATTATTTTGACGTGAATAACTCAGGTTGTTTATCGTCAATGAAGGTTAGAAAGAGTATATTAACTGTGGTATTGCACCTGTACCCAGCTTAAAGATTATTATTAAAGAAATTATGACACTTATACTGGGTCTTCAGATTTACTTTGTCTTGTATGCCAGTCAGTCGTCTGCTCATGACATCAGTACTTTGAAGCGAGTTTATTGCCAGTGTCTCTGGCAGAGGACTAGCGAAATATAAGTGAAAGGGGCGGATGCATACAGTTTCGAAGTTACCATTGTAAAATGGGTCCTGTAGCGTATCTTGTATTTGGCGCGCGTCTCGTAAACTCACTACCTCGGCATGTAACAATAGGTAACTCAAATAATTGGAAGGCTTTAATAACACAATTTTTCATTACAATAACAACTGTCCATACTGTTTACAACACTAAATGAAACCTGACCCACATATAATAAATTAAAGAAACTTAGCTGTGTTTTAATCCCTTTTTATGTAATACTGTTTCGGGACTTGATGAAATTCTGGGCAAAAGGAGCTCGGATTCGGTCCCAGGCAACTGCATGTGGGATTCATGATGGACGAAGCGGCGCTGGGGCGGGTTTCCTCAGGGTTCTCCGGTTTCCCCCGCCATCTCATCCCATCTTCATTACATGTATCATCAGTGTCACCGCCTGCGGTGCCGTATGTAGTAAAAGCGGGCGTTAAACACAACACACCACCACCTGTGCAAGAGCGAGAAAGTAGTGCATACAATGACCAATATCGTACGATGGACACCACGTTGTAGTATTCCTCCAGTTCGGAGGTAGCATTCAATGATGCAAAATCTGTGATTGGTGTTCACGTCCATCTCGCGTGCAAACAACGCACAAATGTTGCACCACTATAGTGCATCAATGTGTTTACTATTTTGGAAACACATGCAGTCCGAGGTTCACTTCTGCACCTTCGCTGAACTAATAACAGCATTATTAACTCTAAAAATATAAATTACCAATTATACCACCAACGGGGTGGGGGCTTCCTTTGTGACCACTGAATATATTTTAATAAACTATTAAAATAATTAAAATCGTTCATTACAATGAATTCAAATTTGGTACACATCTTCATTTTGAACACTGTAATAAATTCTGAAAATATGTTGCAACTTGGGTGAAGAATAAAGTATTTTACAAGCGCAGTAAAGGTCTCACAGGGTGGCGCCGTGGTAGACAGTTTAGAGCGTTCGCCTACCACCTAGGCGGCCAAGGTTCAATTCCAGTGGCCCGCATGTGGTATTTGTGGTGGTGGGTTTACTCCGGGTTTTCCGCTTTCCCCCGCCACTCATTCCATAAATTGTTCCATTGTCTCCTTTCCATTCGCCTGCATTTCATATCATCCTCTTCCTCACTATAATATCTGGTACTGGGCCGACCACCCGCTTCCAGGTCTTCACTCTGTACGGTCCAGAGGTTCGTCTGCCTAGGCGCAGGCTTGTGAGTCCTGGGGGGTGTAAGTCCTACAAAGGGTATCGTAATCCTGTTTCTCTTCAAATATAGCAAATACTGTTGTGCTGGGTTTGTATAATGGTCTTTTGCTGTATATTTTTGAGCAAGTAACACCTAATCTATATTAAGAGTTAGCTGTAGTTTTATCATTAGTTTTGATAACATCAACATGTTACGGATATTTGATACATCGTTAGCGGTATGAGGGAATGAACCCATCGATCTGTTATGTTGATGGGATATCAAATTAACATTCATGCTTTGCATTTTGGCAATTTTCCCAGAGCAGTGAAAGTGCACACAGCTTCTCTGCTATAGACATAAGGTTATTTTGGGTTCGAACAGCAGCGCCAGCGGTGCTCAACCACATTTGGTCGGTTACCCACCCCCGTAATTTATTTTCGGTTCCGTGCCCAAGGCTTTTCATTAGTTTATCGTAGCTTATTCGTGATATCTTACGGACTTCAAACCTCCCAGCTAAACACCTGCCACCCAGAGTTGGTGTACTGCTTCTAGAAGTTCTTCATGAAAGTCCCTTTGCAGTCTAATTTTGTAAGTTGGCTGTCAAGGAAACCACGGCTGAAAATACTTCAGCGCTCTGAACTTGCATACAAGGCACTTCAGTAAAATCTGTCTTCCTTGGGTTATGTAGCTGATTTCTTTATATGCAGAATCAATTTCAATGTAACTGTAAAACATCTAAAAACCCTACAAGTTTCGCTTGAGCACCGTGAGGTTTTATCACCGCACAGCATACAAGATTTCAATCAGGTATCTCGATTTATTTCGAGATAGAAATCCATTTCTACTGGATTTAATTAATTATGATCAGTAAAGGTACACTGATATATAAATTTTATTTTCCTTTACGTACCATTATGAAGCGTCCCAATTTGCAGTTCTTTTTAAATTCAAATAAAGTTATGCCAAAAGGGACCTAATCCTGATTTTTGCAATAGTCAAATGATGGCGTTGTGTAATTGCTTTCCAATTTGGTTCTTTTTACAGAACGTGCACAAAAAGGGAAAAATAGAAAACGAACTGTTTTTCAAGTTTATAAAAGAAAAAAATTTAAAACTCGCAGCTATTTGACAGCCTGAATCCTAAATAATAAAAATTTTTACCACCTCCAGCAGCTCCTCATTTAGGAACCATCTCACCCCTTCTTAAATTGCTTTCCTTTTTAAATATTACTATTTTCTACTTTCTAATATTGACCTTAAGTCCCAATTCTGTACAGAATCCTTCTACTCGTACAATTAATAGCAAGTCCCAACCAATTACAGTAGTGGAACCTATCATAAGCTGGTCTGCCAATAAGGAGCAGGTGCTTCTTTCTTACCTACCGTCATAATGCCGCCGATAAAGAAGTTAAACATGGGCTCAATTTACAGTGTTATTTCAAGTCTTTCTTTGTTCTGCGATCCCCTTAATTCCATTTTCTGACCATGTGAGAGGAATCAATACTTGTCCCGAATAGGAAGTAGATATTTGCCCACCTCTCTGGTGTGGGTGTAGCGCATGTCCCTCACATTAATGTCCCCCGTTATGGTGAGTTACCTGGATAAGATTTTTCCCGGGGGTTTCCCTTATCCAGATGAATGTCAGATAACTCCAAGCTCTATTTACCCCGGGCTCATTTGAACATCATTTCAACCATTTCCAAAAAGCATTTCCACTCGCCGCATTGTGGCTACCAGTCCCACTGTGTTCTCTCCCTAAGCCTTTCACTGTGATATGCACACCTCGAGAGGTTGTTAGATACTGGAGCCCGTAATAGGATAATATTGCCCTGCAACAGGCGTAACGGTAGCGTAAAGGTACATTTACGAAAATAGTCTTCTGCGCATCCTGCAGATTGGCAAGCTTTAGTTGCGCCAGCTCTAACAGCGTTTCCTTGTTGTGTATATTTTCTTAACTTCACACGAATTTTTCCGTTACGTAATTCTCATTGGCTATCAACTCATGTGTCGAAGTTTCTGAGACAATTTGAAAATCTAAAGTGTTGCATATTGGTTCTTTACACCCACATGACTTGCATCATTCGGGAGTGGCTAGCATTGACCTTGTCTTGGGCGTAATGCAAAAGAATGGCAGTGCTAAACTGTGCTTGTCGTCCTTCTTTGCTTTGTCTAACCTCAGTGGAAGCTGTTTCGTAAGTGCACAGATGAAAAATTTACACATCAGATCTTTCGAATATTATCATACATAAAATATCACACATTGATTCTTCATAAGTAATATTGTTGTGTCTAATATACTGAATCATGTGATATTTACATAGTTTGTAGTTATAGCCGTTATTAATCCGCCATAACTTTTATATTATAAATAGGGGGCTCAAGAATGGACAGTAGGTTGCACATGGCTTTACTGTTGGTTCTCTCGCATGGGCACAGCTGCAGGCGTCTGCAGATGCGCGTGCACGGATGCGCGGTACCCGTTACGTCATTCATTCTCCATGTCCAGCTAACCCGTATCTCATGTGACTGCACGCGGTTCCGCACCCTAATTATAACAAATAATTCCTCAAACCGGGTAGATAACATCAGACGATGAATGAGATGTGTGACATTATTCCCCAATGTCAGAATGAGCTCAGGATCCATAGATCCAACGCAACATTGATCAGGATAAGGGAAAGCCCGAGATAAGTTGTTCCAAGATTCGAACTCAGGTCTTCTAGAATGTGAGGCAGACACACTACCGTCACACCACAGAGTCGCATCATATTTTTGATACAATATATGTTGTTGAAACGATTGCCATATTGTTTGTCATTAATTTTATACTTATGCAAGGGGAAAAATCGTGAATATGTGAGTAATAGGTATAACTCATAAAGCAAATTGGGATCGGGTCACTTCCGTCTTGAACAACTTTATCTGTATTAAATTGCTATGAATGCAGCTGCAATCAGTAGCCATTTAAGTTGTTTCGGCGAGAGTGTAAGCGTAGGAAGTTTCAGAGTCAGAAATCGAAGCTACATCAAGTGTACATTTCCCGAGCTAGTGTTTATATCGTACTTCCTCTTCCAACGTTCCGTTCTGCAGTTGTTTTTACTCCACGTCTGCCAAGGCTCTAAAACAAACACCGAGGAAATAGTACTCCTCTGCAAAACGTTCCCAAATGGTCAGAGAATTTCTTTTTCCTCCCTTCCTTTTTTATTTTTTCAGACCACAGGACACATTTTCTACTTTCGGCGGATGTTTTCCTCCTAAACAGTTTCTGCAGCCGAGAGAAGAGAGGTCCACTAAGAAAATAATACGTTATTGGAGAGAGGGATTTGTTTCAATATCGTAGGGTACTTTCCTGAAAGGGTGACACAGTTCCCGAAACAAAGTTGTCTAAAATGGCGAAACCGCTAATTGTACAGTTTAGTGGTATCCTAAGAAGGATGTGCAGAAGCTCCAAGAGTCTTAAGGGATTAACTGTCAAGTGCATATTTTATATAACCTAATGGCACGAGAAAAGCCAGATGCGTCATAGTCTTTACCCATCTTCAGGAAGTCATTCTTATAAAAGTTTGTTCTTCTAACTGCCTTGTGTTAACCGCATAGAGATTTGTAGAATTCCGCTTATTCATTCTTATAGGTAGAATGGCAATAAGGGAGTACAATAGGCTTATGTGATAAGTAGGGTAAAGGGTACAGTCACAGAGGGGACACCTCGCTCACTTCGATAGATGTATTGTGGTTAACACCCCCCAGAAGGCAGGGATGAAATGAGGGAACCGAAGCTGCCACAAAGGGTCGCAACTAGACAGGCTAGAGAGACGCGCGGAAGTCCCTGACAAGTGCTGCGATCTCTTTATCCTGGTGCCAGGCCCCACCAAGCAGTCATCACACCGCCGTTCCGGGTGTTGCACTCAGAGCTTCCTCCAACGGAGGGCAAGGCCGTCCTAACGCCACCTAGCGCCGAGAACAGCAGTTACTATCTGCAATTATCCGCGCCATCTGCCGGGCACTGCCAACACGACACGCCTGAAAGTACACCTGAAGCGTGATAAGGAAATGAAATGAAGGGAAATGATGGAAAGGAAACCGTGGTGTGAAATAATGCACCCCAGCATTCGCCTACGTGACATGGGGAAGCCACGGAAAAACCCATGTTATAGTGCGCGGCCACGGGGATTGAACCCGTGATCTTCCAAATGCGGGCCACAGGCGTTATTGCTTTTGCAATAAGCCTTTAAGAGCTATATAGTACAAATATTTAAAAATACGAATCAGTATCAAGGAATGCCTCAGAAATGGTTATCCAAACAAATATTTTATACGAAACATGTGCTTTAACGAGATCTACGTTTTTGTGTAGCAGGATATTATCTGTAACTTCCGTTTTACTGATATGTAAAACTAATTCAGTAATAACTCAAAATTTTCGATAAATACCGAACTTAATATTTAAGAACAACATCCTTCGAAAATGTAGCAGGAAGATTTTCAAGAAAATCCCTACACAGCTAAACTATATACATAGGAAATATTTCAAAATGTGTTTTTTTCCCTCAAAAATGGCAATAACGATATTTTCAATTTTAGATATTTGTAACGTGCATAAAATACGTAGAAGTAATTAGAAGTAATTCTATATCACGGCAAATTTTAAGGAATAACTAACATTCTAGAGCTCTTTAGAACATATACTTTATTTAAAATAACTTTTTCTTGACATCAACTATTTCCGAGAATATCTGCCACTAGTCAGTCACTTCTCTCAAAATAAAGTAAAAAGCTTGGAATTTTAAGGGAAGCAGCTTCCTCAGTTTCATTGCATGTAGATGCTCTCTTGTTTTTGTGCAAATATCTGAGTATATGCTCATCTGGAATCGGAGTAAGTAAACAAGCCTCGTGTGTTAAGAGTTACCGACGCACCGGGGTAAATCACGACAGTGGCGTGAGCGGTCTTCCTTCTGCCTCTTAGCGAAGACAAGAGATGAGAGGAAGTTCCCATGTTGAACTATTGTGTGTAGTCCGTGATAATGCACTACAATCAACCGCTGCTCTCACAAGAAAGATATTTGAAATAAACGGTGTACATTTAATGTGATTCATTTGTGTGCACGTCCTTCCGAATGAAGAACTTCATTGGCTACCTCTAAGCAGTTAAAAATATACATTTTCGTTGTGATATAAATACGTAATTGTTTATTCAAAAAAGTTGGAGACATCCTTAAAAAATAACTCTACGAATGTTTTGCACGGAATACGTAGTTCAGGGAGGAGACATTTTTTGAGAATCTTCGAGTCGCAATTACGGAAAAATATTTTGTTTGTTAACGACGCCGTTAATTATCGGGAACATATCAGCGCTGCTGATCTACCGGAATTTCGACACGTAGGAGTTCTTTTACATGAAAGTAAAAATGCTCATATGGAGATATCGCGTTTTAGCACACATAGAAGTACATCGGTCTGGGTTGGATTTCAACCCACGATCTTGGGAGCAATAGGCCAGCGCCTGATCAACGAAACAGTTGGTGTAGAAAGTACTTTATTCCAAAAAAAAAAAAAAAAAAAAAAGAATTGCTATAACTATCTTAAATATTGGAGTGCTTAGATTGAAACCATTGAAAATTTAGTGTACTAGGAGAATATTTTAGAAACTCAAAAATATACTTGATATAAATTGCTTGCTGTCCATGCAGCAAACGTTATCTTTTTTACTCTTAAGATTAAATTGGACACTAAAAGGTAATTTTAAAGATTATTAAAGATGTAGGTTTTCCTGCTCCAGAATTTGGTATTGCGTTGCATCGCTATTACGGTTCCTCAGAAAATAAATATGCGCATATCCATTATCCAAGCATATTGTGACACAAGCTGGCAGATCGGCACACATCAAAGGATGCTCAGGGTCAAGATACCTCACACCACTTGGCGGTGCGTGTCACAGAAGCACTCAAGGTTAGGTTACGTCGCGCTACTGATTGTTGCCAGTGATGTGGTCAAAAGCAGTGATCCATTAATGCTGCATTTTTTGTGACAGCTTTGAGAAGAGGTCAATTTTAGAAAAATCCGTGCTACGTCAGTCTCGTCTATAAAAGGTGAGACGACGATAAAAGCTAGTAACTTTTATGGTAAAGTTGTGTATTGAACGATACAGCTGTTGTGTGTGTGCACGTGTGTGTGCGCGCATACACAGTCGTGTATCGGCAGAGACGGTTTTGAACATGGATTCGTTGCATCGAAGTGGGTCTTAAAGTAAAGCAGTTTTAGTAAGTGTTGAGTGATTGTCAAAGCCAGCTATTTGTAAGACCGAGAGTGTAAAGAAAGACCGAAAGGAGTGTGTCAAGGTTACGATGGGAAACCACAGCAGCTGTGCAATATCGCACAGAACTGTAGACTGTGTTAACGATGGCAAAAGGGAACTGTGTTTTGTGCTTCAGATTAGAAGAAAATATTGACAGAGAAAATTAAAGTGAAAGAAAATATAATTGAACTTGCTGTTTTTGTCAGAATTTTTTTGTCTCAGTTTCAGAAATTTCCCTAAATTTATTCCCTTTGAAAAATATCGTAAACAAATACCAAGTGGGCAAGATTATATAGCAATATTTTGTACTGAAGGAGGAGCTTTTTAATACGCGTTTGAGCATTCCAAGATAGTTTACGAATGGAATATTGCTCTAGTGTAAAATGTTAGTTTGAAGGATGTATAACCATCCTCCATCAAGGATAAAATAATTTCGAACGATATGAGAATTCTCATACACCTGTTACATTGTTTACCATAGTGACGGGGTGAATTATAACGGTGTATTAGAAGCGTAGCCTTGCTCCTCCGTACCTCATCCTTCATCGCTTTGTTGCTATGTTGCAAACCGACTCCATTCTCTGTAGAGGGCGACAGTACAGGAAGTGCTAATTAGTTACAAAGTAAGGAGCAAAGGAGCCTGGAGAAACCCTGTTCTCCTGGCTTTACTGAAGGGAGTTCTACACCCCTCGGTGTCAAAAGCATTGCACTTTTACTTTCTCTACTATGTATAATAAGTAGGGGAAGTATTGTATTCGACCCGAAAATTCGATGTCGAGATTAAGCGAAAATACTTGTTTTGAGGCCCCTCTGAATTAACAAAGTAGTTCTAGAAAAACGTTTGTGTACATTCTGTCTGTGTGTGTGCGTGTGCGTGTGCGTGTGTGAGTGTGTGTGTGTGTCTTGCTGTGAACGACATATCTCAAAAAGGAAAAGTTGCTTAAGTTGGTATACAGGAAGCAGCTTATTGGAAAACCCCCAAAACCCACTGACTTTTTTCCCCATTATGGCGCGGTCTGGTTATATTTGGTGATATTCCGTCTGTTACGTTGCATTAGTACCACCAAAATATAACCATGCTAAAGCTACGGCCATAGTTGGTGTTGTGTTGCCAGAGTCCCTTGTTACTTTCTCTACTGGTAAGTTGGGGAAGTATTGTATTCCACCCAAAAATTCGATGTCGAGATTTCACCGGAAATATATGTTTTGAGGCCCCTTGAATCCAAAAAAAGCATTTTTAGAAAAAGGTCCGTGTGTGTGTCTGTGTGTCTGTCAGTCTGTGGACAACATAACTCAAAAACGAAAAGTCGGTTAAAAACCAAAGTTGGTGTTTAAGTTTAATGTCTTTCAAGGATGTGACACTAAGATTTTGAAGAAAATAGCCCCACCCTAAACTACCCTTTATATGGAAAATTTTTCGAAAACTCTGATTTTCTTGAAAATGGCTCTAACGATTTTGATTAAAATGTAATATGTTTGAGATATTTTGATGACAAATGAAGTGCATATCTTGAATTTTCTAATTATAGCCCCTGTAGTCGTATTTACTCTGGACGACTTTTGCATAACTGGTAAACCGTTAGAGATAGACCAAATCATACTATACAAAAAATGTAGATCTTGCTAAAATACGCAAGTTATGTCTCAATAAATTTTCTTGTAGGGTGAACCATTTCGGAGATATTCCTTGTTATATGTGTGAGTTTCGGAAAACTAAGAACTTTCGTGAAAAGTATCATCGTTGTTCATTTTTTATATGTTAAGTGGGCAAAGGCAACAGAATCCCAAAGCTTTAAAACATTTGAGTATCGCACAAAGCCTAGTGTATTCCAATATTCCCCTTGTACCTACAAGGAAATAAGCAATAAGTTATACAAATATTTATCTTACCTAACACGAAGAAGATATAGGAATAAGAGTTTGTGAGAATGGTTAGTACAATAGTAGAGAAAGTCACGTGAGTGCAACACATCAGATTTTTTTTCAAGCCGTTGCAGAGAAGCCAACCGATAGATTTTAAAACAAGGTTCTGTTTAGGCGTCGTATTACTTAATTAACTACTTAATCTGTGAAAGTCATTGTAATGCTCGTGTTCGCGTGGTTATGTCTTGAACTGTTTTAGAGCTGTATATGCAGTTATAGTTACTGTTAATGTGTATTGTGATATTTAGCGTTGGGAAGTGATTTTATCCAAAAGCGTAGTTGTGTGGTAACTATATTCACGCATTTTTACCGTTTGAAAGCATGTTACTTTAACCCTGTGATATTTGAGGTTAGAAATAATGCTTTTATTATGTATGTTGGCAGTACTGCTTTCTGAGGTGATGTCTGCAGTTTAATGTAATGTTAAATTCTTGGGAACAGCAGATAAACTGTTTCCCCTATATTTAATTTTAATACCTTTCAAGGAAGTGATATGAGGATTTTGAAGAACATTGCTCCACCGTAAACAACCCTTTACATGGAAAATTGTTCGAAAATTTTGATTTTCTCAAAACAAAATGACTAATGATTTTTATTACAATGCTATGTGTTTAGGATATTGTTATAGCAAATGAAACGTATATTTTTAACTTTCTGGCTATAGCCTATATAGTTCTGTTTATTCTTGATGACTTTTGCATAACTGCTGAGTCTAAGTATACAAAAAGTTAGATCTGGTTAGAACACACAATGTATGTCCAAATAAATTTTTTGTGGAGAGAATCATTTCGGAAATATTCCTTGTTATCTATGTGAGTGTGCAATATTTGAACTTTTCTGAAAGTTATTAGCTTTTTTATACTTTGGCTGTACAAAGAGAGCGGAATGTCAAAGCTTACTGTATTCCCATGCTCCCCTTACATCAACAAGGAAATATGCAATAATATTTCTCAAATGTGTATCTCGACTAACATGAAGAAGATGGGGGAATAAGAGTTTTAAAAAAAGTTGGTACAGCCATGGAAAAAAAGATCGAGCACATTAGGTCTGAGCTCGATGTCGCGGTGCAGCGCGTTTTACACAAAACGATATTTCCAACAACAAGCTGAATTTATTGATAGTCTGTTCCGTTTGTCAGACGCACAAATACGCTGTCTCTTGGATCATCACTCGTATTTGTACACATACTCCCAAGACCAACTTCAGCTTATCGAAAATTTCGTATAACTTTTTGTTGTACGAAACACAATATAAAAAGCTACTAAAATTACTTGGACGAAATGTTCATGTTATTGTGTTGTGAAGAACGTTGATATTTTTATTTTCTTTATTTACGGTTTAACGTCCTTTAATCCCTGAGGTCAACTTTGACGATGATTAAAGTGAGTAAAATACTCGTAATGCTTAGTTGAGCCCGGGGTCCATAGTTATCAGGCAGAGCACCATCACGTTTGTACGAAAATGTGGAATGCTTCTGGTTTCCTATAGTACTTTTGTTTACTTGACGTTCTCAGAACCTCTTATATATGTCTCATACTAGCTTCTGATGAGCCAATCTCTTATTGGTTTGAATTTAATTCCGGCTTATGAATAAAACAGGTCTAGGTGAGTGGTTAAAGGGGAGAAGTACTGACTAGCTGGAACATATGCTTTGTAGCCGCTGATAAAGTCCGTCTCGTATTGGTTTGGCACTCAATCTAGGAACACAGGGCGCTTCAGGTTCGGGAATGAAGGTAAAGAGGAGAGTAATGCAAGAATTAATAAGGTGCTATAACTACGCATGGGGTGGGGACTGGGCGTGGCAGAACCTTCTAGTGTTTTCTTATCAACATAAACCCAGGCATATTATATCGGCACAATTCCATGCACTCGAATGTACCTAATATTTTCAACGTATTCCCTCTTTAACAGACAAGCAATCTCGCTTTGAATTTTTATTTTAAAAATATAAATAGCATGTCTTCAAGGTTTGATTAGTTGTTAAACAAACGGTCTCTCGGTTATTATATACATTTGGTTTAATCGAAATGTATTTCATCACACTGACAGATAGAAGAATTCATTATTTGGGAGACAACTGTTTCAACTCTTGCGAAAGACAGAAGGTTTATCCCATTGCATTTATTTACGAGTAAACACTTTTCTAATCAGAATAGCTACAGAAGCTTCTCAAACCAACCGCGAGATGTAATATTCTTAATGCTAGACAGAAGTAGCGCAGCGGAAGGAAAAAAAGAGAAAGAAAATCATTAAGATCGGTCCTTGAGGCATCTGTGGTCCCATCCGCAATAGACATATAAAATGGGAGGAGGAACAAACAGCTGGGGCCTTCTGGGAGAACCAACCGCTCGACTTCGTGAGTCACAGAAACGCGACGTAAAGGAAAGTGGAAGAAGAGGATAAAGCGGAATACAGTTCTTTTTTCCCTCTGTTTGGAGGCGCGCACTCAGGAGATGCTATTGCAGCTTTTCTTACTCTCCCTTTATTTACATTCCATATCACCTCCTTCCCTCATCATTTTTAACTCGACAACATTTTCTTCCTCGTGTTCTTTAGGCATATAAAAACTCGCCGGCGTACCCGGATGTTTCTCCGTTCTCTTTGCCTTCTTTTTTGATATTTTTTTAACTTCTAGCCAAAACTAAAGGTGTCCTATTTTACAAACTCTTTGGATTTTAGCAAGGTGTGTGCGTGTGTGTAAGAAAGTAGAGTTATATTGTAGCATACCAGGGCTGGGAATGACACCTAGGTATCCGAGTAAGGCAATATTCCAATTCTGTTTCATATAAGTTCGTACTAAATTTAGTTTTTAACTAAAAAGACAAATATTTTTAAGGGACAGATGATCCATATGTAGTTGAAATTCAGTTCAAGAAATCATTAGTAGAATTTCCTTCAATTACAATGAAATATGTCGAAATTAAATTAAGTTAAGCACAGGCTGATACCCAACAGCGTGGAATATTTAAGTAAAAACTTGTAGACGCAGACCACCTCGACACCCAAATGGGACGTCTCTGCACCGGTCGTTGTCACGAATGTTTATACTTATGTATAGCAAGTAGAGGAAATATTTGATGGCATCCCGCCACCTAGACTTCACCGGAAATAAACATTTTGAGACTTCCTGGATTAAAAAGGTACAACAAAACCACATTTACAGAAAAAAAGTCCGCTGTTTCTGTGAACAGCTAAGTGTTGCCGGTGTTTTTGTGACCCCTGTATATGAAACCTTGTTAATTATAGATTAACTTTACGTAACTGGCAAACAGTAATAGATATTCAACCGTTTTACTATGGGGACTTGCTAAAGCACACTTTCCGTGTCAAAAATAAATTTTGTGGAATTAATTTATTATGATTTAAACGTTAAATTACCAACATTTTTCTTAAATGGAAATAGATTGTTAGATCTTTTCTCTGGTAGTCATGCAAACAGAACAGAGTTTCAAAGTCATCACACAGCGATCGGCTCCTAAAAGATTTCGGTTAACGTGTGACCGAAGCAGTACCTTTCACCCGGTATTTTCACCAAGGACATGTTACGTAAGATTGCAGATGTACCGCGCTGCACAGTGCTACGATATTCCAGAAGTTTTCTAATGCTACAATAGAATGCATAGCGTGCGGAACCCGGAACCCGGAACCCGGAGAAGGGAAGCAATCTAAAGTGAGGAAAGGAAAATAACCAACCCTGCATTCGCCTAGTGACCAAAAAGAACTGAAAATACTGTCTATTCACCAGCCCATGGTCTTAGGGGAAAGAAGGATAGTGGAGAAGCATTCCACGTAGTGTAACCTGAGTTTTCTTAACTTCTGTGCCAATGTTCTGCTGGTTACGTTGCAAACTTTGTTATTCCGCATTATGTTTACTCGCTGCTAATTTCTCTTAATTTCCACTGTAAAATCATACGAGTAATAGTGTTATGTCGGAAGCAAAGAAACAAGTATGAGAGATAAATCCCGCCTAGAAGTGCTGTGAACTCTGCTATGATATCATGTTTCCAGAACAAACAGATCCAGAGTAACAGTTCTGTGTGTAAAACAGATCTTTATAGGGTGAATGAAACAAACGAACCCAAAGAGGTTTTCAAGGCAGGCGTATTTATGGTTTCATTGGGCCAACCATCATTTGCTTGCTCCCATACATGTGTGGGCTAAGATAAGATAAAATGAATAATTAATGAAATGTACCATGTGACTCATTCTTACAGGAATACACTTGAGACTAAAACAGGCTAGCAGGTTTTTCTGAAAAATATAGAAAAAGGAGAATACAAGTGGAAGAAAGACGTACTAAATGAAAACATCGTTTATGCCTTATAAGCTAATCATACCGCATGAACCGAATAACAGTTAAGTATAGCAACTTATTTGGTTTAAAGTAGCCTGAATACGTATTCCTAGGTTGGTACTACTATGTTAAGCGCAGCTATAGGAACGACTCGTGCTTCAGTACTGTGCTGTGTATCTAGAATTGTTTACTGACGTACTGGCTGGCTGCATTCCTGCCGGGGACCATGAGCTGGTAAACAAACTGCACCTATGGTGAGAACCAGTCGGTCACCGGTGATCGAAGGCGGGACGTTCGAAATACAAGACCTAAATGTTGTCGCATGAGCCATTCCGCCCTATATGCGAAATGAAAGCGACAGCTGCTATTTGTGGAGAAGAGTAAGATTACACTCCCTTCAAGTGATAATAGATCACTGCGACATCTACACCTCTAAACTAAATTATGAGATCCTGAACCATTACACTGGAAATATAATACCAAGATATGTTTAATTTTAAACGTCATATAGGCGTGCTAACCTGATTCCCTAGCTTTGTAAACGAGTAACAGAATATCCACTCTGAATCCAACTCTACTATATGCATGCTTTTTGCTGTTGAAGCATTGAAGTGGTGTACTATTACTCAGTAGTGTTGATTATCAACATCCTGCAATTCTATGTGTAGTTAAGAGAAACTCGTAACTCCACTCTTAAATGGCTATATTGCTGGAAAAGCACGGACAGTGCAGACGCCTCTGAGCTCCAAAACATTCGCAATCCAGATTCCCACTTGAAAAACTATTTGTCAATCTCCATGAACGAGTTAAATAAGTAAATATGTTTCTCTGGAGCTAACATTGTACGTTACCACACTATGTTAAAACTCTCTGTGCGTATTGATACATGAGAATACCTTGAAAGGACTTCAGTATTTGATTAGCACAGCACAAATATCAAACTTAGTCTCAACACATGTACAAAGAGCGCCAAGAAAATCTCACTGCACCTACCGTCTGTCACATTATTTATCGTTGTGCGAAATTATGGCAATCTAATTGGTTGCTTTAGGTTACGGTACAAGAGTGAGTCACTCTTTCTGGTAAACAACTGCAGCAGAAAGAAAGTCAAACAAACGAAATATATTGACTAAAAGAGAAAGTGGTAGAGTGAGTGCATTCAGTTTGTCATACACACCTCTTACGATGATCGGTAGCCATACCTTATAGGCTAGTGCAGAACACACCTGTCAGTCTGGGTGACTCAGTTGGTTTGATACTGACCTATTGATCCCAAGGTCGCCGGTTCAAATACGGCCTAGACCGATGGCTTTTAAGTGCGCTTAAAAACGCCCTAGATTTGCATACATAATATCGGGTGCGTCAGTGGCCCCTTATTTTCCAGTTTTATGCAATCCGGATTTTATTCTCTAACATTAAATCATCGGTCCCTGTGCTAGATTCTGTCCAAGTATTTGACATGGATGTCTTTGGTTACACACTTAACATTAGTAAACCAACCATCGCCTTTTGATATACTCGTAATTAGGCAGCTGACGTTTGCACCTCTGCAAATGTTCATTGGGACCTGCGAATGGTACATTTAACCAGAATAGTCAGGTCATAAATTACTAGTTCAGTTGGAAGGGGCAGACAAATGGTAAGTAATCCGTTTGGTATAGATGTGGTTCAACTGCCGTGTGTGTGCCTCTTCCTCCTCCTCCACCTCCTCCTCCTCCTCCTCCTTCTTCTTCTTCTTCTTCTTCTTCTTCTTCTTCTTCTTCTTCTTCCTCTTCTTCTTTTACCATGTAATATTCACAAGTGATATTGGCTCAACAATTATTTATGTTGAAAGCTGTTATTATTTTTATTTGTAATTGTTTTATTTCCATTTTATGGTATTTCTGTCTATTTAGGATATCTCTTCCAGTAGATATGTTGAGCGGCCTGTGTATTGGCTCTTGCTTCAACGTAGATCTAAAGCATATTGATGTACTTGTCTGTCAAATACATCGTGAAGGAATTGCACAAAGTACCATGAACAGCTTACGCGTGGAGATTGAAGGGAGTCGGTATTCATAACAGCACACTACATAATGCCAGTCCAACGGGGCAGAAGTAATTCGTCAAAAGTGCGACTTGTATGCCAGGTGCTATGTCATTGCCACTTGGCGAGTTTTCGTGCTTTTTTTAACCTTTTAAGGCAGTTTTAATCTTTTGCAGGGCGTTTTGATATTATTACTTAAATGACAAAAGCTATTATGGATGTTATTTGAGATGTAAAAGACGTAGATTACGCAATAATTTAAATAAACCATTATTTAATATTATGTGCGTTTTGACTGTACCCGGCCAATTTAAATGAGACGTGCCCCTAATTTTTCTGCAACCTTTTGCAACCAACCCCTGCTCTAAGTACTCGAATCCGCCATTTTCTTTTTATTTGGTGTTGGTAGTGTACTCATATGATAGATCCATTTTATCATAGGCTATGTATACTCTAATAGAAAGTTTGTAAAATAGGCTGGAAACTGGAATTCAGGTACTGGAATCCAGGGGTACTTTAGCGAGGAATACGTTCTGTGCCTTAAGCCACTGTTGCTCTAAATTTTGCGTGTACCTCTCTCTAAGAACGTCAAGCAATACGTTTTAGTAGGCGCAAGACTGGATTAAAGCACACATGCCGTTTGATGGGTGACCTACCTCCCAAAAAATAAGGGGCGACTGATTCGCCTGGTATATTTCCGCGAATCTTGGAAACGGCTCTAACCATTCGGATCAAATTTGGTATTCAGACAAGGTTTTGCTTTGTAGTATTAACTATATTAGGTGTCTTTCCTGAGAAAACGCGATTTTTCACAAAAATACATTTTTTTATTTTCTCTTGTACAAATAATTTATACAATTTTCTAAATTATTGGAGTATAAATTCTATGTATTACGTTCACACTGTTTTCTCTACTCACTTTTAGGTAACACGTTCACATCTCTTTCTCTACCCACCCTTCTAGCAACAATTCGTAGCTATATATAAAATTGATGCTTGTACATATTGTACCCATTAATCTCGAAAACCGCTTGACCAATCAGCGCGAAGTTCGGCACTTATATGAATCTGTTATGTAAAAGAAAAGCGAGTAAAGAATACATATAGCTTTCTCTCTTCACCCATCAACGTACAATTCATACAATTTTCTGTGGCTCAAATATAAATGCAACGTATTATATTAAGATGGTTATAATCTCTTGTTTTACGAGACACCTCTACTCTTTAGCATACAATTCATACTATTTGTATAATATATTGTATTGTGTTGTATGTTGAAGAGCGAGTGCCGTTTGACTGATCGCCATCAAAATTGGTTTTTATGCAATCCATTTTACCACGCAACGTATTATGCTAGCACGATTTCCCCAAACTCACTTTTCTTTTACATAACACATTAACATGTCCTTCTCTCTCCCTCTTCTAAAAACAACCCATACATTTTTCTATATGTTTGAAATATAAATACAACGTACAACATTCATACGCGTTTTTCTACTAATTTTGTCGTTTCTCTATTCCTTCTACAAACAAACATTCTAACTTCTACAATTTTTATATGTTTCGAATAGAAATGCTGCGTATTACATTCATAGGATTTTCTCCACTCGGTTTTCGTTTACTAAACAGTCACATTTCTTTCCCTACTCCTCTACGATGGACCATTCATACAATTTTCCATATGATTGAAATATAAATGTGTATTACATCTAGCAATAGATGTTATCTACTAGCTTTTCTTCCTGTAGCATTTATGGTTCAATAGTGCTTCTGCATAGTGTCGTTCCGCTGTTTTAATAAAACAAAGAAATGGCTAGAAATCTAAGTTGTGTCAATTGTCAGGAGAGCAATGAGCAACAACAATATGGAGCAATTGATGAAACACATGTTAGGCAAGATGGACATAATGAGAAAAGAAATGAATTACGGAATGCGACAGATGAAAACAAAGATGGAAGCCGAATAGAAAAAAAAAAAAAAAAAAAGACTAAAACAGAAATGTCCGATACGAAGATAGAGCAACTGGCCGGGGTGAAGGAAGACATGTAAGAACTCGGCGGAAAGATGAAGGACCTTTGGCAAAATGTTAACGCCCTGGAAGTTAGAATCGACGGCAGCACCAAATAACTGAAGTCCATGGTGGAACAAATGCTCGAAGAAAAACTCAAAATAGGTGGATGTCTACGGGGGAGGCCTGTGTTCAACATAGGGTGTCTTACGTGCCGATGATTATGGTTATGAAATATTTGTATGTATCTATGTTTCAGTATCTCGGAAACAGGTGTAACGAGTACGTGAAAATTTATACTTAGTTAACGTTTTAAGTTCAGTGGGTGCTAGTCCCACATGATGGGGAGAATATTCTAAGTAAGTTACACGTTTTGCTTTTCAAGCTTATCTATCTTCTCCGAAGAAATACGATTTTACAAAAAATAAAAAGGAGGAAAAGCGCCAGCGAAGCTCGTCGCCGAGGTACTAAACAGTTTAAAACAGGTGCGTCGTGTGTAATTTTCAAAAGCATAACTTAAAAATCTTATGTGTTACACTCATATGACTTTCTCTACTCTTGTATTAACAATTCTTGGAAACACTTATTCCTATTATTCTTCGTGTTAGTTGAGATAAAAATTTGTACAAATTACCTTATTGCTTATTTCCTTCTTGGTGCAAGGGGAATATTATAATACAGTAGGCTTTGTGCGATAGTCAAATATTTTAAAGCTTTGAGATCCCGTTCTCTTTGCAGACTTAACATATAAAAATATGAACAACGATTCGTCGTGACCTTGCAACTTAGAGCTGTTCTGTGCTCTCCTAACCTTGGCACATACGTACACCACTATTTCTGCCCTCTCTGTATATTAAACAGCTGGTGATAATGCTCACTAAAACTGCTGCACACAACAAACAACTCCAACGTGACAATTATATGCCCAAAACTTCTCTGATTCAGGTCAAATTTCTCTCAGCACTGACTGTACACCACTTAAAACTAACTCATAAAAGCTGTCTCGTTCGACACTTTAACGACTCGCGAATTAAACTGGCCTCTTTCCCTGTCTCGCTTATATAGGTCAGAATTACCTGTACGGATTTTTCTCGAAATCCACCTTTCCTCCACAAGCCGTCAGTCAAGAGATTCGCAAACAGTCTGCAAGCGCTTTATTCCACCGTTCTCATTGTCGTCCTTGTGATCACTTCGATGTTGTTTTGTCACCGTGCACTGATATGAGGTAGACGTCTGTGATGTCGGCTCTCGTCCGGCCTCACATAGTATTCGCAGAGACGGACGCAAGTGTGAACCTTTTACTTAGACGCTTTTTTGTACAGGGGACATATAACGCGTATTTCTAGTGAAATTCTATTAACTTGATTTTGCGAGGTACTTTGCACATTTCTTTTTATATTAACTCCTCCAACGTATAGTCATATTGAACAATAAATGACTGAAGTAAGTGAAATGATGCTCAAATGAGCCCGAGGTATATAGAACTTAAAGTTACCCGACGTTCGTCTTTAGAGAATAAGGGAAGACAATGGTAAAAACCGCATCTGGATAACTTGCCCTAACGGATATTCGAACTTGGGACTTCTTGAATGTGAGGCAGGCATACTATCACCACAGTACAGAGTCGGGCTATCCCTTTAATGAAGAGCTTCTAGCATGATATCTTAAATAGTCTCTGATAAAATATTGCTGATGAATCTATCAGTTTTAACATTGCCTCCTCGTAAGTAAACCCAGTAAACATTGTAAAGCAGTGTTAGAATCTGAATGGTGTCATAGGGAAGATTTGATAACTGGATGGTAGTTAACATTATTTGCTCGGCATGTTGCTTGACTACATCAAAGAACTTCCTCTAAGAGAAGATGAAAGCGCACATACACGTGTATATTTGACAATGGCACACAAACATCATCGTGTTACAGAGCTACTTAATTACCGTAACAACATCCCATTTAAATAATAACTATGTTTACTCTGTTGGTCTATACACATTGATTATCGTAAACAAGGTTAGTGCTGAAGTGTTACATTTACATAAATTTCTCTGCTCACTGTTGTTTATTACTTTCTCTATAGGGATACTTGCCTGTAGTTAATAAAAACTGCCGCATTTTATCCAAAAGCTAGATATAGCGATTTCTTCAGAACCACATGTTTTGAATCTCCTTGAATTAAAAAAAAAAAAAAAAAAAAAAAAAATAGAAAACTTTCCAGCCTTCCGCAAGTGCGAGTGAGTGTGCGTGCGTTCGTGCGTGCGCATCACCAGTATAATTCGAAACCAAATATCAGGTAATATTTTAGTTTGATATATCCAAAGATCAGAGACGAAGCGTTTCATGAGAACATAAAATATTTAAATACAAATTAATCAAATAACTTAATATTCTCCGAATTAAATTCGTTTATTAAAAAACTAGATATCCTTAAAAACGAATAACATCTCATTGCCAACTAAAAATTATTAATATTTATGATACAATAACTAACATTTCCAATTAAATCTTTTAAATTCGAGAAGAAAAAAAATTTATAATTCATTTTAATTTACTCTGATACACAAGATACAATAAATAAAATAGCCTTTAATTAATTATAAATACTTAATTCAAATTTCCTTCACAGTACTAATTTACTATAGTAAAAAGAATTTAATCAATTAATTCTACAATAACAAAAATTTATTTAATTAAAATTTAATAAACAACAATATCTTATATAACAATTGTATTAACTTCAGATTATATCGAATCGCACGATTAATAATTTCAGTGTAAATGAAAACCTTAACTTTAAGTTTAACCTGATATTCAAATCACCTCAAATCACTTCTTACACGGGACCTTTGTCGGTTTCTCTAAAACGTGGCTAACGACTTTAATTACTATCACAAAATATTGACAAGAGAAATAAAACGTGTATCATGATCTTTTTGTGTGTGAGAAAGAGAGCGAGAGAGAGAACAACATAATTAAAAAGTTAAACGTTGGATAAATTCCAAACGGCCTATTTCAGTTAAAATCCTGTGAAATGTGACAAGCAGACTTTGAAGAAGTAGTTTTTACGCGGAATAGTTTTCATATTTGTTTCTTTAAAAAGGCTCGAATCATTGTGTTTAAAATCTCGAATTTTGGGTAAATAGCACGTGAAAGTTTCTTCATTTTTGCTTTCTCTACTGTATGTAGGGGAAGTATTGTATTCTACCTCGAGATTTCACCGGAAATATATGTTTTGAGACTCCCTGAATCAAAAAAAAAAAAAAAAAAAAAAAAAAGCATTTTTGGAAAAAGGTCGGTGTGTGTCTGTGTGTCAGTCTGTCAGTCTGTGGACAGCATAACTCAAAAACGAAAAGTCGGTTAAAAACCAAAGTTGGTATTTAATGTCTTTCAAGGATGCGACACGAAGATTTTGAAGAAAATAGCCCCATCCTAAACTACCCTTTACATGGAAAATTTCTAGAAAATTTTGATTTTCTTGAAAATGGCTGTAACGATTTTGATTCAAATGTCATATGTTTGAGATATTTTGATGACAAATGAAATGTATATCTTGAATTTTCTGGCTATAGCCCCTGTAGTCGTATTTACTCTGGACGACTTTTGCATAACTGGTAAACCGTTAGAGATAGACCAAATTGTACTATACAAAAAATGTAGATCTTGCTAAAATACACAATTTATGTCTCAATAAATTTTCTTGTAGGGTGAACCATTTGGGAGATATTCCTTGTTATGTGTGTGAGTTTCGGAAAGGTTAGAACTTTCGTGAAATGGAAGATCTTGTTCATTTTTTTATATGTTATGTGTGCAAAGACAACAGAATCTCAAACATTTGACTATCGCACAAAGCCTATTCTAGTATTCCCCTTGCACCTAGAAGGAAATAAGCAATAAGATAATTTGTACAAATGTTTATCTCAACTAACAAGAAAGAAGATATAGGAATAAGAGTTTGTAAGAATGGTTAGTTCAAGAGTAGAGAAAGTCATGTGAGTGCAACACATCAGATTTTTCAATTACTCTTTATAACTTGTACACCAAAAAGATAGACAAAATCTTAGTAAGCAAGCGGTAAATTGATATTACTTTCCTCCTCGTTATGATGCAAAGTGAATCAAAACCATAAAATCAGACGAGCTTTTTAAAAATCTGGCTCTTGCTTTAGTCTGCTATACTCTTTTTATAACAAAATGTATAAAGTTTAATTTAATTTATGCGATTAATAGAAACACATGCGAATGTAACGTACCATATTTTTCTCCATTATTCATTTGGTTGAATTTTTTGCCTTTTGGGAGATAGGAGAAATGCCAATGTCGGTTTTGCCGACAAGAGTATTAGAATCTCTTCTCCTGATTTGCGTAGCTTGTGCATTACTGATATGATGGTAACACGAGTCTCATTTGAGCAACAGTACAAACTAGAACTTAATGCTGGTGGAAGGATTAAAAACGTATGTTGATGCTGAATGTCAAAGAGCAGGGATCGCAAAGGGCAGACATCGGGAATTTAAAACTCTGGAAAAGCTTAGAGAGGATTGATGTAGTTTTACGTCATTGGATGCTACATTGAAGCAACCCCATAATATCCGCATTTGATCACTACTTCTAGTAGAATATGTTACTGGTACAAAATTCAGTGGACAAATGTAACATATTTTAGTAATAAAAAAGGTTAAATTAATGATGTGTGTGGCCAGAGGTCAGTGGATAAGCCTACTTTTTACTTTCGCTACTACGTTTAGTAAACTAGAGGAAGTATTGTATTCCACCCAAACATTTTATGTCGAGATTTCACCGGAAATATATGTTTTGAGGTCCCTGAACCCAAAAAACGCATTTTTAGAAAATGGTCCGTGTGTATGTCTGTGTGTCAGTCTGTGGACAGACTTTCGTTAAAGTATCACTTTTAAAGACATTTTACGGTTAATCAATTTAAAACCTTTGAAGTCTCACAAGACGTCTTCATTCTATTACTTTTGCGTAACTACTAAACTGTAAGACAAAAGATTTCACTTCCCAAGAATATAGATCTTGTTGAGACGCGCGATGTATGTCAAATACGTTTTTTGTAGATAGAAGCATTTCGAAGATGTGCTTTGTTATTTATCTGAACTTTGTATAGCTTACACTTTTTTCCAATGGGAGGTTATTATTCATTTTTAGTTTCTTGGCCATGCAAAGAGTACAGAATTGCAAAACCATCACATAGTGACTAAGCTTAAAGGATGAGCATGGCCTAAAGCCTGCTGTAATCCTGTACACCCCTTGCACCTATAAGGAAATCACCTATAAGATAATATCCGTAAATATTTGTCTCGATTAATATAACGTAGTTAGATGTTTATAATAACAAACATAAATTACTAACTTTCGAAAAAATCAGGAATTTTGAAAAGTACTAAAAGAAGTCTTGCTGCAATAATTAGACGTTAATATAAACATCCAATATGATGGATATTTTAGTAAATTAATGTACTTCAAAGCCTGAATAATGAATAATGTCCGGCAGTTTTATTACCACAGTGAATTTACGCCATAAACAAGATTTAAAAAACGATGCGGCTAGAATTTTGAAACATGGGAAATACATTACAGTGATTGTATATAACAACCGGCATAAATTTCAACACTACTGCGAAAATTTCAAGGACACTCATGGATATTATGAAATCTTCTGTTGAAAGAACACATAACACTATATATCATAAATTTATAACATATTGCTTCAAACATACATTGCTGTTGGGCCTCCTTTGACTTTCAAACAGTAGATTTACTATTTTGGGCATATTGTTCACACAATTTTTGCACTCCTGCATGGTATTCCAAGATTCTGATAATATCACTTGAAGATCTCGGCAGCATTTCCTCCTATGGGCAGCTGCTCTTGTATCTTCCGATCTCATAAGGATAAAACTGACATAGTTCTATTCTCCCGGGGGGATGCAATCCTTGACCTACCACTTCACTCCAGGTCTGAAAATTTGCCGTTTTTCCTATATCTTTATTATCTGTGCGGGTGGGTACCGACTGCGCATGAAAGGGTCAAATTTTTCCTAACTGCGCGCGAGGTACTGAATTGTAAACAGGGCTACTGCGCGTGAGCTTGTCAAGGGTAAACAGCGCGCAAGCGGATATACCAGAATTATGCGAAGAAGGACGTGCCTCACGATTGCATTTCCTAAAGAGTGTTCTTATTATTACAAGAAAGGCACATAATTTAAGTGCTTTCTTCAACTTCCTGACAAATACCTTGTTCTAATGCGTATTCTATTCCGTGATGACTATTTACTTTATTTGGTTTGCGCTAACCACATGAACACGAGCCCACTTATATCGATAGTTTGATTTCTGCTACCTGTAGTAGTGTAAGTGCAGCGAGGCACTTATATCGTTGTTGCAGGGCTTCCAGTATATTTGTTGCGGTATGTATGTACCTCGCGGCCAGTGTGAAATGTTGAGATTCCAGTTGCGTGCGGAATCGACCCCCCACCCCTCTTCTTTTTTATCTTGGGAAGAGATTCCCTTGGGAAAGTAAACCCTCCTCCCAATTCCAGATTTCCCCAGGAGGTTCCCGTGTTCCCCCTCTCTTGTACCTGGTTCGATATATAGAGAGCCCGGTTTCTTTTTTGTTCTTCGGTACCCCGAAGGTGTTAAGCGTAGCTAAGCTATTCTTCCTCTGCAGCTGGTAGTTTTCAAAGCCACCACAGGCGGCTCTGTCATCCTCGGTTCTTTTAGAACGCCTTCACGCGGACTGCTGCTGCTGCCTTTTTTATTGCTCTCCAAAACATACGGCGAGGGCTGCACAAACTTTATTTAAGGGTTAGAGAGACTGTTAGCTATCTAAATGTCGCTGGAGATAAAAAATTACTCTTGCAGCTGTCTTGATTTTTATATTTTTACAACGCCTAATAAACTTAAAAAATCGCATGTTGTAGATTCACCTAAATTTCTTTATGCACCCTTCTGCTTTTCATAGAAAAAATACCTTTTTCTCAATTTCTTGTTGAACCTGATAAACCTTAATTTACACATGTTGTGGGTACGAGATAAGAAGAATGCTCTAGTGACTAGTGTGACAGATTTCTCAAACACCAGTCCATATGTGATAACTTTGAAATCCCGTAATAGCTGCACTATCATTAGATACTGATTAAGCAGTTCAGAAAAGAATACATGTTCTATTTGAGCATTAAAAGCAATAACGAAGAATATTTCGAAGATGGTTAACACCATTAAAAATGCTGTGGTATAAACTATGATATATAGACTCACAAGTGTTTTGTAGTATAGTTCTGTCCGCCGAGCGAGATTGCTCCGCGGTAACGTGAGAGACTCGCATTCGGGGTATCGAAGCGTAAAATTGCTGAACATGAAGCATTAAAATTGTACGCATATCTTGCGCCTGGTACATTAGAGTAATTTACACCAAGGTTCCGTGAGTTAGATTACCTGAAAGTGATGTGTATGTCTGCTACGTATTTTGGTTCGAAACTGATGACTAATAACGTTTCCTCTTGATCACAATGTAAATTAATTGACCTGATATGTGATTGAGAGATATGAGGGAAAATATAATTCAAGGTCGAGCCTTATACAGCTTTATGAAAGACTAGGTGTCCTAATAAACCTCGTACCTCCTAAAACTGATTTGATTGTAACTCTTCATAATTGATTACCTCCAACTCCAGTTCATTCAGATCGATAGGTGAAGTAGCACGCCGCGCATTTGATTAACTTAGGTCAGCTCGTCCTCTCCTTGGCATTATAGTGAACACTGTAAGGCGGCAAGAAATTGTTTTCAGTCACTCATATTTGTTGAACTTAGCTTTAAAACTTTGCAATATTGAAGTCCTCAAACTATTTCCTCGAGCTTCGCTAAAACACAGATTATGCTTATGTGTAACTCTGCTCTAATTCCTGAACTCTCGATAAGGTAAAATGGAAGTATTTTTTCGGTTATGTCTAAGCCTGCAAATTCAATTTACCTTAATAGAACAGATGATCAAAATTAATGTTCGCAAAATGTAATTAAATTACATTTAACCAAATCTATTCTCAGAATCTACTACCCTTTTTAGGAAAACACGATTTTAACTGTAATAGATGCAGCTGTCAAATTATAGGTCCGCCACAAGCGCCATATTGAAAGCAACCCTAAGTGGAAACCAATAAAAAATTAATAACTTCGAATTTTTTAGATTTTTAGGCTGTTATTTTGCGTATTCCTAACACTATCTTTTCCAACCCATCCCAGAATTGTAGCAAACAAAACAACAACAAAAAAAAGAAGAAATTACTCAAATCGGTTGAGCCCTTTTCGAGTTTTTGTGAGACTAACGCATGGCAATTGAGTTTTGACTGTTTTTAACTGTTGAATGTTTCACTGAAATGTAACATATTTCAATATAAATACAAATTATACATGTTGCCATTACGTATGAAAACATTACACATACAAAATTACATCTGGCGAGTGTCCTCCACGAGTTTCTCTGTATATTGTAATTATATCAATAAAATACGTATATCACATCCTTCAGACATCTTCTTCTGGATTTGGGCGATGACATTTCGAATCTCTTCCTTCAGTTGTGGATTGTCATCATCATGAACAATACGGTTAGGGCATATGGCCTGTTCCGCTCCACACGTTAATTGAACTGATCATGCAATCGTCTTCTTGGCCAGCCTATGCTTCTTCTTCCTTGTGGTTTATAATTATATAATACATTGGGTAAGTGAGTTGTCTCCATTCTAAGTAGATGATCATGCCATGCGTTCGCATATTCTTTTATTATATCCAGAATGCAGGGTACATTCAGCTCCTCCCTGATATCGCCGTTACGTCTATGGTCCAGTAAGTTACATCCTGCAACTACTCTAAGAAGTTTCTTCCAATCTCTGTTACTGTTTTGTGGTCAAGGACAATATTTCGCACTCGTATAACAGCATTAGCATGGGCATTACTCTATAGAACTTCAGTATGGTCTGCTTTCTTACTCTTTTAAAGTTATTTTTATTCTTCCTATCAGTTGTTGGAATTTTGGGAGTTTTATTTCTGTATCACTAATATGTCTACATGTAAACGTGCATCGACCGCCTCCGTAGTGCAGTTGGTAGCGCGTTTGACTCTGGCGCGGAGGACGCATGTTCGATCCCCGGTACCAGCATGGGGATTTTATCCCCTCTGGGAGATATGGCACGGGGTGCACTCAGCCTCGTTAGTCCCGGGAGGGACCAATTGAGAAGCTACTTGATGGAAAAGTAACGACCCCAGGTCATGAAGACCGCACAACTGACTGGGAGGGATCGGGACGTTGACCACGTACCACCCTCCAGTACTGCACCCCACCAATGACGCCTATAGTGGGCCGAGGTGGGGGACGCAGCGGCTGGGCAGTAAGGCTTGGCTCTTCATGGACTGTAGCGCCGGGGCTTAGTTTGGTAAATGTGCATCCCAAGTAACCCAAGTGGCTCACTTGTTCTATTGACTTTCCGGTTATTGTTTTTGCTACTAATGGTGTATTTCCTTTAAAAGCCATCACCTTTATTTTTTCCGTAGATATTGTTAGGTTAAATTCTGCATCAGTTGTATTTAAAATGAATAAAGCACGTTGTAAATTGTCTTTTGTATCAACTATAACCACCTGATCGTCGGCAAATAACAAAGTATTGAGAGATGTCTTATTTATAATAAAATAGTTTTTAAATTGTGTTGCATAATCTGGTAACTTCCTCAATATACTCGTATGTACATAATACAGGTGATAAAGACAATCCTTGTCTTACTCCTCTAGATATCTCTCTAGTGGTTTCCTTTGTAACGTTGTTTGCTTTAATCCTGGTTAGTGTGTTTATATATAAACTCTTATTATTATTGGCACCTAGTGCTGTGGGATCCCTTTTTTATACGTATATTTCTTTGTTTTGTTCCGTTGACTGTGTTGAATGCTTTTTTGTAATCTAGGAAGCCTATATACGTAAGTTGGAATACTATATTCTCTAAAGCTGGATTAAGAGGAATACATGATATATTTTTTTCCTAAAACTGTTATTCTAGAAGTACATTCCCTACTATTTACTTAGTTTATTCTTTATTATTTTGAATATATTTGTAGCCCATATTCAAGACTTATTCCTCGATAATTGCTACAGTATCTTTTATCTCCTTTTTTGTAGACATTGCCATTCTTCTGGTATAGAGCCATACCTCCAGCATATATTTAGGAAATTGAGAAATCTATGTTAAGGCTTTCTGGGCTATATTTAAAAAGTTCCATCCTTATTCCATTCCATTAACTTCCCTTAATAGTTTCCTCTGTTGTGCATAGTTGTACAAATAAAACATAAATACTTTGACTGCCAATATCTCAACACTCCTTAATCTATATTTCTGTAATTGGCATAGAGTGATAAGAGCTTTATAATGTTTGCGTGTTTTCTATGTGATAATGAAGTTACTTTTTAGGCACAAAATTAATTCCATTCCAGGATGTCTATTGGAATAGATACGAAGGGATTCCTTTCGGAACTGTGCAAAGTGAAAGTGAATATTGCTCAGGTGTCGTGAATACTGCACGGAAAGCTTCAAAGAATTCCATCCTCCCTCCTTACTTGTAATATGTAGCTGATAAACAGAAACGTGGCGAAACCAGTTTTCTGGAAGTGGCCTAGAGTGGACTCGTGTGAACCCATGCATGACAGCAGTAGGTATATTAGTAAACAAAACACTCGCTTCATCAGGACTACTGTTACCAGACTATGCACATAATGTATTCAATAATCTTATATTATCTCCTTTACCTTTAAGGTTATATGAATTTGTTATTTGACCTTCTACGTGTCATTGAATATAAGATCCCGCGAAATATGCACACTTGTATCCCTAACACCCCACATCATAATTGTGAAATATTTCATTTAGCAGTAAAGGTCAACAAATGAAAGCCGAGATGTGAGCTGCTGGAGCATGGCCACAAAACCAACTGGATGTGGTGTTTAAACATTTAATTCCGGACATCTGACTGGCTCCCGCAGGGAACAGCCTGTGTGTGCTGACTTCGTGGTGCGTTGGTTCGTGACACACATGGGAGATTGTGGAGTGATTACTTGAACAAGCTCCGACTATCAGTGCGGAAAGCTGCCACCTCCACAGGTAGTGATGAGGATGTGTTTGTGACTTTGCAAAGCTCTGATGAGGACCACATAGTTGAAATCCAGGAAAAACTTGGCTTTGCAGAGGTAACTTCCTTGCAGAGTATTTACACGCACGGTGGACTTTAACTTGTTCGGAATTACACAGTCAGGGTAATTTGATAACAGCTGCAAGAGAAGCTAATCTATGAAGCTTCTGTGTGAGTTAACAGGGTGGATAAGGTTCTGATACTTCCCGGACATTCTCGACTTCATGTAAACAACTAAAGTGGTTAGCGAGAACGTAGTGGAACAGAATGCAATACAAAGTGATTTACATCACAGTTTTAAAAAAACAAAATGTCATTCTCTTACACATTTTGATTAAATACCTGTTCTCCTCTTTAAAGGTGACTTTTGCCTTGTCTTCTACCTAGAAACCGTAAGTAGAGGAAGCATTAAATGCCACCGTAGCATTCTATACAGAGACTTCACTGAAAATACACGTTTTGAGATCTTTGAATCCAAAATGAACATATTAGGTCATGATCTGCCTCTCTGAATAATCGCTTAAATTCCAAACTTAGGATTTAACTTCGGTTTCTATGGATGCACAAGAAAACTTCCTCTAACAAAAACTAAACTTTATAAGGAAAATATTTTCGAAAATTTTTATTTGGTTTAAAATATCTCGCACGCTTTTGATATAAACATATGTTTAAGATATTTCTACGGCATGTGAAATGTATACTTTGAATTTTCCGGGCATCTGAAGGTTTCTAAATTCTGAATAACTTTTGTGTAGCTTCTTAGTTGTAAGAGATAGACAATAAGTTGGTACATAAAAATGTAGATTTTGTTAAGATAAGAAGTTCATGCAAAAGATTTTTTTATGGAGATAAACATAGCCGAGATACTCTTTGTTGAATATTTGAAATGTTATGCTTAGTTTTCCCACATTTTCTCCACCCGGACATACATAGTAGGTAGAGAAGTTATTGTATTCCATCCAAAACTTCGATACACGTTCCATTGAACGAAAAGAAAACATTTTAAAATAGGGCACGTGTGCGTGTGTGCTTGTGTGTGGTGTGTGGGAGTGTGTGCCTGTGTGTGTGTCTTTGTATACGTGTACATCTGTGTTTCAGTGTGTCTGTATGTATATGTGTGGATGTTTGTGTGTGAGTGTGTGTTAAACGGGTGATTGCGCATATATGTGCGCGCGCGTGTGTGCGTACAGCTGTGTATGCATGTTTGTGCATGTATGAGTCTGTATGTGTGTGTTTCTGGTTGCCTGTATGTGTGTGCGTTTGTGAGCATGTTTGTGTGTGTCTGTGTTTGCCTGGATGTCTGTGTGATGCGATTAACAGCACTGAAATCGAAAGGTGCGTTAAATATCCATGGATAGGTAATAGGTTTCACAAAGGAGGGATGATACACTTAGACTTGCATATATATATTGCGACTTCCACCCGCTAGGAAAAACGGATGATGTGAAAGAAGCGCAGGAGACTTCGGGCCACAGGCAGATTGGCCACAGAGTCATGCTGCTTAGAGGGGGCCTATGAAAGGTTTGTCGAAGCAGCCCACTGGTGTCCACGGAAAATACTCCTTCCTTCTCCGGCACCGCCATATGCTATGAAACTTACACGTAGATGTAAAAGATAAGAAGGAAATATAATAGGAAATAAAACTATGAGATTAAAATGTAGTAGGTGGCAAAACCAACCGAGCATTCACCTACCAATCAGAAAAGACCACGAAAAATCCAAGATCAAAGAGGGTAGTCAACGGGAATCGAACCTAGTACCTTCCTAATGCAGATCAAACCTCGCCACGGCTTAATCTGACTTTGCCGGTTAAATACCAGTGTGTTTGCCAATGCTATTCCTCGTCCTACCTAGGGTGTAAGAATGTCATTGTGTGTGGACTAAATATTTTAAAAGAAAAGTAAACGTAAACAAGTGCAGAGATACACAAATAGTAAAGAAGTGAACATAATTGGCGATGAGCAATATTCTTTCAAAGGAAAAGCCGCCAATATCTTAGATATTAAATAAAGGAGCCCCCCCCCCCACCACAAAAAAATAATAATCAGCACCCTCCTTCCTGCTTGCTGGAGTCAGTGACCAACGTGAGGGGTCACCTTGTTTTAATGTAAGGACCCCCTCGCTAGTTGGCGTGACTAGAATTTAATCCAGCTAGTAATTTCGAAAGGCGTGCGACACCTGAGTTGAAGAAATTACCTAGAAAGCAAGGCGATCACTATGTAATAGCAACGATGTACGTCCTAACAATTCCGCGTAGTGCTTCCGCAAAGGTGTTCGACACCTGTGTCGGAGAAGTTGCCTGGTAAGCAAGGCGATCACCTAACAAAACCCCTAGTGCTTCCACAGAAGTGCACGACATCTTTGTCGGAGAAGTTGCCTAATAAGCAAGGCGATCAGCTAACAAAACCCCTAGTACTTCCACAGAGGCGCACGACACCTATGTCGGAGAAGTTGCCTATTAAGCAAGGCGATCATCTAACAAAACCCCAAGTACTTCCACAGAGGCGCGCGACACTTCTGTCGGAGAAGTTGCCTGTTAAGCAAGGCGATCATCTAACAAAACCCCTAGTACTTCCACAGAAACGCACGACACCTGTGTCGGAGAAGTTGCCTGTTAAGCAAGGCGATCGCTTAACAAAACTCCTAGTACTTTCGCAGAAACGTATGACATTTGTGTCGGAGAAGTTGCCTACTAAGCAAGGCGATCGCTATGAACCTGCACGTCATAGCAACGATGTCTTTTCTACTAAATCCTCTTTTTCACTGTTTTGTTTCGTAGATACCGAAGGTCCTAAAAGTGGTAAGTGGAGAACTAATCATGCTAGCGTACATACCAGGGATCCAGACACACCGTTCAATGCAGTTTTGTTACTTTTTACTTTGTGAGGCGTTTCCACTTTTAGCAGTTGCCTTTTGTTCCCCTTTTCCATTGCTGGCAGCCATTCCAAGAGCCATTTTCCAATACTCTAGCTTCCATGGCCTCCGCAGGTCCCCTTCTGCTACTTTCTAGAGGTAACCAATGCATTTTTTTAGGCCATGTATCTCCGACATGTTCTGAACCACTCAAGTCTTCGACATTTCAGACGATCGATAACATTCTCCTTTATGTTCCACCTCTCCATAATCATATCATGGTTTTATCTTCTGCAGGCGGGATATGATTTTATATGATTTTATTAGAATTATGTTATTCGATTGGTCAAAGATAAATAAAATGTAACCTGAGTACACTATACGCTTTGAAACGCCCTTGGTAACTAAAAATCAAAGAACGCCAGACACGCCAAGCTCATATCCCTCGCTCAAATAATATTTCTAATGGAAAACCAGTAGGACGTTGTATGATAGAGTGAGGGATACAACCCCTAGACAACAATACAGTAAATGAATGGAAACCTCCAGGTCTCTCATCGATATACACCAAACTGAATCGGTGACTGTATTGTCGCCCATCGCATTATTGTCGGCACTACCGCAAAGGAGCCGAAGGGAAGAGACAGAGAATGGCCGCATTGTTGGGGCGCTTGCCGAAAGAGAGAAAGGCATAGAGACTTCTGGAATTTTCTGCTTTGTATTTCACCGCAATAATAACTGAATTTTCCTGAAGTTTCGAGAATAGTGCCTGGAAGATATAAATAGCGGTAAAGTGTGAGAAGGGACAGTTTTTGTGTTACTAATTCGGAGCCGTGCTGTTGGTGAATCGGTAAAGACTTTCTTGCTGTTGCAACGAGTGTACAAAGTTACTGTTTACGGAAATAAAAGTGTTTCTTTATCTCGACTACATCTGTCTTCTTTACTTTACACCCACCAAAGTCACAGTATGTATTTGTGTGCATATAATAGGAAGCGGGCGAACTCAAATTCCCAAGCTCGACAAATAACTTAAAGAGGTCAAAATGTAAACTTTGGGAATTCTGTACATCTTAAGAAGTTATTTTGAATTTTCTTTTTTCTGTTATTTAACTATAATAAGAATAGAAAGCATTGCATTCTGTCTAATAAATGTTTAATTTTTAATTAACATTTTGAAATTTTCAATGTAATTGTAATTTCTATCTTTCTGTTTGACAAGAGAACAAGTTGGGAAATGAAAAGTGGTTCAATACCACACTTTGTATTCAACTTAGCATCCTCCGTGGATGCGGCACGAAGATTTTCAAGGAAATCCCAACTTAAATACCCTTTATATACGGCAGTTTCCAATAAATTCTTTCTCAAAAGTAGCGCTAACAATTTCATTAAAGTGGCATACGTGTAAGGCATCTTATTGACGAACAGTACATCCTGAAATTGTCTGAGGGAGCCAAGTTCGTATAACTTGAAAACTGTAAGGCATAGAAGAAAACTTACGGATAAAAATGCAGCTGTCCTTATAAAGTATAGCTTATGGCAAATTTCGTTTTTGGCATTAGCCATTTCCAAGGTATTTTATTGTTAATTTCAATTACCAACTTGCTTATACTTTATTACGTGGTATGTCACTATTTATTTTTTAATCCTACTGATGCAACCAGAACGGAATTTGGAAATATCACATAGGCATACGCTCTTAAAATATTTAACTATCGCATAAACCTACTGTATTTTCCTGGAAACTACAATGAAGTTGCAATAAAATATCATAAATCTTAATTCAAATAATATAAAGCAGATACGAGAGTACGCTTTTGTAAAAATACTCGTAGCTTGTAAAAATACGTTCTTGTTCTTTTAGTTTGTTTTACAACCTGTGTTTTGTGCTGTGGGCATATTGCAGGATATTTAATCTCAGAAATATCGTCTATTTATATACATGCGCTTATGAAAGTAGTTTCTACCTAACTCCTGAAGATTTCATTTATTAACTGGATTGTATGTCGTGATGGAAAGCACCATTCTTAACACCATGTTTGAGCACCGGTTGGCATCGAAACATGGGCACATCGATGAGGTTGCTTTTTAAATTCTGTGTAGATATTGTTGGAATTTTCCATGGTTTATAAGGAATTGTGTGAGTATGTATGTCGGATTTAAGACTATTTCTTGCCTGGTATGGACTTTCGGGAAGATGAGTTCTGTGTGGTGGCCTTTGTGCAAGGATGTATACATTGCGTTCCAGATATTTGTTTAGTATTGATTAAGTCTTTTTTTGTAAGATGAGAAAGATATTATGTTATATGCTACTGTTCTTTCAGACTTTGAAATGTGGGTTGAAAAACGGCGAGAATGTAATAAATCCACTTTTATGTTCTCTACTACGTATAGAAGTAGGATAAGCATTGTATTCCACCCAAACCTTTTCATGTCGAAGTTTCATTGGAAATACGTTTTGAAGACCCCAAATTAAAACAAACAGAGGTTCTGACGTTGTTATTTTGTGAGCTTGTCCAAAGCGACTTGTTGGTTAAATACAGAAGTACCTGGGCGACCGAGCTTCGCTCGACGTTTTCCACCTCTGTTTTTGTGAAACCTTGTTTTTTGTGGGAGAAGATACTTATTTAGATAAACTGAAATTCAAAACGTTAACTAAATAACAATTTTAGTCGCAAATGTGAAGTCATTTCCGAGATACAAATACTTCATAAACATCATCATTTCAGCTGTAAAACGTCTAATGCTAAACGTAGGCCTCCCTCATAGATATCCACCTAGTTTGACGTTTTCGTCGAGCAATTGTTCTATTATGGAGTTCAGTTCTTTGCTGCTGCGATTGTCTCCAGGGCGTTAACACATTCGCCAAGGTCCTTTATCTTTCAGTCCAGTTCTTCCATGGCTTCCTTTACCCTGACCAGTCGCTCGCTAGTATTCTCCGATACATCTATCTTCACATTAGACATTCCCGTCTTCATCTTTTCTGCTTTGGAGTTTACATTTTAAATTTGCCTTCCACTTTTGTTTCCATTTTTTCCATTTTTGTTCCTATATTTTCTAATCCGGAGTTTACATTTTTCCAATTCGGTTTTCATATTTGTTTCCTCTGTCGCATTCCAGAATTCATTTCATTTCCCATTATGTCCATCTTTGCTAACATTTGTTTCACCAACTGTTCCATATCGTGCTTTTCGGGGCACTCCTGACATCAGTTGATTACTTTACTTTTTTAACTATTTCTTTATTTTTTATTTAAACACCGGAGCAACACTAAGCAAAACCACTGTTGAACAATAACAAATACTACAAGAAGAAAAGCTGGTTGATAAAGCCATGTGAATGTACTATACATTTCTGTTTCAATCATATAGAAAATTGTATGAATTGTTCGTAATTGTTCGCCGAAGCGGGAGTAGTGAAAGAAATATGATTGTGTTTCGTAAAACAAAAAATGAGTAGAAAAGCATGTGAATGTTATACGTTGCACTTATATTTCAAGTGTATGGAAAATGTATGCATTGTTTGTAGAAGAGGGAGTAGTATGTTAGGTAAAAGAAAAGGGAGTAGAGAAAAACATGTGAACGTAATACGTTGGGTGGTAAAATGGATTGCATAAAAACCTTCGCCATGAAAACAATTAGATATGTCACTTTTCATGGCGATCGCTCAACTTGTTTTGGAATTTACCCACTCTTCAACATACAATATGTATAGGCGTTGGTATGTATGAAGTTGATAAAAGATAGGGAATAACATGTGAATTGTTACGTAAAACAAAAGTGAGTAGAGAAAATAGTATGAATGTAATACATTGTATTTCTTTTTCAAACATATCAAATTGTATGAATTATATGTTGAAGGGCGAATAGTGAAGGAAGACTGATGGTGCCTCGTAAAGGAAGAATTAGTAGAGGAAGTCGTGTGAATGTGATACGTTGCATTTATATTTCAATCATAGAATATTATATTAATTTTATGTTGAAGGGCAAACAGAGGATAAATGAATGTGCTACGTAAAAGAAATGCGAGTAGAAAGCCATTTGAAAGTAATATTTTGTGTAGTAAAATTGTTGCCATAAAAATTTCCCCATAAAAAATACATATACCTGCCGAATTTCGCGGTGATCGGTTAAGCGGTTTTCGAACTTAACAGTTGGATATATATAAACAACCAAGTTGTATAGATGATATGAATGGCTTGCAGAAGAGTGAGTGGAGAAAGAGATGTGAATGTGTTACCTAAAAGTGAGTATAGTAAACAGTGTAATGTAATATGCAGCATTTATATTTCAAACATGCACAAAATTGTATGACTTATTTCTAGATGAGTGAGTAGAGAAACAATTATGAATGTTTTTCCCAAAAGCAAGTAGAGAAAACAGTGTGCATGTAATATGTAGCATTTCTATTTCAAACATACAGAAAATTACATGGCTTATTTGTAGAAGATTGAGTAGAGAAAGAGATGTGAATGTGTTACCTAAAATGAGAGGAGAAAACAGCGTGAATGTAATAGCATTTATATTTCAAACATATAGAACATGGTATGACTTATTTTAAAAGTGTGAATAAAAATGTTTCTTGGTGCATAATCACGTTTTTTATGGAAAATTGTTTATAGAAGAGTGAGTAGAGAAAGAGATGTGAATGTGTTACCTAAAAGTGAGTAGAGAAAACACTTTGAAGGTAATATGCATGTATACAAAAATTTAATCAAATCTTTATGGTCGTTTCTGAGATACCGGGAATATATATACAAGAATTGCGCAGTAGAAGCGGGAATAAAAAAAATTTATTTCTTATGCAAAATCGCGTTTTTTCGGGAATTACACCTATATAGCTGAACTTAAAAAGCAAAACCCTATCTGAATACAAAATTTGATCGAAATCGTTAGAGCCGTTTCCAAGTTGCCAGCAATAAATATATATACAAGAATTGCTCATTTAGATATATAAGATACGTTAACTGCCTTAAATGATCTATGCTTAAGGGTTAATGTTTGAAACATTAGCCGCACTAACATAACGGCCAAATTTGCTTTTGTAAGAGTGTATTGTTGAAGTATGAGCAGAGAAAGAAATTCATGTGAGTGCAATATACAAATATTTAATCTAATTGCATGTCTCTATACGAGGGTTGACTTTTTCATGCTCTTAACATGGCTACAAGCAAAACAATAACACTTTTCTACTTCATAAAAATCTCACGTGTTGCACTCACATGACTTTCAATCAATGATCTAAGTTACTTGACCTAAATGGTGTATATGCACATTAATTATGTAATATGATTTAGTTTATCTCTTAAGGCTTAACAGCTATGCAAAAGTGACCCAGAATGAAGAGGACTTCACGGACTTTTCCCAAGAAGTTCAAGATACACATTTCACTTTTCATTAAAGTGTCTTAAACGTATGGTATTTTAATTGAAATCGTGAGTTATTTCTACAATAATGCAAAATAACATTTTGTCCATGTAATTCGTAGTTTGAGGCGTGGGATTTTCTTGAAATACTTCGCGATGCATCCTTGGAAGATGTTAACCTAAAAAGCTAGGTTGGGCATTTGACCGACTTTTGATTTTTGAGTGATGTATTTCTACACACACACACGCTCTCTCTCTGTCTCTCTCTCTCTCTCTCTCTCTCTCTCTCTCTCTCTCTCTCTCTCTCTCAGCACTTTGTACAAAAATTACCCTTTAGATTTACGGAGCCTTAAAGCTCATATTTCCGGTGCAATCTTGGGTAGAATTTTTGGGTGGTATGCTTCCCCTACCTATTATGGCTAAGGTGTAAAAAAGTAAGCGTATTATATGTGCACTCAAATGATTTTCTCAACTCACTCTTGTGCAAACTATTCTTAAAAACGCTTATTCCTCTACCTGTTTTATGTTAATGGTAGAAATGGTTTTTCCTTATTGTTCCTGAAATACAATGCCAATAGGAGAATGCAGAAGGTTTAAGCAGTAGTAAAACATTTTAAGACTTGATGGCTATGTGATAAGTTTTAAATTCCATTTCCTTTTGCGTGGCTGGAACATAAAAGAAAGAAAGAAAGAAAGAAAGAAAAGAATGCGGCTTCTTATTTGAAAATTCAAACCAATAACTAGAAATATGTCGAAAACTAAATTCACAAAAATTGGCATGAATTGTGTAATTTAACGAGATCTACACTTTTGTGGTGTAAGATTATGTCTATAACTTGTGGTGTAATAGCTATTCAAAAGTAATCTAAAATGACGAGGACTTCAAAGGCTTCTAAGAAAATTAAGCTATACGTTTCATGTACGTTAAAGATATAGCATTTTAAGTGAAATGTTTAGAGCCGTTTTGGGTAGATCAGAATTTAGGAACATGTTTTCCCATTTAAGGCAATGTATCTATAAAATTTGGTAAAATTTGTTTTTTACTTTTTGCATTTCTATTATGCTTGTACTTTGTACTTTAACGGCACACTTAAATGTACTCGCTATCCACCATTTTCAAAACTCCAGGAGGGCAATTAAGTAATTCAGTGCTGGTGAGCATTCCTCGCTAAAGAACGTGGCTACGCTTTGAAATGCATTTTTTGTTTTCACTGGCTTTGATTTGGGTCTCTTTCAGGAAAGTTTGCTTCAGAAACCTTGTGAATTGGCTATGCATGCCGCAAATGACACATGTTTTGCTTCAAAACACAGGAATGCCGTCAGTGTTCTGTAACTCTGTAATCTTGCCAGGTTATTTCAGTGTTCCAGTTATACGTTAGGCATTGTTTTGGTAGTCACTAGATTTTAAGTTATTCGTTAGTCTATGGTAAAGTGGTAAAATTGTAAGTAAAATATAAATTTTCAAAAGTGCATAGTGTACTAGGTTAGCTAAGAAGAATAAATTCCTAAATTTTGTGAACAATGCAAAGGCGAAAGTAATGTTTTCATATTAACAACCAAGCAAACTTAGGCCAAGAAGAAAGCAACAGAGAGACCCACATATGATGTTGGGGAATTTTAAGTTGATTGGATGTGGGTAAAGTACAAAAAGGCAATGTTAAACTTCAAAATTCCTTTTTCTCAGTTCTTTTTTTTTTTTTCAGCATTTTTCACTATCCAAAATGCTCCTTGGACCCCAGTTTATAACTTATTAGCTTGAAATTTTCAGGAGACCTTCAGAGATTAAGGTATTAAAATTTGTCGTGCACCAGTTAAAAATATTAAATAATTAAGTTGAAATCAAATTTTTTCATAACTGCTACTGAACAGATTGAAAATATTGATGAATAGTATACAAAATATTTTTTCTCTTAAACTAATTAAATGTAAACAATTTTCTATGACAATTTCTTTATATTTGTATACTGAACTGAAATTAGAAATTTAGGAGTGATACAATATACTGTTCGGTCATTTCATATATGCATATCAAAAAGTGATTTATTATTAATAAATATTAGTTTGTTCTGAGTGTGTGGAAAAAATTCAAAGCAATCAGAAGAAAACTTGATATTTTGATTTTCATAGATACACTGCCGTAAAGTAGTTTAGAGTAGAAAAGCTTTCTTGAAAATCTTCGTGTCACATTCTTGGAATATTCTGAACTGAGCTACCAATTTGGTATTTAATATGTTTATCTGATTATTCTGAACTGAGCTACCAATTTGGTATTTAATATGTTTATCTGATTATCTGTTCAAAGCCAAACACGGACGATTTGAAAATTTGGGGGGGGGGGGGAGGGAATTAAGTGTTTATAAAAGTGCGAATTTATGGTGAAACCTCAATATAAAATTTTGGATGGTATAAAAAAACCTCCGCTACCTATTTAGGTACGTAGTAGAGAAAGTAAAAATTGAACAAGCCTCCATATTTGTAAAGAGTGTTAACATTTCTTGAAACTGAAAGCATGCTGGTGTTTTCTGTTGTGACAAAAAATAAAGAACATTTCTGACGAAATTAGAAGCAGATGGATGCATTGAAACAAACCATGAGCAGTGTTGGAACGGTGCAACAGGAGAATAATTGTCCTGCGACATCCACTCCGGCACAGCCCAGCTTGAATAATTGATTATATCTGCGCGGCCAGAATTTCAAAACGGTTTAATTACGTAATGACCACTTCAGGAAAATAGATGATAGGTAAGCCCGAAACAATAAAACTGCAGCTCTGGAGAGATAAATAATAGCATAAAGGCTAAAACAAAAGCCAACAAAAGCTGATGTGCAACAAGCACACAACTATATTCGTATTCCAGAAAGTCAAGTGTCATTCCCCTCCATCTGCCTGCTGTTATTCTTCATATTAAATAGTAGTGAAATAATGTTTACAACAGATAAATACATGGACGGCCATCTACTTTTGAATTCTTATAGAATCATGGTACTTAAAAATCTATGAGAAATTAGGATATGCCATGTAACATCGGAGAAACTCTTACAATTTTGAAGTCCGTGATGCATTATGAGTAAACGTAAGACATGTTGGTGTGTTTATAGTAATTTAGACATTGTAATCTGTGGTTTAGTGCAAATCATTGTGCTTATTGTTTCATTTATCACAATAAAGTTGAACTACAGGCAAAAGAATTTAGTTAACCATACTAATTTGTTTATAATTATTATAGAATGTGACATGTTATATGGAATCTTAAAAAATAGCTTCATACGTTTTTAATGATGGGTAATGAGTAATTCTGAATAAAACATCCCTGCAACGCAGAAGTTTATTACGTGGTTTCTAATTAAAGGTAGTGATAAATGTGAAACAATGTAATTAGCTCAAAAGTATTATTTGGAGTTCTTGAGGATCCTGAAACCCAATAAATTGTCTTTTTATTACTGTCTTATGTAGAATGATTGCGTAAGAGCAACAAACATGGGCATCTTCCTGCTATAGAGCATGCGCACTGGAAACATCCATCCTAAATGAGATGTAAAATTCATTGGATTAGCGATGTTTTGATTTGCGTTTTCTTCTCTTCTTTAGTTCGCTTCCCGCTCATATAAACGCAAATGCTGAGACCGTGATTCGTTGATGCATTACGCGAAAAAGGCTAGAAAAGAATCTAATCTCCAGTGAACAAGAAAATATAGTAAATCATAAGCACATTAAAAAGTACAGTTTCTTCGTTCACGTGCTTTGGTGTAATTAGGGGTTGCTAATTCGTCTAAGTCAATATAAAAATCTAACTCTAATTTAATCTTCTATAAATCAAAAATATGCACATCACACATTACATCGTCAGGGCGGGTTTTCTCCGGGTACTCCGGTTTCCCCCGCCATCTCATTCCACCGGTGCTCCATCTTCATGTATCATCAGTGTCATCGCCTGCGGTGCCGTAGTAGTAAAAGCGGGCGTTAAACACTACAACAACACATTACATATATATGGTCATAAGCAAATAAGGAGCGCGTTCGCGTGCATTGGTATGAAGTTTGTCAGTGGTTGATGGTATGTCTTGTGTTGAAAAAAGGATACAGAAAATTATGGAAATGTATATAATAGATTTCTTTAAATGTGTGATTTTTGAATTCGCGAAGCCTTAGAAGACCACCCAAAAAAACACATTTTAACAAGAAATGCAGCATAAAACATCTACCTCCAATTTCCACCTTCCTTATCTATCAGAATTTATTTGATATTAGACAAAATAGGTTTAAGTTTATATATTGAACACAATTGTCCACCTTTACCTTTTAGACCCTCTCCTACATAAAACTTGAACAGTGATATAGGAGCTCTATCTGTATCGTCCAGGTTTTCAGATCCATTTGTTTCCCGATGATGGTGCTGGCACGGATAATATCCTGCGTCTTAGGTCATCCAAGCAGAGTTTCCAATTCATTTGTTGCTGCATTTGAAGGGCTAACTTCTCTGACAACGCGTGGAAACTGGTTCAATATTTCACGCCCCACAACTTCGCCACTGCCGCCGAGTCCGTATGTCTCATACCTTATTCTAACACTAATAGTTCATGATAGGAAAGGATAGCCATGCCACAGTATGACCAAGGCCATATGGTTTGTGAGTTCAGTCGTGTTTCTTGCAACATTAGCATACACAGTGAATCTATTGTTGCTGATATCTGGAGATTTAAAAGAAACCCAAAGGTAAAAGTGATTAGTACGAAGTATAGACATGTTGTTTTCGTTGTAGTAACTAGGGTTCCTTATTATGCGGGATTACCCGGAGTGTGACAACGTCCTTCCAGTGTATGACACTTTTTATGCCGTCTCCAATATATTCGTGTCTGATGAATCTGCTGCCGGCTACTATTGTTGTGAACTATGGAATCTTTCTCTCAAAGTGTGTATGGGTGGGTAGGAAAATAGATAACACCAGTTGCGTTAGATGGTAAATTTAATTGAAGCTAATAAATGAAATGTTTGGAACGAGTTGGTGGCAGAGAATGTAGAATTAAACATTAAATTGGTAAATGATAAATATCTTGAATGTGTGGTTGCAACTCTATACAAATGGCTGACAAATAGATGATAAAGGAGCAAGTGCTCGAATATTCTGTCAACTCTTCTCACTCTACGCTCCAATAGCAACTTTGACGGAGAAATAGAGGCCGTCGACATAGGTTTACAAAATTCACTTTATAGATTCCAAGCATTCAAACAAGCAGGAATACTTACAGATTCACAGACTGTGAAAACGAACAAACCTCATTCAACAAGATTCCAACATATCAGTTACCTAAGAGAATCTGATATGAAAAATATTGTTTTCCAATGCATCCTAATGGAAAGCAATGGGATAGCGGATGGGTTGGCAATAAAGACACTAAGTTTATATGTGAACAACACCCATTACAATCAGCTCATCCAAGAGGCAAATCATAAATGGAATATGCCAATCATGGAAAGATTGCAAAAGCAAAAAAGGAGGATATATGTCGATGATTTCTGGGTAAAAAGTAAAACCAAATCAACAAAGAAAGCTGTGGCAACTGTTCGAATAGAAATTGGACATGTTGCTTAGCAGCATATCTATAAAAATATGAAAACATCAGACGGAAGTGTGTGTTATCTGCAAGGAACAAGAATGAGCTCTAATCACCTTAGGCATCGCATGGGAATTGATCCCGATCTACAAAAACAGAAAGAGAATTTCCAGCATTATATTGCGCCGCCAGCAGCAACGTGGATTAAAGAGAAAGAAGACAATGAAAGCCAGTTCTTTTTACTTTTTGACCTATTTGTGAATTTATAAGATTATATTACTGGTTATCATACTTGTTTATTTCTATTATATTTGTACATTTCGATTCATTTGTAATGAGATGTTAGTTACCGAATGAATTTAACTCCAATAAATCCACGTGTAACAACAACAATATTTGATAACGCCCAAAGTATCAATAAATTCACGGTTTAAATCACTGCTTTCCGTAAAATCGATGAGAAGTGAACTTTTCTGTGAGTTGCAGAAATATTAAGCGAAAAATCCTCTTGCGTGTACCGTAAGTATATACGGACTCCAATGCGGTCTTTAGACGCTACACGCTGCCGATGTCATAGTTACATAAAATTGTAACATGCACTTAGAAGAGGCAACTCGCTTACCCAACATAATATGATTATAAACCAAAAGGAAAAAGCATAGGTCGACCAAAAAGTCGATGGCATGACCAGTTCAATTAACGTATCGAGCGGAACAGGCCATATGGTCTAAACCTTGATGATGATGATGATGATGATGATGATGATGATGATGATCGATATGATTGATATGACTATACGATGATTGATATGATGATGATGATTGATGATGATTGATGATGAGTGAGTGAGTAGGGTATAAGGGCCCGTTGACAGCTAGGTCATTAGGGCCCCAATTGATGATGATTGATGATAATAAAATTATAAGGCAGCAAGACATGAACGATACGAATTTTAGAATTACGAGTTCTTTCGTCGACATAATTTATTTGTGGTTCATGACAACCACATCAAAGATTTTACGTTAAACTTTGGCAAATATTAAGCTTATTATTCGCATTTGAAACATATTTTTTTTCTGTGACTTACTAAATACTAAGAGATCTCCAGTTTCTATTTTCAGAACTGGCGCACGTGCTTACTTTCAGGCAACTCTTAACGTACTATGTTCTATTATAGTTACCCTAACCTTAAGCTTGTTGCTTGATTTCGTCGGAACCCCTAATTGCCGTAGTTATACTAACTTATGCTTAATTGATTTTCATCAACCCGTAATTTTCGCGGGTGAAGACTTCTTATTTGCTGTCAGAATTTTAACTTATGCTCTTTCATTATGCATTGAATTTAACACTTGTAAACCATTTATTGCAATAATTTAGGTATCTTCCTATTGTTTAGAAATATGGCGTGCTGCACTCACATGACTTTTCCTACTGTTATACAAACATTTCTTACAAACGTTTAATTTTCTATTTATTTGTCGTTATTGAGGTACGCATTTGTAGAAATTTTTCTGCAAATATTTATCTCGATTAACATGGAGTACACAGAGGAATAAACTTCTCCAAGAATACTTTGTATAAGAGCACATAAGTGCAACGCAGAAGGTGTTTTCTTCCTAAGTCCTTAACGGTAACACCAATGATCTCTTTGTTTTTTATTGTGGATTTGTGTTAATCTACAAAATCAAATAATACGGTGTTCTCACAGCGCTAAAATTCGGCGCTCTGGGGCTGGTTTATCACCTATATTCATCTCGAGCTCATTGAAAGAGTATTTCGACACTAAACTGTTTATAAATGAATGAAATACAATGAGTTTAGGTTATCAACGCCACCCATTAGATACACTGTACGTGTAAACAAAACAAGCAAGTGACTGTCGAAATTAATCACTGCCTTCTGAATACTACTTGAATTCCTTCCGAGGAGGAAATAATGATATAACCAGATACTGCCAAAGGGCGGTGTTCAAGCCAAGAGTTAGCAATGGTGCACGGGTTTTATGACTTTACCACGGTAATAATTTAATCGTGGTATGGTAACTGTTTACTGGGATTGATGCACTCGGCTATTAAAGCAATACGTTCCTACCGCGTTACATAAAAGCTTCGCGTGGTAGGCACACAAGCTGGTTCTCTAAAATAACGAAATTTATGTTTAAGAAGGGGAATGACGATGCTACCGCTGTTGAATTATCACTCTGCTACCACAATTTTTGACATTATCTAACCTTTAATAGCTTTGATTGCGGCATTAAATAACAAGTCATGTTTTCAGCAATGTCCTACCAGCTGCCTCAAAATTAAGTTGCGGACAAGCGAATGCGAAAGCATTGGTGAATAACACGGTATGTTAGGGCCAAAAGACATGAACGACTTTAGGAAGATGATACGCTCTTGTGAGAAAACTTAACCCTTTCATGCCTGGTGTGTATTATAAGACACATAGGCTTTTTTGCTATTTGTAATAGTTTTGTCTGTCACCAATTAAAAATACATATTTGAGACGTTTTGAATTGTAAAAAATTATTTTTTTTTACAATTTATATTGTAGTGTTTTTTATAAGAAAAGAAGCAAAATCCATGCAACCGCAGTTAAATGATAGCCCGTCATCATCCACGCGTGCCATCACACCGATCATTTTACGTAGGCCCTCCACGTCCTTTACCACAGGCACATTTGACTGCGGTTGCCGAGACTCGAACTCACGACCTCAGGCTTTGAGTGCATGGCCAGTGCACTACGTGTTGCCTCAACGATCATGGCTATTCAAGTCAGCAGGCTGAGCTTCAGTTTCAGTTTCAGTTTGTTTATTATAAAGTATTGGCCTGGTGCCGGTACATAGGGCCCAGCTTACTGGCTATATTTGACATTTATATACAATTTGCTTACTTATAACTAATTATAGTTTTTGGTTTGTGCAAAAACCCATACGGTGACCATCTATCGGTTACCGAGAATAGTTTTCTTATGTCCTTTAAGTTCTGTTCAGTTTGGTTTATATACATGTATATACATATGTACATATTTACAATTATATACACGCATACATACATGTGCGCGCACACACACACACACACACACACACACACACCTTCACTGGGCACACCAGAAATATGCGTCCGAGCGCACTGCACTATCTACACTTCATATATACACTTTCCCGCAGTTTTCCTGCGCGGGCAGGGGACAGCTCCTGAATATTTTCCGAGGCGAAAGCCTCTGCCGGAACATGTGTGTGGCTTAGGAACGAGGTTGCGTGGACGCGCATTTGTCGGCGAGTCGTGCCGCTTCTAGAATATTTTTATTCTAGTATGTTTGTGGTACTTCGGCTCGCCTTTGCCGATGTTGGCGATCACGTCATTCTCGTGGTTTCTAATGCGCGTCCATGCCGCCATTGCTCGTTTTTCTATTGCCTCCGGGACGAACAGGATCCGGGTTTCGCGGTGAAGAGTGTAGTTAGTGGTGAGGAGTGGAGCAGACAGAATTTTTCTGGGGGAGAGGCTTTGGAGGGTTTGGAGTTGTTTCAGGGCAGTTTTGGAGGCATTAGCCCAGGCCACACATGCATACAGGACCACCGAGAGAATAAATGACCTATATAGTATCAGTTTTGACTTCAGTCGTAACTGTTTACTACGGAAGATGGGAGCGCACAACTTTAGCCGCTGTCTGCCTTTGTTGGCGCTATTTTTTATGTGGGTGGACCAACACATTGTGCGGTCCAAGGTGAGTATTTAACCTGCTGACGGCAGTGCAATATTTGACCACCGACCGTTAGGTCCATTGCCAAAGTGTGATGCCGCTTAGAGAAATGTACCAGCTGGCTCAGCAGGCTCAAGGTGTCCCAGACCGCCTAATCTAAACCGGTTTCGAATTAGAAGAAGAACGGCATAAGTAGCAAAATAATTCAGGCATGAAAGAGTTAAGTTCCTTCTCATTGGCTCTGGATGGTTCCAACGAGATAGTACCGGTCTTCCTGCGTTACCACCATTCCCACGAAGGTGTCCAGTGTGAAGGCTGAGACAAATTTCCATTTCGTGCCAAGACTGTTAGAAGAGGGATAGTATGTGAACGTTTTTTTAATGGATCAATGAGCAGCTGGAATGGTATTAGTTGAATAGTCATAATAATAGCATGTTTATACATTCAAGATAAATATTGTTCGCTATCAGATTTTGTATCCTCATTACAAACATATCGGGAGAGCAAAAATCTTCCGAACCGGCCGCGTCCTCGGCCGTCTTTGCCGTCCGGCGCTGTCAAAAAAGACGAGGATGAAATCAAGCAATGTTTTTAAAATTACTCTTAAAAGCTTTATTTAACAACTTTATCAAAGAAGATGCTGAAACTGGCCACTGTTGTTCATACACTTTTGGCACCCCCTTAGGAAACTATCCATCACTCGCAATAGTTTCCGATAAGAAAAGCTGGCAATTTCCTAGCGGATATTGTCCTTCAATTATTCCAGGGTGTGATTTTGTATTGTAAGCTTTGTTTTAAGTTAGCCCAGAGATAATAATTGCTTATTGGAACTCCAATAATGGCGCACCATACACCAATTATTTTTTGTCACGAAAGGTTACCTTATGAACAATATTATGCTCTGAGTGATAGAGCCAATTTATTTCGAGTCAACAGTTGTCGTTCGTACATGCATGAAAACAGTTTTGCTCCTTTTTAAGAGAAGAAACAGATAGGAAACGTGATTTTGCCTTTTTTTTCAATAAAACCCTACAACATTTCGATGACAACAATGTGTTTTAGGAAAGAATTACTAGTAGAGATTTGTGGGCCCCTCGGTTCCCTGACCTAACTTCGTTACCCCCATTTATATTATGGGGTAACTTAAAACATCAATACACAAGACAAACCCACACCCCCTGGAAGAATTAACAAAATATCCCCCAGGAAATGTTCAGCGTTTCTTAACGTGAATTACGGCGGGTGATGGATAATTTTCCTAAAGAGGTGCCAAAAATGCATGAAGAACGACAATGGCCAGTTTCAGCATCTCCTTTCTTAAAGTGGGTAAATAAAGCCGTTAAAAGCAGCTTTAAAAACGTGTGGTTACATCTGCGGCTTTCTATAATAGCAGCAACGAGCGCCGAGGATACGCGCAGGCAAAACACCGCGCAGCCTGTTCGGAGCTTTTTTGCTCTTCTGCTATATTTGCTTTTAGCTCATCACATTAGAATTTCCCAAAATTCCCAATTTCAATTTTTACTTTCTCGGTTGAGTAGTAAGTAGAGAAAGAATTGCGTTACTTCCAAGAACTCTATATCGAGATTTCACCCGAAATACATGTTTTGGGGCTCCCCGAATATAAAAGATAAGCGTATTTTAGAAAAAGATCTGCGCGCGTGCACGAGTGTGTCAATGTTTCCGTCTGTGGACAGCATAACTCAAAAACGAAGAATTGGTTAAATACCAAAGTTGGTGTTTGAACTGGGTATCTTCCGAGGGTGCGACCAGAGGCTTTCAAGAAAATTCCCCCACCACAGGTTACCCTATATATGGAACATTTTTTAAAATTTCTGGGTTTCTCAAAAACAGCTGTAACGATTTGGATTAAAATACCGTATATTTAACGATTTCTAAATAAAATGTATATTTTAAATTTTTAGGGATATCCTTAGAGGCCCTCTACATTCTGGGTGGCTTTGCATGTCTGGTAAACCGTAAGACATACACAAAATCTTACTGCACAAAAAATGTAGTTCTCATTGAAATATACAGTTTAAGTCAAACTAAAGCAATTTGGAGATATTTCTTTTTTCCCCTGATTTTCCAACATTTACATTTCTATCAATTACTCAGGGGTCTCCGTCTAGGGGATACATGATGGCAACCACAACGTACTCAAGCTGAGCAGAACATTACTTCCACTTACTGGTGTTTTGCTCCTCACTGTAACTTTTCTATCTGACCTTACCTTGGTCATCTCTTGTTCTCTTCCGACCCCGATGCTATTAGTGTTCCCGAGGGCTAGGGAGTCTTTATTTTCCCAACCTCTCCATTTCTCTAAAATATTAACCCCTAACATGCTGACCTGTCATGGCAGGTATTTTTATGAGTATTATCTCTAGGTCATGAAAAGAGAACGGGATTTTCATGCAACTACATAGTGATTCACTCTTAAAGCATTTGGCTACTATAACTAGTTATACTGGTACTACTTTGCATGAACACTCAATTATTAGTGTTTTTATCATCAGGGATAATTTTAGCAAATCATCGAGTTGTTTCTTTGTGGACCATTTGAGTAGTATTAGTAAACTTTGTGTAAGAACAGAACTGTTGTGAATTGCAAGATCACGAACTGTGAATTGTGATTCAGTTTTAAGGGCAATAAAGTGATATAAAAGGTAACTGGATCAGTCATATGTAACAATAGTGTGTAGTCGTATTATGAGGCAGGTTTGTTCTGTTACATGTCTAGTTTCTTTGCAGTGGCAAAGGAAATACAGAAAATTAATGCTTTTGCATATTTTGGTATTAAGCAAGGTGATCTGGACAGGTTTGAAGATTTTAAAATTGTTCATCTGATACTGTGACAGCTGGGAGAATTTACAAAATATCCATATAGTTTGTGTGAGTAGAATAGCAGAGATAGGAAATCCCATTGAGGGAAGAAGAATTAGTCGAGTAGACATTTACACCTGAAATAGTGCACATTACTCTGTAGCTTCTAATTGAACGTATAAAAGACTTATTGCCACCCTTGGACATTAAACTGCGTGTGTAACCTTTAGACAGAAATTGAACTTGTTTTAAATAGCCTTTTATCGGCCATGGTAAAGTTCAATCCGGATATTTTGTATGCCCACAAAATACTGAAACTAATCCTAGAACCATTATGTGTGGTCCAGAATTGGTTGTGAGTAATTGCTTAGGTTACCGAGAGGAAGGGCTCAGCCAGTCCGAGACGCTGCGAACTCATACCCTATCAGTTGACCACTTAAGGTTTTTTCTTAATTATTGCGGAGTGGATTATTTATTCCACGGACACTTTTCCTTCACGTCCTCACTTGGTTTCTTTGTTATTCTTCAAGTCTGTTTATCAGTGTGGTAGTTCGGAATATGCGGGTAGAAGAAGCTTACACTGTGTAACGCTTCTTTCCAGGCCCCACTTATGGTGCACTAGGTGGTTATCTTAGGAACTATTAGGGACTTCTGCACGTCTCTGTGGCTTGTTTGGTCCAAATCCTCTGCCTTCATCTGTTCCCCCGGGAGTTGGTAGTTTACAGAAGATCCACGTTGGGTTGCAGTGCAGCTGGGATCCCTTCCGTAGGTCGGTCCAGATATCGGTACAGAATTGGCTATAAATGCAAATCAAAAAGAAACGGTTGCGACTATGGTGGAAAAATTCAAAACTTTGAACTGCAATATGACTGCTATAAATAAATTTATCCATTTGCATCTCTGAAATTTAATATACAATATTTCGCTACAGCTATTATCTATATGTAGATTTGAAACAAGCATTTGATACCATCCACAGAACATATATGCTATAAGCTATGGCAGATCACACACAAACATACTTATACGTATATTTAACACATACATGCACATTTATAAAACAATTCTTTTGTGGATTCAGAGAACCTTTAAACCCGTGTTTCTGATGAAATATCTACATATAACTTTTGGTTGGAATGCAATCCATTCTCTCTTTCTCTCTCTCTCTCTCTCTCTCTCTCTCTCTCTCTCTCTCTCTCTAACGGCAGAGAAAGTAAAAGAAATGAAGAAAATAAAAAAAATATTTAAGAAGTAGGAAAAATATATTTACTTAAGAAGATAAAGCTCCCGAGGCATAACCTATTTTCTCGTTATGTGATACAGTATCTAAACGAGCCTTGTTGAACGAGTTCCGCCTCTTGAGCTGTAATGCTCGTAATTAACTGATGAAAATGAAGGGTTGCAGTTAAAGGGATGTCGGTAATTTACCGCACGCTTCCTCATAAATGGCTCATTCGATCTATCTTTAAATATAACATAACATGACTGAAGTTGCATGCACAGTTTGAAGGGTAGGGCATATTAAACAGCTTTACATCAGCGACATGTCCTTTGCTATGCTTTTACCTCACCTCCCCTGAAACGTCATACTAATTATGTTTGACTGGCAAAATTTAGAGGCTCCTTGACCCCATCGCAGCTGATCATTGAAGTTCTATGAATCGTTAAAGTATAAAAAAATAACTTCTGTTCATACTGCTTGCAACACACAAGAATAAAAGGACATTTTATAACTTGTAATTATACTGTCAAATATATAAAGAAAATATTTAGTTCAATTGAGTCATGCATATTAGTAATTTGTAGTATTTATTGACACTATAGAATTGAGGCTTATTTAAAACAAGTTTTTCCAAAATGTGTATACCAGTTTTAGGATGACGTGAAAAGAATACAAATAATTTACTAACATCATTGCACATCACGCTTCATTACCAACATACAGATCATTCTTAACTACTGCATGACTTAAATAGTAAGTAAGGGAATACACAACTGAAATTTGTTAGAAATCTCGCAAAAATTGACATAAATTCCATGAATTTAAAACTACCTAAGAACTAAGCTAAATTAAACTACAACCCAGCAAACAGTCCTTATCGAGCCACGACCTACCGCCCGGTCGGTCCATCGCCCACCTCTGCCCACTAAGGGCATCACGGGTGGGGTGCAAAACAGCAGGGAGGGACGTGGTCAGTGTCCCGGGCCGACCCGGCCAGTTATACGGTCTTTGTGACCTCGAGCCGCTACTTCTTAATGGAATAGCTTCTCAATTGTCTCCTTAGAGACCTAACAAGGCTTATGGCATCCCAGACGAGACCTCCCAGTGGAGGAAAAAACCCCACGCCGGTCCGCGGGGATTAAACTAGGGTCCTCCGTCTCAGAGGCAGGCGCGCTACCAGTGAACTACGGAGTCGACCCTTAAAATACCATAAATTCAAAAATTGAAAAAAAAATGAAAATGATTTTTGACTTTTTACATTAAACATATCTGTATTTGTACTTATGTGGGTTAAAATACAGAATACAAACTTTTTAATTTTGAAATTTAAAGTTTTTAAAAATTATTTATTCACCATATTTACTTTTCAAAATGTCTCACACGATACGGTTTTCATCCAATTCTTCTGAAATTTATAATGCAGGTTTCTAAAACACACACAACTTAATCTGCAATATACTTTTTCTTTTAAATCGTCTTTGAATTATTAATTCAATTATTAATGTTTTTAAAAATGTTGACTTTTGCACAAACGGTAAATCATTTTGATTAAATAACCATATGGTTTAAGATATTTTCGTCACAAATTAAATGTGTATCTTGGGTGTTCTGGAAATAGTTCCTAAAGTCGAGTTCATTCAGAATGAATATTAAATAACTGCAAATCGTAAAACATTAACAAAAGCTTACCACACAAAGCTTTAGATGTAGTTAAAACACATGATTTAAGCCAGATTAATGTTTGTGATCTTCAAAGTAATCGGATATCGACCAACTCTTACGACTTGACCGTCACTTAGGGCTACTGTGTTCCCGTATTCCCATTACAAGAAAGTCTGTTGTCAAACGTTTGTAAGAATGTTTGAATAACAGTGAGTGACTGCAACACATCATTTTTACTTTCTCTACTGGTAAGTAGGGGAAGTAATTGTATTTCACCCAAAAATTCGATGTCGAGATTTCACTGGAAATATGTTTTTGAAACCCCCTGAATAAAAACAAAATCATTTTTAGAAAAAGGTCCGTGTGTGTCTGTGTGTCTGTGGACAGCATAACTCAAAAACGAAAAGTCGGTTAAAAGCCAAATTTGACATTTGAGTTTAATGTCTTTCAAGGATGCGACACGAAGATTCTGAAGAAAATAGCCCCACCCTAAACAACCCTTACCATGGCAAACTTTTCGAAAATTTTTATTTTCTTGAAAATCGCTCTAATGATTTCGATTAAAAGTCATATGTTTGAGATATTTAATGACAAATGAAATGTATATCTTGAATTTTCTGGCTATAGCCCCTGTATTCGTGTTTACTCTGGATGACTTCTGCATAACTAATAAACCGTTAGAGATAGACCAAATCACACTGCACAAAAAATGTAGATCTTGCTAAAATACATAATTTATGTCTGAATAAATTTTCTTGTACAGTGCACCATTTCGGAGATATTCCTTGTTATGTGTGTGAGTTTCGGAAAACTTAGAACTTTAGCCGAATGCAACAACGTTGTTCAGTTTTTATATGTTAACCGTGCAAAGAGAACAGAATCTCAAAGCTTAAAAACATTTGACTGTCGCACAAAGCCTGCTGTATTCTAATATCACCCTTGCACCTACAAGGAATTAAGCAATATGATAATTTGCACGAATGTTTATCTTTACTAATATGGAGATATAGAAATACGAGTTTGTTAGAATGTACAAGAGTAGAGAAAGTCATGTGAGTGCAACACATCAGATTTTTTAAAGTTACGATTATTGCTCTAGCCTTCTGTATAGCTCGGAGTATGTACATATGTAATGAAACTGCATGTGTTCAAGAAGTATACGTCTATAATTATCGATTTTGACAAGAATTGAATATAAGAATGAACCTCTGTAAGAATATTGTATAGAATAGTGAGTGGGGAACTCATTTTCGAGACATGAGACTGAACCATCTGTATCCATGGTGAAGAATCTAAACGTATCGGAATCAGAATATGCTATGCCAATTTTCAATGTTGCAATATTCCCACAGCAGTCTGTAAAATTGAGTTAGCTACTAGAGCTTTATGTATTCTGATTTCTCGGGAGAATGAAACCGGGGAGTAGGTATCTACCTAATCTAGGGAAATTGGCAGATAGCCATCGATCCATTGGGGTACTTTCATTGCGTTTCTGTGTCGTCTTTTTGCTCCTTGGAAAGAGATTTAACTTTTTTCCCTTGCTGTTTTACGTCCCTTGCAACTCTGAATCCACACAGAGAAAGAAAGAAAAACACTTGGTGAACACACAGAGTCTGTAAGCAGATTGCGGTATTCAGCCCAGTTGTATACGTGCTCTATACGGTAGGAGACACAACGGAATCATCCGACCTTGTCGGAATCCCTGCATGAACTCAAATCCGATTACTGCAGTCTGATTATCTATCAGTCTACAGTCTAGAAGAAATGCAGGTACGAGTTTTCGTTCACTCTGAGGTCCACTAGAGCTGTCATTAGAGTGCTAAAACGCTGACCATTACACAGTGTTGCCTAAGTTCCTTATTTCAGCTCCTTAGCTCTTGGAACGCTGGTTCAGGCTTTGATACTCCCCGCATGACATGTATTTGTAAGGAGCGAGAGGCGTAAATTGTCCTTTGGATTGTCAAGTTGGGTCATCTTAAGTAACATTGTGCTTAAAAGGCGTACTATGCATTCACAAGACCAAAGAAATTTAAGACATGATGTATAACAAGTGGCGATAGTAGTAAATTAAGCATTAGAGGCATCCAAAGTACAGCTGTGATAGACTCACAAGTAGCACATACATTAATATTTATAATTTACTTCCTGTATGTTTGCTACATCATTGGAGGCCGCAACAACTTTCAAATTCAACATAATATCTGTTAGCTGTGCCCAGAGAAAGCAATCTGATACTTTAGCTCTATTCTTACATTTTATTTACTTGCAAATGTATATTGAGGCACATATTGCCAATATACGAGTGCTAAATGCTCTAATACGAGGATATTTATATCAGGGAGTGAGTTTAAATACCTCGATTTATAAATTCTCTTTACAACGTTGATCGAGGGTCGTTCATCCTATTTTTGGGCAACCTTAGCAATTTGAAGCACAAGATCTAAAATGGTTCTTTTTGGCATTTTTCGCCTTTTGGTATTACATTACCAAACCAGTAAAGGCAGCAGTGTTTTAACAATGATATGAAACATCAGTATGTGAAGTAATGTCTTCTCGTACACCAAAGCAACTAGTAGAATCAAGTATAAATAGCACGTTTACAGGAATAGTGTGACTTCAGGCTTCATCAGCAAATATTAAACGCGAGCTTTATTCCATCAGGAGAATATAACTTAGTTGTAGAAAGAGAAAAGCCTCTCTGTTCCATATAAAAAGGAAAATAAGGGAAAAGCGCAGCCGGATACGTGAACATATTGAGAATTAGGAATGGGACCAACTTCCTCAACTCCTTCGGGATACCTACAGCTTTCTTATGTACAGTACTAGAGAGGACTACACATCTTCTAAAATTATATCCTCACGTTAGCATAGGAGAGCTTAGAAATAAAATTTACTGTACCAAGCACAAAGGGAAAGATGTATTGAAACTAACATAAAGCTAGTCAGAATGTTCCTGATAATTGCAATTTCAGGGAATAACCGTTGTCTGTGTGTACTTGGACGCAACTGCTTTCTCCACGTGTGCGCTGGCATACAGTCGAGTGCAACGAAACTTGCCCAGTCTTCTGGATTCCTGTAGATGTTTTCTACATTTAATATTGGCAGAAGCTCCTTGTGTGTTCTATACCAGCCTTGGGTGATCTAATGTCCAACTTGTGTGCACTCGAGTAGACACAAATAATTTACCTATTGATAAGGTCAGACCTAGATGAGCGGCAATGTCGAGGAAGTACGAAAACATTTCATTTGAGCGGTTGGAAGGCAAGTTTCATCATGACTGTCTACGCTATCCCATGCACGACTCCCTTCCACTTGCACTTAAGCTATAATTAGTGAAGAAATGCCAGTTTTGGGTTCCGGATCGAAAAAGGAGAGAATTTATTTTTCTTATTGCACGTATTGCTACTTCAGCATTACTTTACAATATGGAATTAACGTTCATCTTCTTTTTCATTCTTTTTTGTTTTTCTTTGATTATATTGATTATCCTTGCCAATAACTACCCATTTTTTACTTTCTCTACTATGTATAAGTAGGGAAGTATTTTATTCGACCCAAACTTTCGATGTCGATATTTCACTGGAAATATGTTTTGAGACCTCCTGAATAAAAACAAAGCATTTTTAGAAAAAGGACAGAGTGTGTGTCTGTCTGTGAGCAGCATAACTCAAAAACGAAAAGTTGGTTGGAAACCAAAGTTGGCATTTAAATTTTACTAATTGAGAGATACGGTGCGAAGATTTTGAAGAAAATTCGTCCACCTTAAACAATCCTTTCCAATGTAAATTTTTCGAAAATTTCTATTTTCTCAAAAATGAGCAATAACTTTGATTAAAATACCATACTCACTTTTTTATCTGTTTAGCTGTGCAAAGAGAATGGAATTTCGAAGCTTTAAAAGATTTGACTGCTGTATTTCCATATTCCTCTTGCAAGGTACTCGTAATTTCTGCAAATGTTTATCTCGACTATCATGAAGAAGATAAAGGAATAAGACTTTGTAAGTTCAGTCAGTACAGGAGTGGAGGAAATTATGCGAGTGCAACACATCAGACGTTTTTTCTTTTTCTAGCATTTTTGTTAGGATGTTTTCCATAGTTATGTCTTGTCCAATTTGTTCTGTTTTTGCTTTGTGTTCCACTTACTATATTCTAGTATTGTGTGTTCAAGTGTGTCCTTTTCTTCACAGTATGAGCAGTTTTCACTATTCACCAATGTCGTTCTAAATAAGTATGCTTTAAAAGTCTATGTCCAGAAGGAGATTTTACTGCTAATATCCAACTCGTCCATGTTTCCTATTTAGCCAAATCGTTATCAGGCAACTAGCACCTTCGTCCACTTCGTTTTATAAATCCAATTCTGTTTGCCATCACTTTATTAAGATATCCTTTGCCTTTGCCTTTGCCCTTGCCCTGAGAGCCTGTTTATTTATTGTGCTTCCATATGTACGCTCCGTAAACAAAAGGAGTATGCATGTTACCTGCAGGGCTCTGGTGGAATCCGTTCTATATCACTGAACACAGATATTCGTACTGCTAATCGAGGTCAGAGTAATAAAAAATATTAAATCAACATCTGACTCACTGGTGGATTTACTATTCTTAGTAAGTCAAATTATATATGTTTTCAGATTGATTAGTACCTTCAAATAGGCGTGCTACAGAAAACATGCTGCAAAGTGGGTGGAACGGATGATGTAAAGCGGTAACAGATCCAAATCGGAACCAAGTTCGAATGCAATGACCTCACATTAACTAATCTAGTGGACCGTGCCTTGAGATGTGAAGTAAACCGGATAGTATATCTCAGACGCGTTATTAGTATCTTGGCGTAGTTACCACCAAGCAAAACAACATACTAGTAAACTCTGTGATTGGTTTGTGGGAAAACTGCTAGACCAAGAGAAATGCAACTAATACACCAAAGTGGATACTTATTATGGTACCAATTATCAAAATACCTGCACTTACACCCTTTGCAGCCTGTATGTGATCCTTTCCGCACAAGCTTTCCACACGGGCGCACAATATAGTATTATGTAGTTAACTGCACTTCAACGAGTGAGATGGCTAAGGCGGTAACGTCTATGTCGATTCCATCATTTCCCTTAATTCAATTTCCTTATCACCTTTCAGGTGCACTTTCAGGCGTGTAGTGTTGGCAGTGCCGGGTAGATGGTGCGGATGATAACAGAACTGTTGTTCTGGGCACTAGGTGGAGTTTGAGTGGTCTTGTCCTACTTCGGAGGGGAAGCTCAGTGCGACACCGGAACCGTGCTGTGATGACTGCTTGGCGGGACGAAGAGATCTCAGCACTTGTTAGGGACTTCCGCACATCTCTGTGGTCTGTCTAGCTGCGACCCTGTGTAGCACCTTCGGTTCCCTCATTTCATCCCTGCCTCCTGGGGGATGGTAGCCACAATAGATCTGTGTAGGCCGACGTGAGCGAGGTGTCCACTCTGTGTCTGTACCCTTTACCCTTTAACTACACTTCCGAGTACTCCAGTGTTTGACATTACTCAAGTCAAATGTTGCAAGTGCTGCAACACTTTTCTTTGCCTTACTGACCAGTCCTGTTTGAATACTTAAGGTATTTCGGATGCTTTTTAATTGTCATTCCCTGTATTTCCAACACTAACCAAAGGAAAAGGTAACGATAACGCAATTAGAGTGGTTCGATGTAGCGGAGCGGTTTAGTATGACATTCTTACCAACATAAGTACTGTGCAATTAAATCAACTCTATTTTATGCACTCGACTGTGACCCGTTTCTCTAGAGTGCAGTAACCTTTTTTCTCTATGAGGATTCCACCATCAGCTAACCAACATTTTCCTCCACCCAGCCGGTATCAATCTTTTATATGACTGGACACAACAACGAACCAATTAACGAAGTTATAATCGATGTGGAATGCAAGGGTTGCTCGGCTACCAACTTTACCAAAGTGTTTCATTAGTAATTGAAAAGCCTAGAGGAAGTGATGCAGAATTATTTGCAGGTGAGATGAAACTAGACAGCTACAACATTTATACGATGGCTTTCATCAACAACATGGACGTAAAGGTCAAAGTTATTGCCACCATCAAGCCACAGTAAGAAAGTCAATATTGTGAATGCAATAGTGTAACATGGAAATGCAATGACATATATTCTAAGAATATTTTAAAACTATTATTGAATTATTACCCTTGGGCTCTACACTCGTATGAAAAACAAAGATCACGCTGACAGAGGAAGGGGCTGGATTTGCAGGCACTAGCACAGGCACGTCAGAATATCCAGCAGGCAGTGAAGTATTGCACTCAATCTAAAAATTCCATGCCGAGATTTCACCAGAAATATATTAGTCACTGAACCCAAAGAACAAAAATGTGCTGGTATGTGTGTTTGTGAACAGCATAACGAAAACTCCAGAAGTGAAACTTGTAGTTACAGATTCTTCAAAAGATTCGACACCAAAATTTTCAAAAAATGCACTTATAATACAATGTATACTAAATATAAATCTAGTAAAGAAAATACAACGGAGAAACTCCACATTACCCTTTTCACGGAACAGTTTTCATTGTCCTTAATTTTCTCAATTTTCGTACCTTACTGACACACTATTGAATTCTCTGGGAAAATGTTGTGAAGCCCTCTTCTAACTTGTAAACTGTAAGAGACAGGCAAAATGTCACTACATAAAAATCCAGATCTCGTTAAACTACCTACACACTTTGTACACTTTTATGGGATTAATATTCTCCTGGAAATTCTCCTTTAGTGATTTAAATTTTCAAATATTGTTAATCTGTTTACTTCGCCTGTTACTCCTCTGTAGTAATAAAAGAATACATTTTATTCCGCCCAAAATTCCATAGAAAAACTTCATCGGACATGCATGTTTTAAGACCCACTACTATGAGTTACAACTTGCGCTTCAGTTTTAGAAGAAAATGTAATGAGAATTCTCATTTTGTTACAATAGTGTTTTATGTTTTAATTATTCATTTTGTTAACTGTTGTCCATTATAATGTTGTAATAGCTTTAATTGGGCAAGTGCAGCCTAAATCTGAAAGTTGTATTGATAAATCGTCAAACCATGGCAAGTCTAGTATTTCAGCTAGTAATTAATAAAACAGCATTTCCACTCCTAGAACATTTCAGTTATTTACAGAAATATTTAGAAAAGTGCGGACATTTTAAGCACAACGGGTGAATTTAGTCTGCGCTGACACGAGCGTTGAGCAAATTAACGACTGCTTTCACGTGCAACAGTTTTCTAAACCAGCGAGAGGAGTGAGTACATGTTAATAACGTTGGCGTTGAGAGTAGATGATATTCATGGCTTCATTTACAGAAATAACTGTTCCAACAGTGAACGTGTAATTACATCCCATGTGAATCGTGTAATATGGAAGCTGTTCTCGAGAGAGAAGTTCTAAGAATATTTTGACATATTGCTTCAAAAGATTCACTATTCTAATGTCATGCTTTTGTCACTAAAGATTTAAACTGCTTTTACTTTACCTAAGCAAAGTTGAGTACGCCGAAACGTGCCAATATAATCCTTAGTGTTGGTCCGGGAATACTAAAGCTTCCCTGCCACGCCTCTTCACCTGAGTTCATTGGTTAATGTTTGAATGCCAATCTAATACAAGATGGAGTACTAGCGGCTGGTGTAGGCCCTTGTGAAGCATGCCTTCCAACCACTCAGATGAAATACTTCCGTATTACTCCGTTCACTTAATCCTGATCTTTGTTAATGGGCTTATGCATGTGTCAGACTTCCATTCAAACCAATGAGATTAGCTCACCCAGTGCTGCCGTGGAACATCGTATAATAAGGAGAATGCGACAATAGAGAACAAAGAAAAACATATTCCCTTCTCATTCCTTCAGGGTGGTTGTACAATAGAGCTAAAGGAAACCTCACTGTACCTCTAAGACACATTATTTATCGTTGTACGAATTATTGGCCATTTCCTTTGTTGCTTTAGGTCACGGTGCAAGGGGATCGCTTCTTCTAGTAAATAGTTAGCGCCAATAAGACCTACAAAGATTACACAATAGCGTAAGAACAAAATCTTTATTCTCTCGATATACTGGCTAAACCAGAAAGAGACAGAGTGAATGCATTCAGTTTGTTAAGCAGACCTCTTATTGTGAATGATACCATTACCTTATCGGCTGGGGTAGGGCACATCTTTGAAGTGGTTAAAATCTAAGGGAAAAACTTGATGAGTGTCCAAACCATAATTTGTTAATTTAGTTTTACCGACACATTGCTGATCATAGGAATACAACAGGATTATAGAGAAAATTAATTATAACAGTTTTTTGCCATATGTGTATGTCATATTAATGTAAACCATCTATAATCCTGAAATCTTGTTATCCGGTATTTTGCTATAAGAGGACTAACTTTACAATTTCTCCTTCCACACACCAACGATATGTCCATGAGTAATTTCGCTACTTTATGGCATTACTGATTCTGAGACAATAAACATGGTTTGGTTTCCAAAACACCACAACTCTCTACGTTAGACAAGGTGAAGGGATGCCTCAAAAGCCCCCAGAAAACAATAGAAACTCCACCGAAGATGTTCTTTGGCGCTATTTGTGCCAAACGACGGTGTTCGGTGGCTTCGGGGTACGCGTTCTGTAAAGGTCGTTTCGGGATTGCCCGGAAAGGACACGCCTCCGCAGGGACCAGGGATGGGGGGGGGGGGGTTCAAGGGTGGGATCGGGCAGCGTTGGGTGCCTTTTTGTACTGTAACCGTTAAGGACCCCGTTAATGCTTCCCACTTCGTCATTCGGATATCGTCATCCTTCAATGTTCTCGTATTACCCTTCCCTCCTAGGGGTGGTGAAAGCGGCATAAAGCAGGCATCGGCAAACATGTACTCAATGAGGTGTCAGTATGACGTCTCAACATGCAACCCGCAATGCACATGACGTAATGTAGAACAGGGGATGGCGTTGAGCTTCGTTTAGAGTCAGTGGTGGACTCATTCGCTACAGAGTACAATAAGGAATGGTACATATACTTGAATCCAGCTATTTTGGTCTGCGATACTTTAGGTAGGCCTAGATATTTGAGCAATATATTTCAATTCACTTCTGTTTGCATTGAACCATAAAAATCTAGTGATATATCACAAGTAGCCATTGTCAGTATAGCACGTAAATTATCTGTTAATCGCAATACAAGATTCTTTTAGATTCAGTTTCTTTTGTTCTACACATTTCTTAAATGCTTGAAATAATTCTGCCCCTGTGGTATGTTCCCTAAGTGGAATGACTGCAAGCATATATTCTTGTATCTAGAGGTTATTAATAATGGTGCTTCATAATATTCATAGAGTTGAAGGGCTGTAAAATATAGTTCTAATATAATACCAATTGTGCTGTATCAACGTTATCAGTGCTTTCATCCAACGCGAGAGAAACGCCTATAAATTCATGGGCCTCGGTATATTGTCTTTTTTCGGTTATGTCTGCTATTTTATGTATCCTTATCTGTATGGTTCGTGGTGATAATGCAACATTACTAAAAATATCATATTGTTCAGGGTAAATTGTGTTGGCAACTTTACTCTCAAATTTTTTATGAAATCTCCATCATTAAAACACCTCAGTGACTGAGCAATCTCCAAAGCAACAGCATAGATGGCGTGAAGTTGTCTATCAGTTATAATATTTGAATTAATATTAGGTGTATTATCTGAATATTGCTCTTTGAGCTGTTGCAGTTGGTTAGTCCAATCAAGACCTGAAAAAAAAATTAAAATGAATAATGAGTACTTTAAATCGTGGTGTAAATTTATGGATACATGCTTGGCTATAATTGTATGGTGATCTTATGGCATGTATCATAATGTCGCTTGATGTTCCATTGATGAGTGCCTTTTTGAACTTTAGAGCACAACAAACACCTTACGTTCCTTATATGATGACAGAAGAAATCATCAAAGTGCTATTCTAGATATCAAATTTAATATACCGGGAATAATTAGATGCAGTCTATTTCTACGAATATATTAAGACTTTAAGTTAAATACACTAATATCCTTCAAAGTTCTAAATAAAAAAAATTATTTTTAAATCTTAGTATTAAATTACGCTTTGACAGACATGTTTAGAAGTGCAGGTAAATGCGACAAGTCCGCCCGTGATCGGTGTGTATGCAGTGCCAGTTAAGGCTGCGAGGGAGGGGGAGACAGAGTAAGCGCTGCCCCTGACACATCATAGTTGCGAGGCCTCATTGAGTACATATTTGCCGATGCCTGGCATAGGTACACCTCCGTAATGCGGAGGCCCGTGCGTTGTCCATCTATCTTTAGCTTTACCTTTTGCGTCACCAGAAAAAAAAAAATGAACACAAAGGTATATCTTTTTCAGGTTCATGTGTAAGAGCAAGGACTTTCTCTGAAAGAGAGAGTCGCTGGAACAAAGATAACACAAAGCATTGTGAAGCCGAGCAAACGAAATGACGTTTGAAGAATTAACAAAAGAGAAAAATGGCAGAGCAGCAGGTGATAATAATAGCGAGGCATTAAAAATTACCTTTTGTCTTGCTTCAATGTACGGTATGGTCATTTCGTTACAGCGGTCAGGAACACCGAGCTGGGAGGCGAACATTTATCACCTGCTCCCTTCACAATGAGAGGCACCAGAATAAATGGCGGATATCCGCACAAACGTTTTTCATTCCCTTGCCTCTCCGTGTATTGCTTTCCAAAATATTTAGCCTCATTTAGTACCTCAGCACTCGAGAAGTAATGGAGCCCCTCATTTTTCCTCCACGTACGTACATCGCATTTCCAAAACTGAAGTGTAATTCAAACCAGGCAGCTCCTATTTTACCACAATCACACTACATTTACGCCCCAGAGACTAATTCTCTTAGTCAGAGAATAAGGTTTGGAGGATCGATTACTCAGATTCTCATTTTCTCTACTCCTTACATATATTAATCCTCTAATACTTAGCGTTGCCATTTGGTAACAAGAATGCTGAATAGTGTAACTCTCTTTTGTTATTTTCATATTATATTGGCATTTAAGAAAGAAATGGTGTTGGTAGCTATTTATATTGTAAAAGTTTGACAATTTGACGAATCCCACCTCTGATGTCAATGTGACGAAATCTCAAAAGTTCAGTGCTACTACTTTTTTACTTCCTCTACTGGTAAGTAGGGGAAGTATTGTATTTCACCCAAAAATTCAATGTGGTGATTTCACCAGAAATATGTTTTGAGACCCCCTGAATCCAAAAAAGGCATTTTTAGAAAAAGGTCCCTGTGTGTGTCTGTCTGTCTGTCTGTCTGTCTGTCTGTCTGTCTGTCTGTCTGTCTGTCTGTCTGTCTGTCTGTCTGTCTGTAGACAGCATAACTCAAAAACGAAAAGTCTGTTAAGAACCAAAGTTGGTATTTAAGTTTAATGTCTTTCAAGGATACGACAGGAAGATTTTAAAGAAAATAGCCCCACCTTAAACTACCCTGTACGTGGAAAAATCCCGGGTTCGATCCCAGGGACCCGCATGTGGTATTTGTGGTGGACGAAGCGGCGTCAGGGCGGGTTTTCTCTCGGTGCTCCGGTTTCCCCCGCCATCTCATTCCACCGGTGCTCCATCTTCATTCCATGTATCATCAGTGTCACCTCCTGCGGTGCCGTAGTAGTAAAAGCGGGCGTTAAACACAACACCAACACATGGAAAATTTTCCGAAAAGTTTGATTTTCTTGAAAATGGCACTAACGATTTTGATTAAAATGTCATATGATTGAGATATTTTTATGAAAAATGAAATGTATATCTTGAATTTTCATCCCCTGTAGTTGTATTTACTCTGGACGACTTTTACATAACTGGTAAAACGTTAGAGATAGACCAAATCATACTGTACAGAAGATGTAGAACTTACTAAAATACACAATTTATGTCCAAATAAATTTTCTTGTACAGTGAACGATTTCGGAGATATTCGATGTTATATGTGTGAGTTTGTGTGTGAGGAAAACTTAGAACTTTAGCGAAATGCAACATCGTTGTTCATTTTTTTATATGTTAAGTGTGCAACGAGAACGTAATCTCAAAGCTTTAAAAGATTTGACTATCGCAGAAGCCTACTGTATTCTAATATCCCTCTTGCACATACAAGGAAATAAGCAATAAAATAATTTGTACAAATATTTATCTCAACTAAGAAGAAAGAAGATATAGGAATAAGAGTTTGTTAGAATGGTTAGTACAAGAGTAGAGAAAGTCATGTGAGTGCAACACATCAAATTTTTCCTGTTAATTTTCTTCCAAAACGTTTGCACAAACACACAGGTTCTCGAGAGGTAGAATCGGAACTGAAAAGTTCAAAGGCACAGACTGGGATTTGAACCAAAGACCCTCCGCATACCAGGCGGGTGCTCTAACCAAAACACCAACACCACCATTATGTTTAGTGGAATAAATAAATAAGTAATAGACACGCGTTCTCTTTTACTGACGTTAACATAGTCCTCAGTTCTTCGTGATATTACAACTAGCAACCTCTTTCCCCTCGTAGCCTTGACTTTTCACTTTCTCTGCCCCTCAAACTTTGACGACACAATTACTGGACATTCTCGCAGCCTAGGAAGATACTGAACTTAAATACCAAGTTAGGTATATTTAACCGATCTTCCGCTTTTGAGCTATACTGTTCACAGGCAGACGGACACGCCAGGACCACACACACCCCACACTCCCACACTTCCACACCCACACACGCACGCACGCACGCACGTACGCACGCACGCGCGCGCACACACACACACACACACACACACACACACACACACACACACGTGCCTGCGGTATTGTGTACCAGGTGGCCCACTCCAGCCAGCCCTCGGGTAAGTAGATATAGATAACCCTTCGTGCGTTAAAAGAGTTGCAGAAATAGCAGGGGTAGATCCAGTCAGTGGTGTCCGTGAACTTTGTTCTACCTGTAAGAGAAGCAACCGGAGCAGAGGAGAAAAGGTAATGTCAATGAACCACTCATTTTTACTTTCTCTACTGGTAAGTAGGGGAAGTATTGTATTCCACCCAAAAATTCGATGTCGAGATTTCACCGGAAATATATGTTTTGAGACCCCCTGAATCCAAAAAAACATTTTTAGAAAAAGGTCCGCGTGTGTGTGTGTGTGTGTGTGTGTGTGTGTGTGTGTGTGTGTGTGTGTGTGTGTGTGTGTGTGTGTGTGTGTGTGTGTGTGTGTCTGTCGTGTTTCAGTCTGTCAGTCTGTGGACAGCATAGCTCAAAAACGAAAAGTCGGTTATAAACCAAAGCTGGTATTTAAGTTTAATGTCTTTCAAGGATGCGACACGAAGATTTTGAAGAAAATAGCCCCGACCTAAAGTACCCTTTACATGGACATTTCTTCGAAAATTTTGATTTTCTTGAAAATGGCTAACGATTTTGATTAAAATGTCATATGTTTAAGATATTTGTATGACAAATGAAATGTATATCTTGAATTTTCTGGCTATAGCCCCTGTAGTCGTATTTACTCTGGACGACTTTTGCATAACTGGTAAACCGTTAGAGATAGGCCAAATACTACTATACAAAACATGTATATCTTGCTAAAATACACAATTTATGTCTCAATAAATTTTCTTGTAGGGTGAACCATTTCGGAGATATTCCTTGTTATGTGTGCGAGTTTCGGAAAACTTAGAACTTTAGCGAAATGCAACATCGTTGTTCATTTTTTTATATGTTAAGTGTGCAAAGACAACAGAATCTCAAACATTTTACTATCGCACAAAGCCTACTGTATTCTAACATTCCCCTTGCACCTACACGGAAATAAGCAATATCTTTTAACACGAAGAAGGTATAGGGATAAGAGTCTGTGAGAACGTTAGTACAAGAGTAGTGAAAGACATGTGAGTGCAACGCATCAGATTTTTTATCTTTGGGTCATGCAAAGAACGGAGGGACCAGCTCTTAAAAGACCTGTATTATGGCTTAAAGTCTACATACTGCATTTACTATACTCGTACTGTGTATAAAAAATGTGCAATAACATATTTTCTCCAAATGTCTACCTCGACTAGCATGGCGTAGATAGGATAATACATGTTTGTAAGCATTGTTTGTACAAAAACGAGTAGAATAAGCCAGCTTTTAATTCAGTCAAACTACATAATTGCACATATTTCTAGAGTAATCTTATTGGGTGGAATACATCCTTCCTCTACCTAGATACTATAGAAGTCTAGATAGATAGTAATGAAAACATTCCAATGAGAAGACCCAGGCAGGTGATTTTGAATTATTTAAACTTCCGTTAGGTTTTTGCGTTCCCATTTTGGAACAAAAACTTGCAAGGCGAGAAATTTGCCACCGTCAGCAATTGGTGTACACGGAACTTAGAGACAATGGTGGCGCGTTTCCCGAGTACGATGCATTAATGATCAACAGCACAACAAAAAGGGAAACTTTGTCCTGCATTATTATTCTCCTCCTCAACAGTGCAGCGTTAATAATTTCCGGCGGACCTATGTTTGCTCAGCGGGTCCCATGTCGTCAAGAACTACACGTAATGAGGCGCAGGAAATTATCCGCCGAGAGTAATTAAAAACGGGGCAATAATGAGCTGCACAAGTCGCTTACTAGCGAGAAACTAACTTTGCAGGATCATTATAATGAGCAAAAGCTGTGTTTGCTCTATGTTGCCATTTTTGGTAAAGCTTATATACTTAGTTTGTTTACATTTACTTATATATATATTTGATTAACTGACGTGGTTCTATATAACAAGCTATAATCTGTGTTATAATGTAAACATAAGTTTAGAATTCGTATTTTCCCTCCCACTAAACTGTAGTAAGGACATTTAAGTACTGCATTCAAAGGTTCGTTACTGAGATTTTATCAAAAATATACATATTGAGAATCCTCTATCCGTTAACTGAATCCTTTATAGAAAAATCTGATGTGTTGCACTCGCATGACTTTCTGCACTCTTGTACTAACCATTCTTACAAACTCATATTCCTATATGTTCTTCGTGTTAGTTAACATACACATTTGTGAAAATTATCTTATTGCTTATTTCCTTTTCGGTGCATGGGGAGTATTACAATGACCTTGTGCGATAGTGAAATTCTTTAAAGCTTTGAGATTCCGTTCTCTTTGCACACTTGACATATAACAAATGAACGATGGTCCATTTCACGAAAGTGAAGTTTTCCGAAACTCACACACATAACAAGCAATATCTTCGAAACGGTTCACCCTACAAGAAAATTTATTTAGACAAATTGTGTATTTTAGCAAGATCTACATTTTTTGTATAGTATGATTTGGTCTATCCCTAACGGTTTACCAGTTATGTAAAAGCCGTCCACACTAAATACGATTACAGGGGCTATAGCTAGGAAATTTAAGATATCCTTTTATTTGTCATAAAAATATCTCAAACATTTTAATCAAAATCTTTAGAGCCGTTTTCAAGAAAATAAAAATTTTCGAAAAATGTTCCATGTAAAGGGTAGTTTAGGGTGGGGCTATTTTCTTCAAAATCTTCGTGTCGCATCCTTGAGAGACATTAAACTTAAATACCAACTTTGGTTTTTAACCGACTTTTCGTTTTTGAGTTATACTGTCCACAGTCTGACACACACACATACACACACACGGACCTTTTTCTAAAAATGCTTTTTGGGGATTCAGGGGGTCTCAAAACATATATTTCCGGTGAAATCTCGAAATGGCACTTTTAGGTGGAATACTACTTCTACTTACCAGTGGAGAAGGTAAAAATCTTATGTGTTGCACTCACATGACTTTCTCTATTCTTACAGACTCTTATACTTCTATCTTCTTTATGCTAGTTGAGATAAACATATGCAAAATGTATCTTATTTTTCATTTTCTTTTAGGTGCAAGGGGAATATGGGAATACAGTAGACTTTGGGCGACAGTCAAATATTTTAAAGCTAGTCGCCATATGAAGGCTTTTAAATGCCATTCTTTGCACAGCTAAGAGATGAATGTGAATAAAGACTATCAATTTGAGAATTGTAAGTACTGCATAGCTCACACAAATAACAAGGAATATATCCGAATGGTTCACTCCACAAAAACTGCATTTGGACATAAGTTGTATGTTTAAATGAGATCTACATATTATGTGCAGCAAGAGTTTGTCTATCTCTTACGGTTCTCCAGTTATGCAAAAGTCAAGAATAGAAACGACTGCATGGGCTATATTATTGTATTGGCGCGTTTATTAACATGATTATGTTTATCATTATTATTGTTATTATTCTGTAATAATCATTACCATCATTAGTAACCCCATTATTTTTATTAGATATAATATTATTATTAGCTATTGTTATTTTTATAATTATTACTATTATCATAATCACTATTATTAGTATCATAATTATTAGTTTTACTTTAATTAGTTTTAGTATTATCATTTTCATTATTATATTAATAATCTTGCTATTGCTATAAATGGTTTATTATGCTGTCATTTGCATCGTTATTATTATCATAAAAGGCTACTGTTATGGTGACTTTGGTCATAGAATAGGTGTTCAAAATGATGTATATACGTAGTCAAATCATTTTTACATTTCGCCCAATTCTGCCATATATGTACCTCTAATATTAGCTAAAAATTGTTACATATAAGTTGCATATGAATTGTTTTTAAGCTCATGGAGATCGTAATTCCCTGTTGACTGACAGGACATTCCAACCGTCTCCTTGTATCCATATGGACGTTTCTGGGAACTTGGGATTTGACAGATGGACATGCTTTAACGTTCCTTTAGAGGATTTGTTTCAAATGCAATATTCTTGAGTGGCTCCAAAAGAAATAATCTAATGGTGTTAGATCAGAAGACCTTGGTGGCCAAGGTATTGGGCCATCTCGTTTGAACCAGTGCACAGTGCTATACGGCCATGGTACAGGAACCTCATCAAGAAAATCCTGAATCTCACCGTACAAGAACTCCAGATACCATGGTCTTCTAAGGAGGGTGGGAGAAAGACCTACTACCACTACTACTTCCACCACTCCTACTACCATTACCACTACTGGTACTGCTTATAATAACAGAAATGGTAAACATAATAATTATGATAAACACACCAATAAGAATAAAATAATAATAAAATTAACAGTGATGGTAATTATATAAACAATATAATCTAATACAACAATATAATAATGACAAACAAAAATAATAACAATAACTAATAATAAAATATAACAATAATACTAAATAAAATGATTATTCGGGCTTGTGGGCACTGGTCTGGCGGAAAATCTTCCAGACGCTTCGTTCGAAGCTGCATCAGACATCCTCAGTGGTGTGACATTAGTACTTTGCTAGTCTCGGCGACGACTGATACTTCAGAAATGTTTTGAAAATTCAGACCAAGGATTATCTCGAAAATTGTTAACGTACTAGTTACGTACATTATTGATAATGGAAACGACTTCAGAGGTTATTCTGGAAAATTAAAAATATTATTTGTTATGAAATTATCTATGTATCAGGATCAAAATCGTTAGAGCCGATTTTGAGAAAATGTGTTTTCCCAATATGTTCACATATAAAGGATAGTTTGCGGTGAGGAATCTTCCGGAAAACCTTTGTCGCATACTTGAAAGACACAGAAATTAAATTTCAAACCTGCATTTAAGCAACCGACCATTGGTTTTTGACCTGTTGATCACAGACAGACTAAGATCTTATCTAATTTTCTTCCGGATTTAGGGAGTCTCAAACATGTATTTCCACTAAAATCTCAGTATAAAATGTTTGGGTGGAATGAAATACTTCTGTTCAGTGTCAGTACGCATAAGAAGGTCCAATAACAAATTTTACAATCGTAAAAGGTAAACGAAATAATTAAACCACTCGCTTCTCACCAAAGCGGCCCGGGTTCGAACCCAGGCAACCACATATTGGATTCGTGTTGGACGAAGCGGCACTGGGGCGGGTTTTCTCCGGGTACTCCGGTTTCCCCCGCCATCTCATTCCACTGGTGCTCCATCTTCATTCTATGTATCATCAGTTATACCACCTGCGGTGCCGTAGTTACTACTACTAAATCGGCCGCTAAACACTACAAAAAACACTAGTACTAAAGAAGTGAGTATTTTGTTTGTGAATACGCCTAGTGCTATCATGTATGAATTCACACCTACAACGAGTAAACGTCCAAGCCTGAAAACTGATTTTGCACGTGTATGTGTTTATCAGGTACTGCAAGTAAGAGAAGATTTTTGGCTATCCATTTTACTATGCAACGTATTATAATCACGTGGTTTTCTCTATTCGCTTTTCTTTTACGTCAGACATTCATATATCCTTCTCTACTCGCCCTACAACGCACAATTCATAAAATGTTCTATGATTGAATAGAAATGTGTATTGCATTAACGCGGTTTTCTGTACTCATTTTTCTTTTGCGAAACAATCACACTTCTTCCCCTCTTCGTCCTTTAACATACAATTCATACAATTTTGTGTATGTCTGAAATGCAAATGCCACCAATTACATTCACATTCTCTACACAGCTTTCGTTTACGCAACACCTTCACACGCTCTTCTCTACTGGCTCTTAAATACACAATTCATGGAATGCACGCACACACACACACACACACACACACACACACACACACACACACAGAGGGTGGAAGGGAAATCATTACATTCCTTCTAATATGTGCCACATAGAAGGGTTACAAACAAAAAAAGTCTAATGACATTTGGTTCTTTGATCAGCCGATTTCGAAAAAATAAATAATAATTTGGATTGGATGCGTAATTCCACAAGAATGTACGAAGATAACAGTTTGTTACCTGCAAGATGCGTAGAGTACTTACTTCTGACATAACTTCGGTAGTAATTATGGGACAACACATAGGGTTACGAAATAATTAATAATTAATGTGAAGGAATACTCCAAGCAGCTTTTTCACACGTGCAGTAAGTCGAAAACGTTGTGTTGAGGTCGGGCAGGGAATTGAGCTGGTTTGTGAATGTAAACAGTATTGTCACTTGCCCTTTGTTTTGGAATGTTTTGGGAGCTAACGCTTTTGATTGGGCTACACTCACGCAGTAAACAGGGAAGGACATGGCAGGGTGTGTGTTTGTGTTCTCAAGAAGCACCGTTACTGCGTTTGTTTATGTACTGAGCTAGGGAAAGTGACACTAATACAATCTGCAGTGTTGCCAGCTTGTTTTTGACAGAACTAAAATATATGTGTAGGAAATGGCCAAGGCAAAAATGTAAGAAAATGTGTTCCAAATGTCTTCCATTCGTTTAAATTAATGTAACTGCTTCCCTTCCACCCGGTGTGTGTGTGTGTGTGTGTGTGTGTGTGTGTGTGTGTGTGTGTGTGTGTGTGGTGTGTGTGTGTGTGTGTGTACACACGAGTATAATATCATGGATGTTGGTATGTATGAAGTAGATTAACTCCAATATCGGTTGACGTTCACCATGAAAATTGGCATATTTATGTGTTTTCATGGATATTTTAACGAAACGTATTACAGTCACTTTTCATTCATGAAACACGATCACAGTTTCTTCTCTATTTCCTCTTTTATAAATATTCATACAATTTGTATATGATTGAAATATAAGTACAACGCCTAACGTAGTCTTTGTAATTGCTTAGCAGTGCGTTTGCATAGTACAGCTACATAGTATTTTATAAAATTACGATTACTTATTTTTGGAGAGCGTTTGAGAGTGAGCAAAACGAATGTGTATGTGTAAGTATTTCTTCTTGTTGTTACATGTCAGGTTTTAATCTGGTATTTCATATGACGGTCTACAAGTTACACTTACTCTAGTGCCGCAGAGTGCACCGTATTAACTAAGGAAATGGACGACCTATGTGAGGAACGTTGGGAAAGAGAAATACGGAGACAAGGGAAAAGGGAAAATTAATAACAGGCGTGCCAAAACAGGAAATTAAACAGGATGACACGAGGTACAGAAATAGAGAGGGAACTCGGTCCTACAAGGAAATCGTTCCTCCTTCCGTTTTCCCTAAATAATTGTTTCCTGGTGCGCGAAGAGAAATTTTTGTTGAAGGCCGCTTTAATTTCCCTGCAGTGTCCCAACGGGGCACGTTAACATGTCCGGCGGGAACAAGACATGACCGCCAATTTCCTCCCGGATCATCATTCAATGCAAATGTCTTGCGGCTGGAAACGGTTGGCAAGCGTGCATGTGAGTGAAATAGGCGTTCCCTCAGTCCGGACACCTGCTGCAAAACAATGTGGAAAATTCCCCCGGTGTCTACCATTCAACACAAACACTCACTTCGTAATTAATAATAGTCGTCGGAAAACAAACAATTGCCAAAATGCTCTTATGGTAAAACATTTACACTATGTGTCCTAGTTGAAAAAATAAACAGAAAAAGGAATAAATAAAAGAAATATATAAATACTTCCAGGAAAGGCCACTTGCTGCAGGGTTGATGACATAATTGCGTGTTCTGGCATTCACAGTTCCTACAGCAGATAACATAAGTGGGTCATTGAATAATTATTGGAAACATTTGTACTAACGAGAAAGAGAACATTTTTGGAACAGTAAAAGTGTTGCTCTGCACAGAAAAAATCCTCTCCAGCATGAATAGCCCACTTCCGCATTTCAGTGAGATGATGAATACCATCCACAGCGCTTTGTGGTAAACTTTGAACAGGATGCTCTACTGCTGCTATAACTGTGTAGTTCTAGTATACATATTCACGTCCTTAGCGTTCTAACTGCAATCTCGCTGTTTCCATTCTGTCACATGTTTTCTTCTTAAGTTTTCGTGGAACTGTCAAGTGCATCTTAAGGGACCCAGGGACTGTTACTTGTATGTTCCATATTTTCACTTTCTCTACTGGTAAGTAGGGAAGTATTGTATTCCACCCAAAAATTCAAAGGCGAGATTTCACCGGAAGTACATGTTTTGAGGCCCCCTGAATCCCAAAAAGGCATTTTTAGAAAAAGGTCCGTGTGTGTGTCTGTGTTTTAGTCTGTCAGTCTGTGTGTCAGTCTGTCAGCCTGTGGACAGCATAATTCAAAAACGAAAAGTCGGTTAAAAACCAAAGTTGGTATTTAAGTTTAATGTCTTTCAAGGATGTGACATGAAGATTTTGAAGAAAATAGCCCCAACCTAAACTACCCTTTACATGGAAACTTTTTCGAAAATTTTGATTTTCTTGAAAATGGCACTAACGATTTTGATTAAAATGTCATATGTTTGAGATATTTTTATGACAAATGAAATGTATATCTTGAATTTCCTGGCTATAGCCCCTGTAGTCGTATTTACTCTGGACAACTTTTGCATTACTGGTAAACCGTTAGAGATAGACAAAATCATACTATACAAAAATGTAGATCTTGCTAAAATACACAATTTATGTCTCAATAAATTTCTTGTAGGGTGAACCATTTCGGAGATATTCCTTGTTATGTGTGTGAGTTTCGGAAAACAGAACTTTCGTGAAATGGGTCATCGTTGTTCATTTTTTTATATGTTACGTGTGCAAAGAGAACGGAATCTCAAGGCTTTAAAAGATTTGCCTATCGCACAAAGCCTACTGTATTCCAATATTCCCCTTGCACCTACAAGGAAATAAGCAATAAGATAATTTGTACAAATGTTTATTTTAACTAACACGAAGAAGATATAGGAATAAGAGTTTGTAAGAATGGTCAGTACAAAAGTAGAGAAAGTCATGTGAGCACAACACATCAGATTTTTATAATTATGAAATCAAAACTTTACACACTTAAGGGTGTTCATATTAGAAACCTAACACAGAGTTCCAGCACAATCTGTTGCATAGTTTTAGAGGATTATTTAATTTATTCACAATGCAAAAATATGTCAATATTTGGAATCTTCTATGGGCATCAAAACTAAACCAGCAGAACGGCTTAATTATTTTTTAAAGTTTAATTGTCCAGCAAATCTCTGGCAGGAGAAACAAATAATTACTTTTAAAGTAATTCATTTCTTTGATTTGATGGTCATTGGAAATATATTTTGAAACTTCTGTAGTATTAAATTTTTTTAAAGCTAAACAAACTTTCCGTTTTTGAAATCAAACACTATAGTCAAAGTTCGTATAAATGTAGCATCTGTTGTAAAAATTCTAGGAGCATAACACAAAATTTAATGTGCATGGAACAGATTGAGTATTAAAAATGTACAGTCAAGAAAAACTAATTTTTCTACACACATGTATTAGATTACCCGTTTGTCCACCTTCCTTCTTTAGTCTAGCAGATTCCTAGCTTTTCTCTTGCGGCCAGATGTCACTTAACCACTTCTTTGCACTGAATTTGTTAGTTTTTGAGTCTTTTTGGTCCATATTTGTTTAACTGCTGCCAAAAATTTAAGCATAAAAGGGGTGTTTCAATATAGTGTACATGGCATTTAAAACTACGCAGACCTTTAAAAATGGTGGAATATGAAATATATTGCTGCCAATCGATGACTGAAGGTTGTGTGCATAACCTAAAGATCATCAATTTGACAATTTTTTTCAGTTATTCTTTAGTTCGAGGGTACCTTAAGTACATGAAGAATCCTTCTAGGAGCAATTACAACTGCCCTTGCTATTTCAATACGCGTTCTTTGTCTTGCACCGTTCACTTGCTGAGTACCGTCTGCCACCTTCACTTGTTTGACCAACATCTTCTTTAGGTACCTCTGCGTCAACCTAGCCTCTGTGCTATGTGTATGGTAAATTCTCTCTACCGCGAGCTACATGGCATTGTTGAGTATTCTTGCCTCTTGAGATATGAATTTTAATGAAGCATCTTTGTTCCCGGTAACTAAGCATTTTACAGCCATACAAATAACAGTCAACAAATTAAACTCCCTGCAAATATCTTATAAATAAGACTTACAGATAATTCTTCTTTCTCATTTGTTAGCAGCTTGCATCATTTCCGCTGATAGAAAACCACCTACAACCATTGTTGCCATTAATTATTGAGTAACATGTATTGTTATATTGCTTGTGCTACGGCGTAGCTTACATGCTGATTAGAAATTTTCACAATGGGATCTTATGGACCATGCTTTTCTTATGGAAGAATCAAGTGCGCCGTTGCCAAATGTTTTCAAATGCGACTAAGACAAAGAATGAACATGCATTTCGGTGTTTCTCATATCATTAGTGCTTTTATCCCGCTGCGAATAACGTCCTACATCCGTGTTCTAATTCTGTCAGCGGCCCAATTCTTGCGATTTCATAACGGGGTCGTAATATGGCAAAAGGCACCTATTCACCCTCAACTTGGATACAAAGCACTAATGTGGCAACGTGCCGTCAGAATTGCATGTTTTGAATGACCGTGTACATTTTTAACTTCTTCAAATATATCATCCAAACTTTAGTGTGCAAACTCATGCACTAGAATCTGACACATTATCATTTGATTTGATTAGCGTCTGTTTTCCTCCTACTTATTGCTGTGTTACTTTATGCCATTATAAAACTATTCATTTGGCATTCAAAATTAAATGTAACTTGCGCCATAAATGTGTGCATACTCTCTGAATTAACAGCACTAGTACACAAGGAGAAACTTAGCGTACTGTCCTGAACAAGGCTGTATTATCATATCATTCTGTAGTCTTCACGTGATACACATCTAGTGACTGCGACTAGTTCTGACAACAGACGGTTTTGTTTACATCTGACACGTTTTAAGAGGTGGCACTGTTAACATGACGGGCTTAATATTGAGGCATATAGCGTAGTAAAAAGTGTCTGCAACTCATTCTTCTTACCCTCATCTTGGCACTAACTTTGTACCAGACCTTCAGCTAGAGTTGATTTTTCCCCGTTTTGCTACTCGAGGTCGGATAATGTGACGATCTCTAAAACGGCATTCGCAAAAATGTGATGTGTCACAGAGAGAGATAATAGAGGATATAATTTCAATAAGCCTTAACAATGTCACAGAAACGATATGCCAGGATACCACCAAAGGACTGCCGCTCATTCCTGATCTGGTCTGCGTGGTTCACTCATTCTTGTCAAATGTATACTTTGTGTATTCTTTTTAAGAAGTGGTGGATAAATTTGTTTAAAGGAAAAAGGGTTACGAAATCGTAAGCAAGTGAAATGAAAAATAGATATAAAAAAGTTACAATAAAATAATCGTGTCATTTATTATATTTAAACACACAAGTGTCTGGGTAATGTTTAAGAGGTGGAATCAGGATTGAAACATTCAATGCCATAGCCAGGATTTAAATCACGGATCTTCTATTTATCGAGCGGCTGCTTTAACCACTAAGCTACCATGCCCTACTTGCCAGTACGACAAGATTCGTGGTTCAAATCCCGGCTATGGTATTGACTTTTTCAGTTCTGATTCTACCTCTCAAACATTGCCTACACATAGCTTGTGTGTTTAAAAACACCAGCAGTAAGCTTGTTGGCATAATTAAATAATGATCACCATCTAAAGGTTTCTTAAACCCGGAACTTGAAGTACTTACAATTGTAAGTCGCCCATCGGGTATTTATTTCTGATGTGAGATTCCCTTGTGGTCTAACCGGAACAAGTACGAATCGGCTAGGTAATTTAATGTCGTGCTGCCAAGTTGGACATTATAACTTAGTAGTTAAAGCAGCCGCTCGATAAGCGGAAGATCCGTGGTTCAAATCCCGGCTATACCATTCAATTTTTCAGTCCCGATTCTACCTCTTAGTCCTGTCAAGTTAACAATTAGTGGAAAAGCGGAAAGTGGTGCAAAGTGCAGTGTTCTGGAGAAAGGTTTGTGTGTAGTGTGAGCAAGATCAGGAAAAAGAAATTTGGCATTATCACAGCACTCGTAACTGTAGTATTAACATTCGGAACAAACGCGAGAACATAACAGTTTAACCTCCAGCGTCCTGTGGTATCATAAATATTACCTCAGGTTTTAAATTTTTCTCTCACTCTGTGAATGTGCTAAACTCATCACGCCAGGTGGTATCATGTTTGATACCTTCTGCATTCTATGCTCATATTCTCTCTCTCTCTCTCTCTCTCTCTCTCTCTCTCTCTCTCTCTCTCTCTCTCTCTCTCTCTCTCTCTCTCGTCTGCTTTGTATCGATGGTAGGATTAAAAAACTCATAAAACTTAATGTAGTCCTGAGGTATCATATATGATACTACCCACTGAACCCCACCCCTACCCAAAACAAAATTTTATATTTTGAATATTCTAGTTCTTTTTATACTTAATAATACGTGTTGATCCACATAACAAAATTTATAGCTGTCTAAATGTCATTTTAGCCGCCCTCCCCCCCAAACAAAAAAGTCACCCCCAGAAAAAGTTTTGTAAAAATTTGTTTTGCCTTTCTGTTTAATGTTGGCCCAAAGGAACTCATTATGCATAAACTAATTATAACACTACTATTGTGATCTCAGGACGCAGGAGTTACAACAGTTAAATCAACGCAAATTATTATAAAATCGTTCGTTACATCTAACTTAATTTATGTTGCCCTGGAAAAGTGCTACCAATTCAAATTATCGATCTAATTAATTTGTTGATGCACTACTAAATTACACCCGTGTTAAATAATTTTGAATCCACATGTTACAGGTACATACATTTCGCAATGAGTAATTTTGCAAAAGCAGTAGAGTATGATAAAACCTACCCATTCTAATGTGATATAAATCAATATTGACAGTTTACTGCAGTGTAGATACAATATGTAATGTGTGGATCTATATGCGTTAAAGTTAATTTAAAAAATAATATTTCACTTAACAGGTTACTGTTGGCTTCAATTAAATATACAAATAGTTCACTCTTAAATTCCTCATTAATAGTATAATTTATAACGCATTTTATTAGTAGAATATTGCAGAGGCTTATCTAATTTTGCATAAATGTAAATTTTGATTTGTATGTTTTTGCGACATTGTTTTATTTGTTAGTTTAGCCCTGCTTTGTAGTCCACAATTTCCTACAATTATTTATCCATACCCAGGATATACCAGGTGAGGCATTTAAAATGGATGTTCTTTATAATGTAAGAGAGTCAACTGTAAAAATATTTCCGTATTCCGTATGTGTGGTAACACACATCGAGTTTTGATGTCCCAAGAACGCTGTAATTGCATCCATCTTGAAAGATATAGTTACAACTGCGCAATAAATTATATCATCTCGTATAAAAAAACAAAGTTGATCCCCCTTTACTGCTGGACTTAAAAACCTAAACATTACCACGCTCACATTATGGCCCCTTTTGGAGCTAAACTACTTTTTCCTGATAGAAGCAATACCTTTGCCCTTAACGCGTGTGTGCTGTTAATATAATATATAACAGTGGTGTTCAAACCTGTCTCTTTGGAGACGCTCAGGTAATTAGCCGCTACAACCCCACCCCCTCTTTCAGTCTGAGTGTGACTCGGCTACTACCTGTAACGTGTAGAAACACAACCAGAAAGTCAATATCCAGTGACGTACACAAACAGGCAATTTCATGGCAGTTTCTAAGTCTACCTTGAATTTTCTGGGAATATTCTCGAAAGACCTGCCCATTCTGCATGAGTTTTGGATAAATGGTAAAAAGTAAGAGACAAAGTCTTGCTAAATAAAAAAAAAATTGGATCTCGTTAAAACACAATTTGTGTCAAACACAATTTATTTTTCAGAAAACCATTACCGAGATGATTTGAAAATGCTTTTGTAAATAAAACGCAATCTACATATCACCAAACCGCCACTACAACATATCGTACATCTGAGTGTTAAAGAGTGGCACAGATTTCGTATAGTGGAATGAGGTAAATCTTAACATCTCTTTTGCAAACGTTGGAAAAAGCTGATCTATATGTTATGTTGTTTATTGTTGTTGTTTATGTTGTTTATTCAAGCAATTTGTAAGTAAAAGAATAAAGTGACATCGTTTACATCATTTACTTTCCCCACCTTTAAGCCTGAAGTGGAGTAAGTATTATACAATTTCTTAATGCCTCTTTATTTTCGCTACAACTTACCTATGCTAGGCAGAAAAAAACATTGCGTGCCAAGAAACAATCGATATAGAGATTTCCCTAGGTATAGACATGTTTTGATGCTCTCTGAATGCAAAAAGGAGGATATTAAGAAAAAAATTCTGCGTGCGTCTCTGAGGAAAACATAGTTCCAGAAAGAAACGTCGAATAAATACCTTACTTCGTATTTAATTTCAGTGTCTTTCACAAGATGCTACAAGGATAACTTTCACCCCAAATTACCTCTACACGGGATATTTTTAATTTTTTTTTATTTTCTCTTCTACGTCAAGTATTGTATTCCACCCAGAAGTTTGATGTCGAAATTTCACCAGAAATATGTTTTGAGGTCCCCTGAATTAAAAAAAAACCTTTCTAGAAAAAGGTCCGTGTATGTGTGTCTGTCTTTGTCAGTCTGTGGACACCATAACTCAAACACGAAAAGGCGGTTAAAAACCAAAGTTGGTATTTAAGTCTAATGACACGGAGATTTTGAAGAAATCGCTCCACCCAAAACTATCCTTACTTTCCAGTTTTTCGAAAATTTTGATTTTCTTGAAAATGGCTCTAACGATTTTGATTAAAATGCCATATGTTTGACATATTTTTATGACGAATGAAATATATATCTGGAATTTTCTCGCTAAAGCCCATGTAGCCCTATTTACTCTGGATGACTTTTACATAACTGGTAAACCGTAAGAGATACCCAAAATCTTACTTATTAAAAAATGTAGATCTTAGTAAAATACTCAATTTATGTCCTGATAGTTCTTTTTGTGGAGTAAACTATTTCGGAGATATTCCCTGTTATTTGTGTGAGTTTAGCAATACTTATACTTTCCACAAACGGAAGACAGTTATTAATTTTTTTTATATCTTAGCCATACAAAGAGAACGAAAAGAAGATTTAGTTATCGCACAAAGCCTACTGTTTTCCATATTCCCCTTGTACCTACAAGGAAATAAGCAATAAGATAATTTATACAACTGTTTATCTCGATTAACACGAAGAAGATCTAGGAATAAAAGTTTGAAGAATGGTTAGTACAAGAGTAGAGAAAATGTTTTTTCTTTGGTTTCACTACAATTACCGTAATTATTTAGTTAATTAATTATGTAATTATTTATTTAATTTAGTTAATTATTCAAAGTATTTGTACAGAAATTTACATGAAAAAGGAAAATGTTCCTTGAATTTATAGGCCGTGAAATTCTCCTTCTAATGAATGACTTACAATTTAGTAATCCTTAGGCCATAAACAAAATCTTACCACACAAAATGTGCAACCTCGTCCACACACCCTTTGTGTCACACCGTGAGGACAGGCAACCATAGCGGACCTCTACGCCGAGAATGGCATCTACAGAGCCCACATTTCCCCATGTACCAGCGCCTCACCCACCCTTCACCAGTCTGGTAAAGTGGATTAAATTATGGTAAATGAAGTGAAGGAATCTGAATAATTTGCCGAAAGTAAAGTAACCAATCCAGCATTCACCAAGTGAGCAAGGAAAATCGCGACAATACGTTGCTCAGATTTATGGGTCACCGCGAAGCGAATCCGTGACGTTATTCCATAACAATGACTGATATTAGATCAATAATTTGAATTATTTGTTCTAGCAACTTAGACTTTCTGATTGGAAATTGCACAGCATTCTTTTTTTTTTTTTTTTTTTTTTTTTTAATTTGAGGCTTTAAATTTAATTCTGTTAAACGTAATATAGCTAACTGGCTAACTGTTCTACTGTTCCTTCGCCTCCTTATATAGAGGGGATCTCGTCACAAGGACCTTTCGCGAACTCCTTCAAACAAGCCGCACATGACGTAACCAGATCTTTCTCTAAGACTTCGGAGAAAACCGTTGTTGTGTAGCTTCATTGTTGTTAGTCACGTGTTCGCTCGCGACAGTGGTGTGAAGAACCTCACTTGGTTGCGATAACTATAAAAGTGATTGGTAGAAAATAACGAATTTTGAAATTTCATTGCTCCTACAGCCAGCCAACATATTACACTCAGACAACAGAATCATTTGCTTAGCTAATTATTTGCCAGTATTGTGTTGATGCGAGTATCAAGGAAGTGCTGAGATTACAATCAAGTACTCTACATACATGCAAGATAGATACGTCACTGGAACTAAGGCATCTCAGCGTGCAGTAAAGCGACAACTGCGTCACCGAACTTTGAGGCGAGCACCAAGTGAGAATCACTTTGAAACAGCGTATCACGTGGGTCGTTTGTCACTACCCCCCCCCCCAAGCCCTTACTCAGGCCAGCCGTCCTCTTGAGTGCATTTGGCGCCAATAAATAATACATGAGTTGGCGAAGGCAGCATATTCCATACATCGATCACACTTCGGTGCTCTTTAATGGTAGTTTCGAAACGTGCTTAACTTTATCTGCCCACTATTCTTAACCTGAAGTGTTGATTGATATCTCACGTTCTCAGCAATATACATTATATCACTCCTGATGTCACCTGTGAAGCGCTTTGTTCTTACCACGAATTGCTTTTGCACAGCGCGACTCTATAACCTCGTTGCAGTGGCGGATGTTCTAATACAATTGTATTTCTTATATTAAATAATCTGATGTCACATCACACGACCTTTTTATCTACTATAGTTTCTTTTTACACAGCTCATCAATTAGTAAGTAGACGAAGTATTGCATTCCAGTAAAGAATTCGAGGTCGCATGTATGTTTTGAGACTCCCTGAATACAAAAAGAGCGTACTTCTAGAAAAAGTTTCATATGTGTATGTGTGTGAGAAAGAGAGACAGAGAGAGAGAGCGCACGTGTGTGCGTGCGTGCGTGCATCTGTCTGCCTGTGCGGGGCATAACTCTAAAACGAGATCGGTTAAATACTGTAACAAATGAGAAAACACCAGTTACTGCTATTCACACTTTATTGCCTTTCAGTCAGTTAGGGTAATAATAACGTTACACTTAGATTACTTTTGTACAAACTCGAATCACAGTAAAGAACTGAACTGAACTGCTACACAGGCGCTGTCCACTGAACGCTTCGTATACGGTTTTCCTCACTCCAGCGCTTCACCACAAGCACGACTGGAACAACTTCTACTCCTACTCTACTCTACTACTCCTTCCAGGCACGAACAGGTGGCTTACATAGTTTTCTAGACAAGGGAAAGGTTCTGGAAGTAGAATGATCGGAGTGGCTGTGAGAGAACAGTCCAGACATCGCACCGTTTCATAATAGCTATTGTTTCCGGAGGCTCTATTGTCCCGCTAGAGGCCGGGGCTTTCGGGCAGGTAAACGCCTCCGGCCGGTTCTTGTTGCCGGGCGGATATCAGGCCCTGACCTGTATTTCTTACCGGCCGCGTCCGGGCTGACGACCAAATCCTTATTTAAGTTACTCTCTTTCAAGGATGCAAACAAAGATTTTCAGGAAAATGTCCTCACCCCTAACTACGCTTTACATGATAAACTTTTGATTTGAGTTTGTTAGAATGGTTGTAATGATTTTGAAAAACAAAAATGATCTGATTTATATATATATATATATCTAACAAAAACGGTTTAATGACCTTTTATTGCAATATCATATATCAATGAAAACGAAATAAATATCTTGAATTTTTTGAGATAGCCTCTGAAGCCCTCTGCACTCTATAGCCGAAGCGTAAGAGATAGAAAACATTTTACTGCACAAAAATGTATGTCTTTAAAACACACTACAATATTATTGTTCGCTAGAGGCCTAAGGGACCCTAGGGTTGTCTAGACGCTATACAGTAAAACCTCGTTTATCCGGACTAACTGGGACCAAGGAAGATACGAAAAATCGAAAATCTGTATAATCCGGGTTATATGAGAAATAAGTAAAGCAAATTCTTAAGTAAGCCGACTTGCCGTTTATGAGGATAAAAAACTACGTTTTGTAGGAAAATTATGTACGGTTCATGGTATGTATTGATTACAAGACAATAACAAAGATAAAACCCTTAATCACATAAAATCGCATTATTTATTAATACAGTAGTAATCCACAGTCTTTTACGTATTTTAAGCAAGTGTGACATTTGAACGAAGTTTGAATTATCCTCTCAAACACTTTGATAAGAATCAAAAACAATCCGGCTCAAGTGCACACGAGAAACTTAATAATGACACGTACGTGTTTGAAAACAATAAGATTTGAGTTATGAGGTAGATCGAGATATAAATCAGAAAATTTTTAAGCTTCAAGTAATAAATGGACAATTAAAAGAAAACTGTAAGGTAAAACAAGAGGACACAATTCACATTTTACTCTGTCATATACGGTAGCGAGACATGGATATTAAGAAGTAAAGATTTAAGTAAAATACAAGCAGTTGAAATGCGCTTCCCAAGATTTGTCAAAGGATGTACAAGAGAAGAGCAGTTTTGAAATGAAGATATTAGAAATGAATTTATCGTTAATTCTGTTGTAACAAAATTAATGAAATATAAGGAAAACTGCCTCCAACACTAGAAAGAATGAATCCAGAGAGAATCCCCAACAAATAATGGGATGTAAACTAAAAGGACGAAGGCCAATAGGACGACCTAGGAAACAGTGGATCGACGTGAGAGTGGAACAGACAGTTGTAGTAGAAAAAGAAGAATTAACAATGTTATTGGAATCTCGCACCTTCTCTTGACCACCGAATTTGATTGGAATATAGGTACATACTGAGAGCAGTAAATGATATTCAAATCAACGGTTGGGAGATGCAGCATTTGTGTGCATAATCAAACAATGCGACCATGGTCCATATCCTCATGACTCGACCTCATTACGTCATCTGATGTATAGAGAGGGTTTCAGTGGCGCATGGCGAAAAGGCACTGAACTACATCAAAACAAATGATGGGGCACTAATGGATTTTCAGAAGAGCGAAACGAGGCGATCACCACGCGGTTAAATAAAAGGCTTTTTTTCTACCGCAAATTACCAGAGCTCTGCAAACAGTCAGTGCCTCAGGTTTCCGCAACTTAACAAGATCGGCTATTTCAGTAAGTGATATCGAAAATGGTCGTCCCTGCAATTATTACAGATATATTGTTACTAACTTAAAACACGAGAAAACGATAGTTTTACCCAGCTGAGTTCTTCGTTTTTACATTCTAACTCTGCCCATATCAGCACATCGTATATTTCCAGGGTGCTACCACAAATAGAAAGCTGATTGTTACATTCACAGGATATTTTCTGCTCACCCTTTAATGAACGTTTCTTTTTAAAAAGTTTACTATTCTATTTACTCTTGCTTAAAAGAAATTTTACAGATATCGTAAATTTAAGAACAAAACAGACTTAAGTGATAGTGTGATTTTTAAAAAAGGCCTACTCTACGATATCTTTTAAATCATGTTCTTTGTGTGACCATGGTATAAAAGGAATAATGGCTTCCCATCGGATAAAGTGTGTTTGTAAGCTGTATTGAATAGAATACCTCTAGACTACTCTATTTCTCTTATAGCTACAGTAAAACACGTGAATTTGCAATGAACGTTTATTTCAGTTAACCAAAAATGTTAACAAGTTGCAGAACATCAAATGGAGACAGTTAATGAGAATACAACTGCGTTAGACATTTATGTTCAAGCGAACATTTTACGAATTAATTTGTTTTTTCGAAGAAAAGAAGTAAAATAAGGGCTTGTGTTATTTAATTAATTATAAGATATCTTAAAGAAAACATTTTGTGAATTACATTGAAATGAACTGTAAATATTAAAATGTTAACGATAGCCCTATGGTGATGTTCACAACATTAAGCAATGACAAAAGTCAGGCGAATGACACGATTGTTGTGAATATTTATGTGAAATGAATTATTTTCAAGTATTATTTACATCAAATGTATTTAATTACCGTTCATTGCCATTGGTCTAAGGAAAATAGGAATATTCAAGCAGCTGTGAAGTGTACGCCGAGGCAAACTAACAGGACAAGAGGTAACATGACAATTTCAATTGCCTGAATCCAATAAGATTTTAAACATTTTCATAAACCGGAGCAAGGAAATCAGTGTAAACTGCAACCACACTTAAAACCCTCTCCCAATTCAGCTGTATGTTTGATTGTTTTGTTCCTGTTTCCCCTTCGTTTCCTCACAGCTTTAACTTATAGGACATTCCAGGTTATTAATATTGAACCATGTAGTGGCTAGGCATATGTATATTGAAGGGCATATAAATGTGGTTTGTCATTTGTCTAACCGTTGCTATTTTATTGCCATGTATAAAAAGACCTGTTGTGTTATATTCACATGACCTCCGCTACCCATTCTTAAACAAAATAGTCCTATAATAGCTTATTCCTCTACTTTACGTTAATCGAGTTAAACATTTGTTGGAATACCTTTATTACATAATTCCTGATATATACCATAGGAATAGGAGTATTGAATGATATTAAGTAATAGCCATATCCTTTAAGAGTGCGTCTCTATGTGAGGGCTTTGAAATTCAGTTGCCTTTGCATGACCGGGAGAGTGAAAATAAAACGAATAACGACATTACACTGGAGAAAAACAAATATTAAAAAATTGAAAGCAATAACAAGGAATATATCGGAATTAGCCAACTTAATACAAACAAATCTAATGTGTTGCACTCATATGACTTTCTCTACTCTTGTACTAACCATTCTTACAAACTCTTATTCCTATATCTTCTTCGTGTTAAGTGAGATAAACATTTCTACAAAATATCATACTGCTTACTTCCTTGTAGGTGCAAGGGGAATATTAGAACACAGTAGGCTTTGTGCGAGAGTCAAATCTTTTAAAGCTTTGAGATTCCGTTCTCTTTTTACACTTAACACATAAACAAATTAACAACGATGTTCCATTTCACCAAAGTTTTAAGTTTTACGAAACCAAAACAAATAACAAGGAATATGTCCTAAGGGGTTCACTCTATAAAACAAATTATTCAAACCAGATTTACATTTTTGTATAGTAAGATTTGTTCTATCCCTTACGGTTTACGAGTTATGCAAAAGAGATCCAGAGTAATCAGGACTTCATAGGCTATAGCCAGAAAATTCAGCATGTGCATTTAATTTGTCACAAACAGCTTTTTAATCATAATCGTTAGTCATTTTCAAGAAAATAAAAATTTTCGAAACATTTTCGATGTAAAGGGTAGTTTAGGGTGGAGCAATTTTCTTCAAAATATTCGTGTCGCATCCTTTATAGACATTAAACTGAAATATCACTTTCGTTTATAACGGACTGGCGGAGACACAGACACGCACACAGATACACAGAGACACAGACATACACACACGGACCGTTTTCTAAAAATGCCTTTTTTTTCACGGGGCCTCAAAACAAATTTTCAGTGAAATCTCGACATCGAATTTGTAGGTGGAATACAATACTTCCTCTGCTTTGCTATATGTAGTAGAGAAAGTATAAAATAATAATAATAATAATAATAATAATAATAATAATAATAATAATAATAATAATAATAATAATAATAATAATAATAATCATCATCATAATAATCATAATAATCATAATAATCATAATAATCATAATAATCATAATAATCATAATAATCATAATAATCATAATAATCATAATAATCATAATAATCATAATAATCATAATAATCATAATAATCATAATAATCATAATAATCATAATAATCATAGTAATCATAGTAATCATAGTAATCATAGTAATCATAGTAATCATAGTAATCATAGTAATCATAGTAATCATAGTAATCATAGTAATCATAGTAATCATAGTAATCATAGTAATCATAGTAATCATAGTAATCATAGTAATCATAGTAATCATAGTAATCATAGTAATCATAGTAATCATAGTAATAATAGTAATAATAGTAATAATAGTAATAATAGTAATAATAGTAATAATAGTAATAATAGTAATAATAGTAATAGTAATAGTAATAGTAATAGTAATAGTAATAGTAATAGTAATAGTAATAGTAATAGTAATAGTAATAGTAATAGTAATAGTAATAGTAATAGTAATAGTAATAGTAATAGTAATAGTAATAGTAATAGTAATAGTAATAGTAATAGTAATAGTAATAGTAATAGTAATAGTAATAGTAATAGTAATAGTAATAGTAATAGTAATAGTAATAGTAATAGTAATAGTAATAGTAATAGTAATAGTAATAGTAATAGTAATAGTAATAGTAATAGTAATAGTAATAGTAATAGTAATAGTAATAGTAATAGTAATAGTAATAGTAATAGTAATAGTAATAGTAATAGTAATAGTAATAGTAATAGTAATAGTAATAGTAATAGTAATAGTAATAGTAATAGTAATAGTAATAGTAATAGTAATAGTAATAGTAATAGTAATAGTAATAGTAATAGTAATAGTAATAGTAATAGTAATAGTAATAGTAATAGTAATAGTAATAGTAATAGTAATAGTAATAGTAATAGTAATAGTAATAGTAATAGTAATAGTAATAGTAATAGTAATAGTAATAGTAATAGTAATAGTAATAGTAATAGTAATAGTAATAGTAATAGTAATAGTAATAGTAATAGTAATAGTAATAGTAATAGTAATAGTAATAGTAATAGTAATAGTAATAGTAATAGTAATAGTAATAGTAATAGTAATAGTAATAGTAATAGTAATAGTAATAGTAATAGTAATAGTAATAGTAATAGTAATAGTAATAGTAATAGTAATAGTAATAGTAATAGTAATAGTAATAGTAATAGTAATAGTAATAGTAATAATAATAATAATAATAATAATAATAATAATAATAATAATAATAATAATAATAATAATAATAATAATAATAATAATAATAATAATAATAATAATAATAATAATAATAATAAAATAAACAAAACACGAGAGCCATCTTGATTTCAACTTCCGATGGCGACACTGGATAACGCCAATAGCGATAGAAGGTTGAGGATTGGCTGTCTTCTCACCACTATCAGCATGCTGCCAAGGTGAACTGACTTGGCCATTGCCACTTAAAGATGACAGTTTCTATAGGCTACCAGAGGCACCAGAGGCAGTTCGAGTCGAGTGGGGAAGCTATTCCCCCACCCGAGTGTCTTTACCGCAGTAGCTAGCCGTTATACGGCTTAACCTGCGCGATGGTTTCGAGTAGGTCTCAACAGGGATATGTGTTACACTACCCTTCCAAGTGCAAGTTATAAATGCAAAGTCAGGTTCTACAGTAGAAGGACAATGTAGGGAAAGCCACAACAATGGTCTGTGTTGATGGTGACTATTCCACTCGTACGTGACTTGGTTGAAATCAACCAATCATGTGCATAACAATTTCAAATTCCAAATAACGACAGTATTCATTCGCAAAAAAATTATCACTTTTCATTATCACGTTCTCTGAATTTCATTATCATCTACCCTGCTTTTCTTATGTTACGATCAGGTTAGAGAATCTAGCTGCGCTGTCCTACAGAAGCGCAACAACTTACGTAATTTGACAAAACAGAGCCGCTAGATTTAACAGTGTAAACAGTGGCTGATTCTCGAATGATGAAATGAACGAAATATTTGAAAATGGAAACCTCAGAGTACTGAACACAACAGAAAATATGTTTGGAATCAGTTTGACAAATTCTGTAACGAACAAAATTATGAATTAACAGCAGGTACTCCGACTACTGACATTGCAAACGTATTAAAATATTGGAGCATTAATATGGGAAAATTAAATGAAGAGTACAAAGAATACACCGTAAAAACAATGTGGAATGTGACTGCAAAAACTTACGTAAGGAAAGTATTTCGAAGAATATCATCGCAACTTCAATCCGTTTAGAGATCCAGAATTTCAGAATGCCACGGAAGCCAGGAACGCTAAGGGGAAGATGCTTCAAAATATACCTGAGAAACGAAAGGTTAGTGCTGTAGCTTTTAAATCTAATGAATATGAAGCTATGGTTAATTAATGTGATGAAAACACTCCTGAAGGCTTACATATAAAGTTCTTCCTTACCGCGTCGCTTGAATTGGCTTGGCGTGGTGGAGAAGGCGTAAAGGGGCTAATTTATCATTTCCAAGAGGAACTAGCTCATGAAGGAAAGCCTATAGGAAGGAAGGGAGGGGAGGAAGTGAGGAAGGATTGCCCACAATACAATTTGTTCCAAGACATGTCAAGGAGCTGATCAGAAGTACGAAGTGGCTAATACCGAATCAGAACACTCCAGTGATGTCACAACTACAGGATGCCTATAACCGAGGATTCACTACTGTCGCCACTTTTCTAGATATCCAGTCGGCGTTTGACAGATGCTGGATAAACGGTTTACTGTACAAATTAACGACAATGAACATTCCGCAACGGTTAACAAGATGGATAGCAAGTTTTCTGACAGACCGAACAGCTAGAATAAAAATAAAAGGAGAAATATCAAACCCAATCTATATGAAAGCTGGAACACCACAAGGAAGTGTCATATCAGGACTATTGTATATCCTATACACCTCCGATACCCCACAGCTAATATACCCTTCAATTCAACTTGCCCAATACGCTGACGACACAGCTTACTGGAGCACCCACACACAGATATTAGCGGCAAAAAACAGACTCCAACAACAACTAAAAGTATTCCTAAAGTGGACGAGAAAATGGAGAATAACAATCAACGTACAGAAAACCCAAGCAATAACCTTTCGGAAAAAAATAAAAGAGAAACACAAAAACGTAACTATAAAATTCAACAATGAAGACATAATGTGCCAAAAAAGCATTAAATATCTAGGCATCAAAATTCATCGCTCCCTCACAATAACACCACACTACCATGAAGTTTTAAAAAAAACCAGACCCATACTTGGAACAATAACATATCTCGCCAAACTCAATAAAAGAGGCCTCTCTCCAAAAATACTTCGTCACCTCTACATCGCCCTCATTCGTCCAAACTTAACATACGCCGCAGTAGCCACCATGCCTCTCATCACACCTGATACAATGAAGAAAATACAATCTTTTGAAAGGAAATGTCTACGCATCGCATACAAACTTCTACCCAATTTTAAAAATAGCAACATCTACAATTATACAGGAACCATGCCTATTGATCAACATATAGCCAAACTCGTGCTCAAATACATAGATAACGCCCATACCAGACCATACAGACGACGATTGATCAATACAGCCCAAAAAATGAAAACCATACGACCAAATCAAAATGAAAAAAATCCGCCATTACTCACTCTTATCCACATCTACGACAAACAACAAGAAGACCAACAACAACTACAAGACCTCCTACAATATCTATCAAACATATAAAAAATAAACTAAAAAAAAAAAAACATTAATATATCAAACAAATGACATTAAACAATAAATAAAAACCAACAAGAGCCTGAAGCAGCAACAAAAAGAAAAAGAACTAAGCAAACAGCAAAATCATCCTTCTTGGGTAGCGACGGCAGCAAGATGTGTGACCTGGGAAAAAAGAAACAAGCATCAAACAAATGAGAAAATGTACCACCCAAACTGATGGATCTCTGCCCCACCAAAAAAGAAAAAATAAAGCTAGGCTGAAGAGGGCACATTCCCTAAGCAGCCCGGGCGTGCTTGCACGCCCAAACTCCATAATTAATTAATTAATTAATGAACTGCTAACCCTTCGTACAAAAGGCCTGGCATTTTGTATAAATTACTTTGTTGGTCAGAAGCAACTATCGACATGGACAAAATTGTGTGCAGAGGAAGCTGGATTTGACATTAAAAGACAGAAAATAAGTAACAATTCAAGTCGGTCAACTGCTGTTTCACATATACTTGAGGTTGGGATACAAGAGCAAAAGTAATTAAAATTAGTGGGCATGCCAATCCAGCATCACTAACTCATATGTGCAATTGAATGAAGAACATAATTTGTTGACTTTATATTCATGTATTCTGTTGGTAGCAAAACAGCTGATAGACACAGTGCTGCGTGCGCAAGCTGAAACCTAGGTCAGTGCCATTTCATCCAGCAGGCCGTGCCAATGGATGCCGATGTATACCTGATTAATGTTTCTTTTAAGAGGTTAGTAATTATAATACAGTATTTAAATAACATTTCATACGCTATATCATTTTGTAATTCATTAAATAGTCCTAATAAATGCAACTCGCGATAGTCAAATTATCGATAAATTCCCTAGTCACGAACTGGCATTACGTATGATAAATTTAAATGGTGGCATCCTCTAGAAAATTTGGAGGTGGCCGAACAGAGGTTTCTGGTGAAGATGGTCAAGCACAGAACTGGTAGAGCACCCACCCTGTAGCTCAGACCTAGCACCAAGTGACTACCGTCTTTTCAAGCATGAAAATATGTTTTGGCGAGACACTATTTCCACTCCAATGATCTTAAAGACACCGTAAATACCTGGCGCAAGAGACAGGCAGAAAGCGTTTTTGCGGAGAGTATTGGGAGGACATGCATAGATATGACAAAGGTTTAATCTTTATGATAATTATATTGAAAAGTAGCTTATGGGAGTAGTGAAGCTTTGTTAATAGAATCGTTTGCTATACACATGGTTTTGCTTTCATGTCCTATCTCAGTTGAAGAAAAGTAGTCCTCGTACCTTTTATATAGTAATACTTAGTCCTAAGGTTTGCCAGTTGTCATCCAGAATGAAGAGAAGCTCAGGGGAATCTCAAATAAATCTTACTATAATTTCATTTGTCATGAACATATGGTCATTAAGCATTTTTGAAAAAGTCAATGTTCTATATATTTCTCATCTTAAGAGTACCTTTGGGTGAAGAATTACCTTTACAATCTTTGTACCGCATTCCTGGAAGACTCACGCACGCGAGCGAACACGTGACCTACAACCATAAAGAGGCAACGCAGTTTCCAGAGCCTGCGAGAAAGATCTGGTTACGTCATCGCGGGTAAGTTTATGTAAGACGAGAAAGGTCCGTGTGACGTCATCCTCTATATAAGGAGGCGTGGAAACAGCAGAGCGGAGAGTTACAGTCACGGACATTAGTCGGTGAGTGTGTCAATGAGTGCCACACAGCTGTGCATGCCTGCGCGTGCTAAAGAGGGCGCAATGAACACGCAAAGAAGATTTAACGAGCGTCGATGATTGTATCGTCGTAGTTGATGAGAGATAAAGTGAAGAGAGATACTGAAAGAATTGAGTCAAGGTTACAAGAAGTAAATACTAGTGATATAGGATAGCCAGGCTGTGTTAACGACAACAAGAAAACTGTGTATTCGTGCAAAAGTTTAGGATAGAAAAGTATTGTCACTTAGTCGCACTGGTGTCAGGAGTGGGATTTGTTAAAATTGTCACTTTGTTAGAGTACTTAACCTATTATTCGTTTTGGAGTTAGTGTAGACATACACATTAACAATAGCGTTTTGAGTGTGAGACTCAGGTACCTCAAAACGCGTATTCTCGTTGAAAACTGAATGTCTAATTTTCTAGTGGAATACAATACATTCACCTACTATGCACGTGATAGAGAAAGTAATAAGTAACACCATAGGAGAGGAATATCACGGTGAGAACAGGAAACCAAAGTTATAGAATGGCTAATGAGTCGAGTAAGCACATACATACATAGGTGACTCAGCATTCTGATGCATTGAGGCGTACAGGGAAGACACAAATACGTGTTGGTGCTTACGAAGGTCCCTGGCTATTGCAACACAAATGCTGTGGTAGCTATTGTTAATGTACCCTTTGTATTTACGTACACAACTGAACCAAAGCGGGCTACTCGACGGATCAGCTATTCGCTAATTTATGTAGTTGGTTCATGAATATCGCTTGAATCTCAATGGCGTCGAAACTGAGTCGAAATATTAGCCAGAGACATTTTGCTGTTTTTTTATGTTGGTAATATGCTTCCAGAAAGCTATAAAATTACATGCAGTATTGCATTCATATACTTTTTCTACTCCTTTACCCACTCATGTTGATATGTCTTATTTTGCTTGGGTCTGACTTAATTTCATTTACTTTTTTTTAAATTCATTTTATTGCTTTTTATCTGCTGCAGTGCGGGTGACCTTATCTCAGTATGTTCTGATTCGTTGGTCTATTTAGCATGAAAGAGATTTTCACCTTTGTCATTTTTTTTTATTTAGAAACTGTAATGTAATATAGGATGCTTCAAAAATGGATCACTGTGTGAAATCTTTCAAATTATATACCCTTTGCATGATTCCGAGATTTCACTGAATGCACATTTTACATGAATAATAAAGGAATAGTATAAAATAGATTTTGTGTGTGTTTGTGTGTGTGTGTGTGCGCGTGCGTGTGTGTGTGTGTGTGTGTGTGTGTGTGTGTGTGTGTGTGTGTGTGTGTGTATGTCACTAGCATTAGTCAAAAACGTAAGGCTGCTGACACACCAAAATTTATATATTTCCAAGGATGCGACATGTGAATTTTCAAGGAAATCTCGCCAAGATAAAGGACCCTTACATAGAACACTTTTCGAAACTTTTGATTTTCTCTAAGGCGACTACGTGTTTAAGACATTTTGACGAGGAATGAAATATATGTCTTGAATTTTCACTTCATTATGGATAACTTTTGCATAACTAGTGAACCTTCAGAGATAAGGAAAATTTTACTAAACAAAACAATGTAAGTAGTTCTTAGTTTCCGGCATAGGCTACTTCTTGTTGGTTTTTTAAGAAATTAAAAATTATGCCGACGTTTCGCCGCAAAATTATGTTCGGCTTCTTCAATAGGCAACTGCAAAAAATTCATCCAATTGGTCACTGCCTACTCTGACTGGCCTCGTTATCCCGTCCCACTCGCAATCCTATTGGTTCCTTCTCCTCCAATAGGAAGTTGATCTGCTAATAAGGTCTTCCATATCGTGTTGAGTGGTTTGCCTGTGTTACGGTTCAGACTGCTCTTTTCTTTAAATATTTCTATGCTTTACCTCACCATTCGATGAGAGAAATTGTCACAGATTGCTGAAATGTTTCAATTGTCAAAGTCAATGTAGTGGTCAGTGTTTTCTGCATGTTCCGCGATGGCAAATTTTCTGATTGAGAGTTTCATGTGTCTTGTACGTTCCTTTTTTTTCTTGTATTGATAGATCTGTCTGTTTGATCTATGTACGATTCAACACAATCACAGGTAATATTTAGAAATCCCGGATTATTTTGCAAGGGGTTCTTATCCTTGAATGGTATGATAAAGAAAAGCAGCTTTTTCACTGATGTGCATGCTGTTTGAATTTTGCGGTGTTGCAATGTTTCTGCAATTATTTCCGTAACTATTGTACGTAAGGTATGTCAGCTTTATCTGCATCAGTCTTTTCCGAATGTTGATATTTTTGCACTGCCTTAGTATATCGGCTTATATAGTCGTTAGCATTTAATACATCTCGTAGATGTTTTAGTTCTGAGTCCAGGTTTTCTTTGTCATACACACACTTAGGACACGCTGATGGAGTATGTTTATCATGGCTCTTTTTATAGCTGGAGGGTGATGTGTAGATGCCTCTATGTACCTATCTGTATGAGTTGGTTTCCGATACAAGGAACATCGAAGTGTTTTCATGGCTATATCCGTTCCACCAGAACGTCTAAAACTGGTAGTTTTCCATCCTTCTCTAATTCCACAGTAAGTTTGATGTTGTGCAGACTATTGAGCCGGTCTAAAAATTCTGGGATGGTGTTTTTTCCGGATGACAAAAGTATTATTTACATACCTCAACCACATTACAGGTTTCAAGAAACATGTTTCATTAGCCGACGATTCAAATTCTTCCCTGAAGAGATTTACCACAACGGGGGAAAGAGGGAACAACTCATGGCTGCCCCTTCTATCTGTTCAAATAATTCTTCATAGCTAAAAAATGTGGAAGAAAGACAGTGGCCCACCATGTCTGCCCAATCTTCAGGTAGTGGATGAGGCACACAGTTTGTAAAATACGTTTTCTTGTGGAGATAAATGTTTTCGAGATGTTCCTTTTTATTGATGTGAATTTGCAAATACTTATACTATGGATGGATGGAGGGAGGGAGCGAGGGAGGGAAGTTTGGAGGGAGGGAGCAAGCAGGTGGAGAGGAGGGATGAGAGAATTTGGTAGGGAGAGAGGGAGAGGCATGCTGAGGATTACTATTCTATTTCCTGTTATGCAAATAAATTTAGTGAGCGCAAATGTTATTTTATATCACGGGATCTACAACGTGATTTCACAGGGCGTTTAGCTATACAACAGCACAAGCTGTAGCAAGCCTGTGACTAGATTTCATGTTGAGTACCCTCTATTAAATTTTTTGACAGCTTTAGTGTACTACTAGTCAAAATAAGTTACCCTGGTCTGTCTAGTGAATGTTAGGAAATAATATATTGCGATACCAATGTGATTGGTCATTAGTGTGGTCATTAGAAAACCAGAAATAGTTGTAAAATACAGTTGAAAGTAGTTTCTACTTGCGAGATTCTACAAGGTACTTAAGGCATATTTAGTGCATGCTATTTGTTCGACGATAGTGAACAATACAAACTGTAATTACAGGAACATAAACGTAACCACTAACATCTGTTGAAACTGATGGTTCCATTGGCAAGTTCATGAGCATTAACACTGGAGGTCGGGCCCAAATGACCTCGTTGCCAACTTATACTCCTCTCACTCACTCACTCACTCATTCACTCACTCACTCACTCACTCACTCACTCACTCACTCACACTCTCGCTGACTCACGCACGCTCACTTACTCACACGCTTGCTCACTCACGCTCGCTTACTTACGCTCACTGACTCATATTCACGCTCACGCTCACTCACGCTCACTCACGCTCACTCACACTCACGCTCACTCATACCCATGCTCACTCACTCAGGCTCGCTCATTCACTTACACTCACTCACGCTCGCTCATTCACTTACACTGACTCACGCTCACTCACGCTCACTCAGGTGAATTGCAAATCAATTATCCGCTCTGACTGTAGAGCTTAAAATATCAATAAGCAGAATTGATACTTAGCAGTGGGTAAATATTTTGCCTTTCCCCTATCAGATTTCTCTGTTTTTCTTAGGCATAACATGTGTTTAGACCTGTAACACTGAACCAGTAGACCTAATAAGCACTGCTCTCGGTCACAACTGGTGATTCGTTTGAGTTTTTACAAGATTTCGCCGGAATTGATAACCCCATACTCAGTGATTACTAAATAAATAAATAAATAAATAAATAAATAAATAAATAAATAAATAAATAAATAAATAAATAAATAAATAAATAAATAAATAAATAAATAAATAAATAAATAAATAAATAAATAAATAAATAAATAAATAAATAAATAAATAAATAAATAAATAAATAAATAAATAAATAAATAAATAAATAAATAAATAAATAAATAAATAAATAAATAAATAAATAAATAAATAAATAAATAAATAAATAAATAAATAAATAAATAAATAAATAAATAAATAAATAAATAAATAAATAAATAAATAAATAAATAAATAAATAAATAAATAAATAAATAAATAAAAACCTCCAATAATAAACCCTGGCACCTAATTACTTAAACCAGGGCTTACATTCCAGATCCCTATTCGTTTATTTAACTTTCGAAAATATTTACAACAATATTCTACAAGTTATAAAAATCTAAATACTACAAAACATAAATATAAAATAAAATAATATAATAATGTTATATTATTATTAATAATATTATATATAATATAATATAATATAATATAATATAATATAATATAATATAATATAATATAATATAATATAATATAATATAATATAATATAATATAATATAATATACTAGATGCAATAATATTAACCGGGCTTGTGGGCCGTGGTCTATTGGGTTCCTTCTTCTTCCCAAACGTTTCGTCTGCGACTACGGCAGACATCTTCAGTGGCGGCGAGGTCGAAGTTTCCTAGTGGAGATTTCAGCACCGACTGTGCTGGTCACCACCAGAGGTGCGGTATTTATGTCGGCGGCTGGAGGGGAAGTACGTTGTGATAGGTCCGGGTGGCCAGTGGGCTGGACTTGTACCAGTGGAGTACTACAAGGAGCTGGCGTCTGATTGGCTGGAGAGGGGTTCTGGATTTTTGTTTTTGTTAACGCTGTTTGCCATATTCTGTTGAGTTTGAGTCCTTCTACTTTGCGATTGATATTATTTTTGTGCTTGTATATTTCAATGGCTTCACGGAATAAGCGAGAATAGTAGTGGGATGTAGATGCCAGAATATCTGTGTTACCATATTGGATGATGTGTTCCCCTTCTTCAAGTATGGCATGTTCAGCAATTGCTGATTTTTCAGTTTGACCCAAGCGACAATTTCTTCTGTGTTCTTCAATGCGGGTTTTTATACTACGTTGTGTGGTTCCGATGTACACCTTGCCACACGAACAAGGTATTCTATATACTCCTGCGGTGGATAGAGGATCCCTGGGATCTTTGGCGGAACGGAGTATGTTACAAATCTGTTTAGTGGGCTTGTAGACGGTGTCAATGTTGTGGCGTTTAAGTAGTTTGCCTATGCGGTCTGTGACTGATCTGATGTACGGTAAAAAGGCCTTGCCCTTCCTATTGTTTGCGGCTGTTTCTGTGATGTTGGGACCTTTACTAGGATGTAATGCTCTCTTAATTTCTCGTTTTGCGTAGCCATTAGAGTGGAGCGCTGACTCTAAGTGTTGAAATTCCTGGTGTAGAACTTGTGGTTCGCAAATGCGTGTAGCTCGGTCTGCCAGAGTTTTAATCATAGCACGCTTTTGTTTCGGATGGTGGTTGGAGTTCTTGTGAAGGTAGCGGTCTGTATGGGTCGGTTTACGGTACACCTTGTGGCCTAGTGTGCCATTCTGTTTTCTGTTCACCATGACATCCAAAAAGGGCAATTTGCCGTCTTGTTCCTTCTCCATGGTGAATTGAATTTGTTTATTGATGCTGTTGAGGTGATCCAGAAATTCTGTCAGGGCTGATTCTCCGTGACTCCAAATGACGAACGTGTCGTCCACGTAACGCCACCAGCACGAAGGTTTAAGCGGTGCTGAATCCAAGGCAGTAGCTTCGAAAAATTCCATGTAAAAATTCGCAATAACCGGACTGAGAGGACTTCCCATTGCTACACCGTCTGTCTGTTCATAGTATTCGTGGTTCCACTGAAAATACGTAGTCGTGAGGACGTGGTGGAAAAGCGTCGTAATGTCTTCTGGAAAAATCTCCTTAAGCTGTGTTATGGCTTCATTGACTGGAACCATGGTGAACAGAGATGTTATATCGAAACTGACAAGTAAGTCGTTGGGTTGTAAGCTGATGGTCTTGAGTTTCTGAATGAAATGGGCGGAGTCTTTTATGTATGTGTCAGTGTTGCCGATGTGAGGTTGCAGCATCTTTGCGAGGTATTTCGCAACTGCGTACGTAGGTGAGTCAATGGCGCTTACAATCGGCCTAAGGGGTGTGCCAGGCTTGTGAATCTTCGGAAGTCCATAAAGTCTGGGAGGTAAAGCTTCACTCCTCTTTAGTTTCAGCTGATCACTGGGTGGAATGGACGAAGACTTAATCAGTTGATTGGTTTTCCGAAGAACGCGACCTGTTGGATCCCTGGAGAGCTTCTTGTAGGTGGTCGGATCTAGGAGCTCAGTCACCTTGTGTTCGTAGTCACGTTGGTTCATCACCACCGTGGCGTTTCCTTTGTCCGCCTGCAGTACTATAATCTCCTTGTTTGAGTTAAGATTTTTAAGAGCTTTTCGTTCTTGAAGAGAAAGATTGCTCTTAGGTGGCTTAGCTCGTTGAAGAATTCTAGAAGATTCGAGGCGTATTTGGTCTGCTGTAGTTGACGGCAATTCACGAATACCGGCTTCAATGCAGGAGATGATCTCTTCTATAGGTAGTACATGGGGTGTGATGGCGTAGTTCCCACCTTTTGAGAGGACGGAAGCTTCTGCGGGTGACAGTTGATGGTCTGACAAATTGACGACCGTTCGGCTTGTCTGTGCGAAGGCTGAAACTTCATTGTTGTTGTTCGAAGTGTGCCGATACTGCTTTTCTGCGCTAGAGTTCAGGCAGTCTTCATATTTCTTTTTGTGTCTTTCCGTAGTCCTGTAGTAGTGAGTGACCATTGAAGCAAACGTGATTCTGTCCACGTGATCCCAATGTTCCTTTTCCAACTTATGGCTGAGATGAAGATGTAACGACAGAAGTTCCTTGTTGTTGTGGGCTAGTTCTCGGCGGGTTTGGTGGATGCGTTCCCGAAGAAGGGCTCGTTCCGTGCGGTTGTAAATACGGTGAGATGCAGCTGTAGTTAAGACGCGTTTTTGTCGTATGCACCGAGGAATTATGCCAGTATCACGGCAACGTAAAAGAAAACAAAGTGAACAAAGTAGTTGTGATTTTCTTACTCGTAGCACTTCTAGGCGCCGAATCCGTGGATGTGTTTCCTCCCCGTAGAGGCGATTCATCAAAGTTCTAAGGCTTTCACGGCCGGTGTCAATACTAGATGCAATAATATTAACCGGGCTTGTGGGCCGTGGTCTATTGGGTTCCTTCTTCTTCCCAAACGTTTCGTCTGCGACTACGGCAGACATCTTCAGTGGCGGCGAGGTCGAAGTTTCCTAGTGGAGATTTCAGCACCGACTGTGCTGGTCACCACCAGAGGTGCGGTATTTATGTCGGCGGCTGGAGGGGAAGTACGTTGTGATAGGTCCGGGTGGCCAGTGGGCTGGACTTGTACCAGTGGAGTACTACAAGGAGCTGGCGTCTGATTGGCTGGAGAGGGGTTCTGGATTTTTGTTTTTGTTAACGCTGTTTGCCATATTCTGTTGAGTTTGAGTCCTTCTACTTTGCGATTGATATTATTTTTGTGCTTGTATATTTCAATGGCTTCACGGAATAAGCGAGAATAGTAGTGGGATGTAGATGCCAGAATATCTGTGTTACCATATTGGATGATGTGTTCCCCTTCTTCAAGTATGGCATGTTCAGCAATTGCTGATTTTTCAGTTTGACCCAAGCGACAATTTCTTCTGTGTTCTTCAATGCGGGTTTTTATACTACGTTGTGTGGTTCCGATGTACACCTTGCCACACGAACAAGGTATTCTATATACTCCTGCGGTGGATAGAGGATCCCTGGGATCTTTGGCGGAACGGAGTATGTTACAAATCTGTTTAGTGGGCTTGTAGACGGTGTCAATGTTGTGGCGTTTAAGTAGTTTGCCTATGCGGTCTGTGACTGATCTGATGTACGGTAAAAAGGCCTTGCCCTTCCTATTGTTTGCGGCTGTTTCTGTGATGTTGGGACCTTTACTAGGATGTAATGCTCTCTTAATTTCTCGTTTTGCGTAGCCATTAGAGTGGAGCGCTGACTCTAAGTGTTGAAATTCCTGGTGTAGAACTTGTGGTTCGCAAATGCGTGTAGCTCGGTCTGCCAGAGTTTTAATCATAGCACGCTTTTGTTTCGGATGGTGGTTGGAGTTCTTGTGAAGGTAGCGGTCTGTATGGGTCGGTTTACGGTACACCTTGTGGCCTAGTGTGCCATTCTGTTTTCTGTTCACCATGACATCCAAAAAGGGCAATTTGCCGTCTTGTTCCTTCTCCATGGTGAATTGAATTTGTTTATTGATGCTGTTGAGGTGATCCAGAAATTCTGTCAGGGCTGATTCTCCGTGACTCCAAATGACGAACGTGTCGTCCACGTAACGCCACCAGCACGAAGGTTTAAGCGGTGCTGAATCCAAGGCAGTAGCTTCGAAAAATTCCATGTAAAAATTCGCAATAACCGGACTGAGAGGACTTCCCATTGCTACACCGTCTGTCTGTTCATAGTATTCGTGGTTCCACTGAAAATACGTAGTCGTGAGGACGTGGTGGAAAAGCGTCGTAATGTCTTCTGGAAAAATCTCCTTAAGCTGTGTTATGGCTTCATTGACTGGAACCATGGTGAACAGAGATGTTATATCGAAACTGACAAGTAAGTCGTTGGGTTGTAAGCTGATGGTCTTGAGTTTCTGAATGAAATGGGCGGAGTCTTTTATGTATGTGTCAGTGTTGCCGATGTGAGGTTGCAGCATCTTTGCGAGGTATTTCGCAACTGCGTACGTAGGTGAGTCAATGGCGCTTACAATCGGCCTAAGGGGTGTGCCAGGCTTGTGAATCTTCGGAAGTCCATAAAGTCTGGGAGGTAAAGCTTCACTCCTCTTTAGTTTCAGCTGATCACTGGGTGGAATGGACGAAGACTTAATCAGTTGATTGGTTTTCCGAAGAACGCGACCTGTTGGATCCCTGGAGAGCTTCTTGTAGGTGGTCGGATCTAGGAGCTCAGTCACCTTGTGTTCGTAGTCACGTTGGTTCATCACCACCGTGGCGTTTCCTTTGTCCGCCTGCAGTACTATAATCTCCTTGTTTGAGTTAAGATTTTTAAGAGCTTTTCGTTCTGGAAGAGAAAGATTGCTCTTAGGTGGCTTAGCTCGTTGAAGAATTCTAGAAGATTCGAGGCGTATTTGGTCTGCTGTAGTTGACGGCAATTCACGAATACCGGCTTCAATGCAGGAGATGATCTCTTCTATAGGTAGTACATGGGGTGTGATGGCGTAGTTCCCACCTTTTGAGAAGACGGAAGCTTCTGCGGGTGACAGTTGATGGTCTGACAAATTGACGACCGTTCGGCTTGTCTGTGCGAAGGCTGAAACTTCATTGTTGTTGTTCGAAGTGTGCCGATACTGCTTTTCTGCGCTAGAGTTCAGGCAGAAAAGCAGTATCGGCACACTTCGAACAACAACAATGAAGTTTCAGCCTTCGCACAGACAAGCCGAACGGTCGTCAATTTGTCAGACCATCAACTGTCACCCGCAGAAGCTTCCGTCCTCTCAAAAGGTGGGAACTACGCCATCACACCCCATGTACTACCTATAGAAGAGATCATCTCCTGCATTGAAGCCGGTATTCGTGAATTGCCGTCAACTACAGCAGACCAAATACGCCTCGAATCTTCTAGAATTCTTCAACGAGCTAAGCCACCTAAGAGCAATCTTTCTCTTCAAGAACGAAAAGCTCTTAAAAATCTTAACTCAAACAAGGAGATTATAGTACTGCAGGCGGACAAAGGAAACGCCACGGTGGTGATGAACCAACGTGACTACGAACACAAGGTGACTGAGCTCCTAGATCCGACCACCTACAAGAAGCTCTCCAGGGATCCAACAGGTCGCGTTCTTCGGAAAACCAATCAACTGATTAAGTCTTCGTCCATTCCACCCAGTGATCAGCTGAAACTAAAGAGGAGTGAAGCTTTACCTCCCAGACTTTATGGACTTCCGAAGATTCACAAGCCTGGCACACCCCTTAGGCCGATTGTAAGCGCCATTGACTCACCTACGTACGCAGTTGCGAAATACCTCGCAAAGATGCTGCAACCTCACATCGGCAACACTGACACATACATAAAAGACTCCGCCCATTTCATTCAGAAACTCAAGACCATCAGCTTACAACCCAACGACTTACTTGTCAGTTTCGATATAACATCTCTGTTCACCATGGTTCCAGTCAATGAAGCCATAACACAGCTTAAGGAGATTTTTCCAGAAGACATTACGACGCTTTTCCACCACGTCCTCACGACTACGTATTTTCAGTGGAACCACGAATACTATGAACAGACAGACGGTGTAGCAATGGGAAGTCCTCTCAGTCCGGTTATTGCGAATTTTTACATGGAATTTTTCGAAGCTACTGCCTTGGATTCAGCACCGCTTAAACCTTCGTGCTGGTGGCGTTACGTGGACGACACGTTCGTCATTTGGAGTCACGGAGAATCAGCCCTGACAGAATTTCTGGATCACCTCAACAGCATCAATAAACAAATTCAATTCACCATGGAGAAGGAACAAGACGGCAAATTGCCCTTTTTGGATGTCATGGTGAACAGAAAACAGAATGGCACACTAGGCCACAAGGTGTACCGTAAACCGACCCATACAGACCGCTACCTTCACAAGAACTCCAACCACCATCCGAAACAAAAGCGTGCTATGATTAAAACTCTGGCAGACCGAGCTACACGCATTTGCGAACCACAAGTTCTACACCAGGAATTTCAACACTTAGAGTCAGCGCTCCACTCTAATGGCTACGCAAAACGAGAAATTAAGAGAGCATTACATCCTAGTAAAGGTCCCAACATCACAGAAACAGCCGCAAACAATAGGAAGGGCAAGGCCTTTTTACCGTACATCAGATCAGTCACAGACCGCATAGGCAAACTACTTAAACGCCACAACATTGACACCGTCTACAAGCCCACTAAACAGATTTGTAACATACTCCGTTCCGCCAAAGATCCCAGGGATCCTCTATCCACCGCAGGAGTATATAGAATACCTTGTTCGTGTGGCAAGGTGTACATCGGAACCACACAACGTAGTATAAAAACCCGCATTGAAGAACACAGAAGAAATTGTCGCTTGGGTCAAACTGAAAAATCAGCAATTGCTGAACATGCCATACTTGAAGAAGGGGAACACATCATCCAATATGGTAACACAGATATTCTGGCATCTACATCCCACTACTATTCTCGCTTATTCCGTGAAGCCATTGAAATATACAAGCACAAAAATAATATCAATCGCAAAGTAGAAGGACTCAAACTCAACAGAATATGGCAAACAGCGTTAACAAAAACAAAAATCCAGAACCCCTCTCCAGCCAATCAGACGCCAGCTCCTTGTAGTACTCCACTGGTACAAGTCCAGCCCACTGGCCACCCGGACCTATCACAACGTACTTCCCCTCCAGCCGCCGACATAAATACCGCACCTCTGGTGGTGACCAGCACAGTCGGTGCTGAAATCTCCACTAGGAAACTTCGACCTCGCCGCCACTGAAGATGTCTGCCGTAGTCGCAGACGAAACGTTTGGGAAGAAGAAGGAACCCAATAGACCACGGCCCACAAGCCCGGTTAATATTATTGCATCTAGTATTGACACCGGCCGTGAAAGCCTTAGAACTTTGATGAATCGCCTCTACGGGGAGGAAACACATCCACGGATTCGGCGCCTAGAAGTGCTACGAGTAAGAAAATCACAACTACTTTGTTCACTTTGTTTTCTTTTACGTTGCCGTGATACTGGCATAATTCCTCGGTGCATACGACAAAAACGCGTCTTAACTACAGCTGCATCTCACCGTATTTACAACCGCACGGAACGAGCCCTTCTTCGGGAACGCATCCACCAAACCCGCCGAGAACTAGCCCACAACAACAAGGAACTTCTGTCGTTACATCTTCATCTCAGCCATAAGTTGGAAAAGGAACATTGGGATCACGTGGACAGAATCACGTTTGCTTCAATGGTCACTCACTACTACAGGACTACGGAAAGACACAAAAAGAAATATGAAGACTGCCTGAACTCTAGCGCAGAAAAGCAGTATCGGCACACTTCGAACAACAACAATGAAGTTTCAGCCTTCGCACAGACAAGCCGAACGGTCGTCAATTTGTCAGACCATCAACTGTCACCCGCAGAAGCTTCCGTCCTCTCAAAAGGTGGGAACTACGCCATCACACCCCATGTACTACCTATAGAAGAGATCATCTCCTGCATTGAAGCCGGTATTCGTGAATTGCCGTCAACTACAGCAGACCAAATACGCCTCGAATCTTCTAGAATTCTTCAACGAGCTAAGCCACCTAAGAGCAATCTTTCTCTTCAAGAACGAAAAGCTCTTAAAAATCTTAACTCAAACAAGGAGATTATAGTACTGCAGGCGGACAAAGGAAACGCCACGGTGGTGATGAACCAACGTGACTACGAACACAAGGTGACTGAGCTCCTAGATCCGACCACCTACAAGAAGCTCTCCAGGGATCCAACAGGTCGCGTTCTTCGGAAAACCAATCAACTGATTAAGTCTTCGTCCATTCCACCCAGTGATCAGCTGAAACTAAAGAGGAGTGAAGCTTTACCTCCCAGACTTTATGGACTTCCGAAGATTCACAAGCCTGGCACACCCCTTAGGCCGATTGTAAGCGCCATTGACTCACCTACGTACGCAGTTGCGAAATACCTCGCAAAGATGCTGCAACCTCACATCGGCAACACTGACACATACATAAAAGACTCCGCCCATTTCATTCAGAAACTCAAGACCATCAGCTTACAACCCAACGACTTACTTGTCAGTTTCGATATAACATCTCTGTTCACCATGGTTCCAGTCAATGAAGCCATAACACAGCTTAAGGAGATTTTTCCAGAAGACATTACGACGCTTTTCCACCACGTCCTCACGACTACGTATTTTCAGTGGAACCACGAATACTATGAACAGACAGACGGTGTAGCAATGGGAAGTCCTCTCAGTCCGGTTATTGCGAATTTTTACATGGAATTTTTCGAAGCTACTGCCTTGGATTCAGCACCGCTTAAACCTTCGTGCTGGTGGCGTTACGTGGACGACACGTTCGTCATTTGGAGTCACGGAGAATCAGCCCTGACAGAATTTCTGGATCACCTCAACAGCATCAATAAACAAATTCAATTCACCATGGAGAAGGAACAAGACGGCAAATTGCCCTTTTTGGATGTCATGGTGAACAGAAAACAGAATGGCACACTAGGCCACAAGGTGTACCGTAAACCGACCCATACAGACCGCTACCTTCACAAGAACTCCAACCACCATCCGAAACAAAAGCGTGCTATGATTAAAACTCTGGCAGACCGAGCTACACGCATTTGCGAACCACAAGTTCTACACCAGGAATTTCAACACTTAGAGTCAGCGCTCCACTCTAATGGCTACGCAAAACGAGAAATTAAGAGAGCATTACATCCTAGTAAAGGTCCCAACATCACAGAAACAGCCGCAAACAATAGGAAGGGCAAGGCCTTTTTACCGTACATCAGATCAGTCACAGACCGCATAGGCAAACTACTTAAACGCCACAACATTGACACCGTCTACAAGCCCACTAAACAGATTTGTAACATACTCCGTTCCGCCAAAGATCCCAGGGATCCTCTATCCACCGCAGGAGTATATAGAATACCTTGTTCGTGTGGCAAGGTGTACATCGGAACCACACAACGTAGTATAAAAACCCGCATTGAAGAACACAGAAGAAATTGTCGCTTGGGTCAAACTGAAAAATCAGCAATTGCTGAACATGCCATACTTGAAGAAGGGGAACACATCATCCAATATGGTAACACAGATATTCTGGCATCTACATCCCACTACTATTCTCGCTTATTCCGTGAAGCCATTGAAATATACAAGCACAAAAATAATATCAATCGCAAAGTAGAAGGACTCAAACTCAACAGAATATGGCAAACAGCGTTAACAAAAACAAAAATCCAGAACCCCTCTCCAGCCAATCAGACGCCAGCTCCTTGTAGTACTCCACTGGTACAAGTCCAGCCCACTGGCCACCCGGACCTATCACAACGTACTTCCCCTCCAGCCGCCGACATAAATACCGCACCTCTGGTGGTGACCAGCACAGTCGGTGCTGAAATCTCCACTAGGAAACTTCGACCTCGCCGCCACTGAAGATGTCTGCCGTAGTCGCAGACGAAACGTTTGGGAAGAAGAAGGAACCCAATAGACCACGGCCCACAAGCCCGGTTAATATTATTGCATCTAGTATTGACACCGGCCGTGAAAGCCTTAGAACTTTGATGAATCGCCTCTACGGGGAGGAAACACATCCACGGATTCGGCGCCTAGAAGTGCTACGAGTAAGAAAATCACAACTACTTTGTTCACTTTGTTTTCTTTTACGTTGCCGTGATACTGGCATAATTCCTCGGTGCATACGACAAAAACGCGTCTTAACTACAGCTGCATCTCACCGTATTTACAACCGCACGGAACGAGCCCTTCTTCGGGAACGCATCCACCAAACCCGCCGAGAACTAGCCCACAACAACAAGGAACTTCTGTCGTTACATCTTCATCTCAGCCATAAGTTGGAAAAGGAACATTGGGATCACGTGGACAGAATCACGTTTGCTTCAATGGTCACTCACTACTACAGGACTACGGAAAGACACAAAAAGAAATATGAAGACTGCCTGAACTCTAGCGCAGAAAAGCAGTATCGGCACACTTCGAACAACAACAATGAAGTTTCAGCCTTCGCACAGACAAGCCGAACGGTCGTCAATTTGTCAGACCATCAACTGTCACCCGCAGAAGCTTCCGTCCTCTCAAAAGGTGGGAACTACGCCATCACACCCCATGTACTACCTATAGAAGAGATCATCTCCTGCATTGAAGCCGGTATTCGTGAATTGCCGTCAACTACAGCAGACCAAATACGCCTCGAATCTTCTAGAATTCTTCAACGAGCTAAGCCACCTAAGAGCAATCTTTCTCTTCAAGAACGAAAAGCTCTTAAAAATCTTAACTCAAACAAGGAGATTATAGTACTGCAGGCGGACAAAGGAAACGCCACGGTGGTGATGAACCAACGTGACTACGAACACAAGGTGACTGAGCTCCTAGATCCGACCACCTACAAGAAGCTCTCCAGGGATCCAACAGGTCGCGTTCTTCGGAAAACCAATCAACTGATTAAGTCTTCGTCCATTCCACCCAGTGATCAGCTGAAACTAAAGAGGAGTGAAGCTTTACCTCCCAGACTTTATGGACTTCCGAAGATTCACAAGCCTGGCACACCCCTTAGGCCGATTGTAAGCGCCATTGACTCACCTACGTACGCAGTTGCGAAATACCTCGCAAAGATGCTGCAACCTCACATCGGCAACACTGACACATACATAAAAGACTCCGCCCATTTCATTCAGAAACTCAAGACCATCAGCTTACAACCCAACGACTTACTTGTCAGTTTCGATATAACATCTCTGTTCACCATGGTTCCAGTCAATGAAGCCATAACACAGCTTAAGGAGATTTTTCCAGAAGACATTACGACGCTTTTCCACCACGTCCTCACGACTACGTATTTTCAGTGGAACCACGAATACTATGAACAGACAGACGGTGTAGCAATGGGAAGTCCTCTCAGTCCGGTTATTGCGAATTTTTACATGGAATTTTTCGAAGCTACTGCCTTGGATTCAGCACCGCTTAAACCTTCGTGCTGGTGGCGTTACGTGGACGACACGTTCGTCATTTGGAGTCACGGAGAATCAGCCCTGACAGAATTTCTGGATCACCTCAACAGCATCAATAAACAAATTCAATTCACCATGGAGAAGGAACAAGACGGCAAATTGCCCTTTTTGGATGTCATGGTGAACAGAAAACAGAATGGCACACTAGGCCACAAGGTGTACCGTAAACCGACCCATACAGACCGCTACCTTCACAAGAACTCCAACCACCATCCGAAACAAAAGCGTGCTATGATTAAAACTCTGGCAGACCGAGCTACACGCATTTGCGAACCACAAGTTCTACACCAGGAATTTCAACACTTAGAGTCAGCGCTCCACTCTAATGGCTACGCAAAACGAGAAATTAAGAGAGCATTACATCCTAGTAAAGGTCCCAACATCACAGAAACAGCCGCAAACAATAGGAAGGGCAAGGCCTTTTTACCGTACATCAGATCAGTCACAGACCGCATAGGCAAACTACTTAAACGCCACAACATTGACACCGTCTACAAGCCCACTAAACAGATTTGTAACATACTCCGTTCCGCCAAAGATCCCAGGGATCCTCTATCCACCGCAGGAGTATATAGAATACCTTGTTCGTGTGGCAAGGTGTACATCGGAACCACACAACGTAGTATAAAAACCCGCATTGAAGAACACAGAAGAAATTGTCGCTTGGGTCAAACTGAAAAATCAGCAATTGCTGAACATGCCATACTTGAAGAAGGGGAACACATCATCCAATATGGTAACACAGATATTCTGGCATCTACATCCCACTACTATTCTCGCTTATTCCGTGAAGCCATTGAAATATACAAGCACAAAAATAATATCAATCGCAAAGTAGAAGGACTCAAACTCAACAGAATATGGCAAACAGCGTTAACAAAAACAAAAATCCAGAACCCCTCTCCAGCCAATCAGACGCCAGCTCCTTGTAGTACTCCACTGGTACAAGTCCAGCCCACTGGCCACCCGGACCTATCACAACGTACTTCCCCTCCAGCCGCCGACATAAATACCGCACCTCTGGTGGTGACCAGCACAGTCGGTGCTAAAATCTCCACTAGGAAACTTCGACCTCGCCGCCACTGAAGATGTCTGCCGTAGTCGCAGACGAAACGTTTGGGAAGAAGAAGGAACCCAATAGACCACGGCCCACAAGCCCGGTTAATATTATTGCATCTAGTATTGACACCGGCCGTGAAAGCCTTAGAACTTTGATAATATAATATAATATAATATAATATAATATAATATAATATAATATAATATAATATAATATAATATAATATAATATAATATAATATAATATAATATAATATAATATAATATAATATAATATAATATAATATAATATAATATAATATAATATAATATAATAATTATATTATTAATAATATAATATAATAATAATAAACTCAGTGATTACTACCCCGAGGCTCTTCCGGCCGGTAAATATGGTCTTTGTAACCTAGAGCCGCTACTTTCCCCTGAAGTAGCTCCTCAGTCTCCCCCGCTTCCCCCCTCCCTCGGAGATCTCACGAGGCTGAGTGCATCCCGGACTAATTCTCCCATTAAGTTCTCGCAGTCACGTCTCTAGTTTGCCTTAGTTCAGTTTTCTCTGTCACTTTACCTTTCCACTGTGCAGTGGTGAAATGAATTACACGCGAAATAGCCTCTTCTTCCACCTTTATGCACAATCACTAAGGCGGGACCTCTCTTTTATAGCACTCGCTGCACGTGTCAACCGTCGTAAGACCCTCAATCGCAGAACAAACATTGAACACTTTATGTCGCATCTAAGTGAAAAATTCACCGACTCCTGAGTTAGCGAGCATGCTAATTAATGTATAACCGCAGGAGTTTAAAAAAGTGTTGAGGAAAATCCTGAATTATCTTGTCGCGGTTCGAATGCGTTCCTGGTATTAATGCTGTGGAGAGTATTACTGTTTATCAATACCGTCGACTGAAGGACCTCAATCCAAAGTGATGCATGCCATATGTTAGGTTTGTCACAATATTAGATAAATAACAGGAAAACAAAGAGCCCAGGGCATGATAATATACAGCTATCAGATTTGAACGTATTCCACGTCTAAAATAAAGAAAGATATGAAGACTAGGAAGTTATAGTGTTTTTCTTCACAAAAATTAAGTAAAACGTAAGTAGGTTAGGTTAGCTTTACTGAATGTAGAAAACGCAACTTTGCACCAAGGCAGCATAGAGAAGAAGTGGATCAAAGACTATCGTCGAAAGATGAATATTAACAAGAAAACTAGGTTACTCACGTTAAGACTTTCTCATTTTCTATACAACTAGGCAAGGATATTCTGCGAATATTAATCTCTCCCTCCTAGATGAACTATGCAAAGCAAACAGAAGTAGTTTGGCGGCAGACACGCTACCTGCTCTAGAGACAAACTTCACTCTATCTAACTTAACTCTAAAAAGTTAAACATGCCATATTTGAGTACAGCTCACCTTCCCAGAGTGTTCTCTTATATTAATGAATTTATTCCATACTGCAAGAGAAAGCAGGTAAAGCTCGAACCTTAAGTTCATTTATCACACGAGGTTTAGAGTGCAAGAGCATCTAATGAGAAAACTTTTAATACTTTTGACTTCTAATTTAAGAGGCGTGAATTAATATCCACAAAGATTACATAATTCCTTTTGCTGTTGTTGCGAAAGGGTAACTAAAGCAAATGTTATCCGACCGCAAATTGTATAGTGTTTGGTGTTACACACAGGGGTCTCTGATATTGAATCTCTTATCTAAAATATTTAAATCGCAATCGTGCTATTTAATTGTGGTTCTCATGTTAATGATTGTGAACGTGACACGGCGATTGTTGTGGTTATGGTAATGGTATTCATGGTCATGGGAAACACACAGGCAGGGTGTTAGCGATATAATTTCAGATATTTTGACAAGTGTACCTTAATATGTAGCTATTTGAATATGAATTTATTGAGTGCCAAACCATATCCATACTGGGCTGCCCATGAACTTGGGCCCTGTCACCTCTGTCACGTGACATCCCTATGCGACTCTCTACATATAATTCATTGACTACAGTTAATTAACCTTGTTCAAACTTGTCTTTTTGATTCAATTATTTTCCACAAATTCTCGTATACTTTCATTTCCCTAGGATTATTACCATTTTAGATTATCCATTCCATTCTAAAATTTATTTGTTCCCTCATTTTTCTTATTTCCTGGTTAACTTCCTGCACTTCACATATTCACTTTCTTCTTAACTCTATATCACTTTACTTTCTCACTTAATTTTCACTTTTTAAAGTGCTTACTTGACATTAACCCTAAAAGTTTATTTCCAACCCCCTACTACCCCTGTACACAGTTCACTTAGTCACTTATTCTTCCTAGTCACATGGAATTGTTGTTGTTGTTGTGTTTAACGCCCGCTTTTACTACTACGGCACGCAGGCGGTGACACTGATGATACATGAAGCTGGAGCACCGCTGGGATGAGATGGCGGGGGAAACCGGAGTACCCGGAGAAAACCCGCCCTGACGCCGCTTCGTCCACCACGGATACCACATGCGGTCCCTGGGATCGAAACCGGGCCGCCTAGGTGGTAGGTGAGCGCGCTAACCGCTCGGCCACGTCGCCGCCTCACATGAAATGAAGCACTATTTTCTTCCCTTCTTACTGACACATCTGATATCCACTTTTTTACTTTCTCTACTGGTAAATAGGGGAAGTATTGTATTCCACCCAAAAATTCGATGTCGAGATTTCACCGGAAATATATGTTTTGAGGCCCTTTGAATAAATAAAAAAAAAAATCATTTTTAGAAAAATGTCTGCGTGTGTCTGTGTGTCAGTCTGTGGACAGCATAAATCATAAACGAAAAGTAGGTTAGAAACCAAAGATGGTATTTAAGTTTAATGTCTTTCAAGGATGCGACACAAAGATTTTGAAGAAAATAGCCCGACCCTAAACTACCCTTTACATGGAAAATTTTTCGAACATTTTGATTTTCTTGAAAATGGCTCTAACGACTTTGATTAAAATGTCATATGTTTGAGATATTTTTATGAAAAATGAAATGTATATCTTGAATTTTCTGGCTATAGCCCCTGTAGTCGTATTTACTCTGGACGACTTTTGCATAACTGATAAACCGTTAGAGATAGGCCAAATAGTACTATACAAGACATGTAGATCTTGCTAAAATACACAATTTATGTCTGAATAAATGCTAATGGCTTCATTGCCAGATGCAAGGCACTAGAAAACAACAAATTTTCTTGTACGGTGAACCCTTTTGGAGATATTCCTTCTTATGTGTGTGAGTTTCGCAAAACTTAGAACTTTCGTGAAATGGATCATCGTTGTTCATTTTTTAAATTTTATTTTTATTATTTTTTTTTATTTGTTAAGTGTGCACAGACAACAGAATCTCAAAGCTTTAAAACATTTGACAATCGCACAAAGCCTACCGTATTCTAACATTCCCCTTGCAGCTACAAGGACATAAGCAATAAGGTAAATTGTACAAATGTTTATCTTAACACGAAGAAGATATAGCAATAAGAGTTTGTAAGAATGGTTAGTACAAGAGTAGAGAAAGTCATGTGAGTGCAACACATCAGATTTTTATGTAATATCTTTCCAAATACGAGCTTGACTATTCTACTCACACTTCTCTCGTTTCAATCTACCCACATACGTAATGCCTGTCTCTCTGTCCTCCCATTCCACTTGGTCATCCCCTACCTGGTTTATTTCTACCCGGTTTTTGAATTGCATCTTTGTTGTTAGAGTAACTGGCACAAGCTTCTTCGCCTCCAGCCACTGTATCTAGGATTGCTCGTAACATTTACAGCTCCTCGCCGCCATGTTTTTTCTCCGTCGAATTATTGTCACCAATCAAAGCTTCTTTCTTCTCCTTCTCTGTTTCCTTATCGCTTGCTAGTTTCCCCTATTTTTTCTGTCTCACATCTGTCCTTGAGGTGATGTGACGTTAATGCATTTACGTACTTAGGCTTGTTAACTGCTTTTTCTCTTGGTATAACAGTCCTCGCATAAAGCACTCACGTTTTTCGTATGGCGATAGCGACGCCATGAAATAAACAATACCTTTGTTACGCTTTAACAACATTGACATGTTTTGTGTGGTAAGATTTGTGTATCTCTTAGCATTTATCAGGATGAAAGCAAAGAAGTTGCTCAAAATAGCGAAACTTAAATCTTATTTTCAGTTCATGCGGCATATTTAGCTGATAAAACGTTAAATTAAAGATAAAAGGAGTGTAGAAGAAGATAAACTCTCGCCTATGACAGCTGTGATATCTATGAAATGTTGGAGTTAGCAGTAAAAAAAGCAGACGTAGTCCTATTTTAAAATATATATTTAAAATACCTTATTTTGGCTGTAGTGATAATATAAAGAGAAGGGTGCAATTTGTAAGACCGCATAGAATGATAATTCTTTTGAAATTTTGACACTCTTGGGAAAAATAAATAAACTGCAAGATACTGTATATCTCAAAGATTAAAGCAATAATGTTAATCTTTGGGTTCTAATATATTTTTGGTTATTAGGTATATTCAATTCACACTCTCATTCACACTTTCAGACTCTAGGGAGGATGGGAAATAATCCTGGGTAAAGAAAATATCTCATCCCCAACCGGGGGTCAAACTTGGGGTCTCTGGACTTGAAGGTTAGCATGCTGACTACCAGGCCACAGAGGCAGTCAAGAATCTCTTGTTTGGGATTTATCTCCCAACAACTTGTGCGATTGATTGCCCTCGCAACTGCGCTGTAGGGAATTCAGGATGAATGATCGCAGGATCATATCGCATCTCCTGGGAAATGGCGAAATGTTTTGTATCGATATATGGAAATCTGATACTCGCAAATGGTCAACAAGAAACGGCAGCATCTTAAGCGAAATGTGGGTATATTTACCGCCAAATCCCTAGAGCAGAGTAAGCCTAGCTGTTTCATTTCTGAGAGTTACGAGAAGATAAACCGAACTCCAGCAAACCACTCTCAGGTGGTCATATTTCAGTTTATAAAGTACATGAGTTTGGCCTGGCTCCCACCGTGGGTCTTCATACCTAGTATTTGATACTGCACTACCTGAGTATTGGTCCAGCATATAATTTACTCTGTATGTTTCTAATTTTAATATAGTTAGCTCATCTACTTTTCAAAGGATAAATGAATGTAGATGAAGTGTGTAAAAAATCTAATGGCCTTATTCACATATTCATTCTCTTACATCCGTTATTACAAAACCTTTTGCTCCCTGATACCTAGCTTTTGTTACTCTAGAGAAACTTTCAGTGCACATGTACATATTGTGACGCAGGCCGCGGCGCACAACATAGGACGGTCGGGTTCAAGCTACTTCATACCATATGCCAGGTGTGGCACGTACCACCCACGTGAGCAAATACGTGAGAACAATCAAAGCGGCAGAACCAAAAGGTTTTTTTTTTTTTCCCAGACGATTCGGCTTGTTTAAGGAAGTTGGAGAAAGATATGGTTACGTCATCGCTGGTATAAAGCCTGCATAGCACGTAAGGTCAGGCAGTTTTGGAGTCGGTCAGTGTGTCAATGAGCGCAACACAGCTGTGACATATACGTCGTGTCGAAGTGACGTTTTAACGAGTGTTGAGTGTATGTATCGTCAGAATTAGTGTTTGAGAGACCGAGAAAGTGAAGAGAGATAGTGAAAGGACTGAGTAAAAAGTTGAGTTATAATATCTCGAAAGACTGTGGGGTGTTTTAACATCAGTAAAAGAGAACTGTGTATTTGTGATAACATTTTGGAGGACACACATAGTAACTGGACTTTTGTGATATTGTCACAATATTTTATGCAAATTCTGAGTGCACTTTCAAAGTCTGCCTTGACGTCATTGTTTTGAGTCAATATTCTGAATCGAATGTCATCTCTAAGGAGAAGGGGGTAATGGAGACTTTGCCTAGGAAGCGAAGCATTCAGTACAAAGGACACTATTGTCCTAGATACTCTAATGGTTAACACACAGTTGAAGAAGTACAGTAGAAAGCGAGTAGTGGAGGCGCATTGCTATAAATACGAATGGCATAGTGGTGGATACGATAACGCAGTAGATGGCCCATGGCAATGCTTACTGAAGTTCGTGTATTGATGGCGGAGATTCAATAATTTAGTGAAAAAATATATCAACTTGCATATTGTCTCTAGTATTTGATTACACAAATTTACTGCTAGGATTCTGAGTATATTCGGATATCGTGTCTGTAAAGAGGATCTACTTACAACATAGAAGCCAACTCCCTGACCTGAGGTTTAAAAGCATTGCAAGACTTAAAGCTTTCATAGTGAACGTAAGTAATTATGACTTCAAAGGTGATCCACGACCTGCTTCTAAAATGCTTTTTTATGGATTCAGGGGCCTCAAAACCTATATTTCCGTCGAAATCTAGACGTCGAATTTATGGGTGGAATACAACCTTCTCCTACTAACTACACATACGTAGTAGAAAAAGTAAAAATTGAATCTACTGCTTAAAGTATGCTTCGTAGCTGCAATTGTATAATTGAATGGTTCCGAAGTTATTATCTATTTCGTGCATTATCTGAGATACCCGACGTTGCCCCTGGTTGCAATTGTCGGACTTGGATTGCACTTGGCCAATAGACTTGTTTCCTCGGAGATATCTAAGAAATATTACTTAAAACACTTAAACAAATATTTAGGCCTTCGCAGGTGGGCCACATTTATGATTGTGGTGAAAGAAATTTCTTAAAATCTGAATTTAACTTCGCATACCTAACTCAGAACCTGGAATTCATGAGAATAATAAGGCGGCAGTGGCTTTTTGGTAGTAACTGTGTTTGCAGGCACCTAAGGCGTTTAAATATTTAAAAGTTTAAAACCAACTAAGCCACCCATACCGACTTGCAGGCACCTATAAAATGGTAGGATACAACATTGAAGCACATTATGTAGTCCACTTGACGTATTAAATTGAGTAAACCCTGCTGGATAACAACAAACTAATTTGACAGTCGCCCGGTGGCAGACAGGGCGATGTAAATTTGTTTGCTTTCCGCCCGTGAAGGGTTAATTAAAACTCGCAGGATACTATAAGGCATAACATATGAACTAAGTACATAAAAACACCGCAAGGTACTATGAAAAGGCGCTGTTGAACAACCACAAATACCACAGAAAAAAAATGATAAGAGAGGCTCATGTGAATGTACACCGTGGTTAAAAAAATAGTCCTGTCTGGAACGCTAGGTTACTTTAGCGGTAGAGATCAATTCCACGAGTACCAAATAACTTGTAGTTTTCACTAAGTTCACTGTGTGTCCACCTGTTATATATGCGTATATATTTGTTCTTCATGGGTAATTCCACCGTGGTGGAGCCTCTTGGCCAGAACCATACCAGGACTGAGTCCTTTACTGGTTAAATTCTATTTGTAAGACGGGACGGTAGAAAGACTGTGGTTTAGTTAGGTCAGAGAGTGTTGATGAAGGGCCAAGGCTCGCCGTCCAGCCGCTGCGTGACTCACCTCTGCCCACTGCAGGCGTCATTGTTGGGGTGCAGTACTGGAGGGTTGGACGTGGTCAGCGCCCCGATCCCTCCCGGCCAGTTATGTGGCCTTCTCGGCCTGGGGCCGCTACTTCTCCATCAAGAGCCCCTCAGTTGGTCCCCCGTTACCTAACGAGGCTGAGTGCACCCCGTGCCAGACCTCCCATTGGGGATAAAATACCCATGCTGGTACCGGCGATCCAACCCAGGTCCTCCGCACCAGAGGCAAGCGTGCTACCAACTGCGCTACGGAGGCGGTCTCGAGACATTGAAGGTTTCTTCTAATTATGTCTTCTAATTACTGAGGTGTAGTCGTTTTAGTTTGGGCCAAGTACAAGTCTGGGGCGTTTATAAGTTTCCCCGAGGTCAATGTCGTACCACCCACGGATAAGGGGGTTAAAACTCTGTGGAAGGGAGTTATAGAATTTGTGAGATATGGATAGGATATGTTCAGTAAGAGTTGGGATAGAAAGGGCACGATGGATGTCTTTGTTTGGTATGTACCAGTCTGCGTCAATAGCGGTGCGAAGGTAGCGGTTTTGAAGAGTTTGTAGACGTTTAAGGTGAGTTTGGGTGGGAATTCCACAGACTTGACATCCGTAGGCTAGGGCAGGGCGAAGTATTTGTTTGTATGTAGAGGAGCAGTTTGTTGCAGATAGACATTGCTGACTTCCTGCTCTAGAGTGGATATATCACAAACATCCTACAATTGACATTGTTAGTTATTTGTTCAATGTGGTGTTTCCATGTTACTTAGGTGACTCCAAGATATTTCGCCTGGTTGGACCAGTTAACTCTACCACCAGCTATTTGTAGCTCAGGAGGATCGTCGTGTACCAGTCTTCTGGTGAAAGTGACTGCTGAGATTTTGCAGATTTAATTTTTAAGCGCCAGGTGGAGAACCACGCTGTTACTGCGTCCGCGTACCTCTGGATCCTGTTTGCTGCTACTCTGTTTAATAAAGGCAGTGGCAATGGTGGTGCCGTTAGCAAACTGGTAGAGCGAACACCCGGGGCAGGATGGCTATGAAGAGAAGCGGGCCAAGTACACTTCCTTGTGGGACTTCTGCATGAATTGGTCGAGAGACTGAGTAAGCTTCTTTGCAGACGGTGAATGTTCTGTTTTACAGGTAGAAGTGTAAGAGATGGCTAATGTGAAGAGGAATATTGAGTTGGATAAGGACACAGGAGCCTCTCATGCCAGACAGAGTCGAAGGCGCGTGTGATGTTCATAAAGTGTGCGACAGCAAACTGTGTATTGTTGAAGCCCTTGATGATATCATACACCAGCCGAAATAATTGATGGATGGTGGAGTGCCGCCGACGAAATCCAAACTGCTCCGGTCGAAGTAGCTGAAGAGTATCCAGGATGTTTTGGATTCTCGCTTGCACTATCTTCTCAAAGATCTTGCTTCTGGTTGGAAGTAGGCTCATTGGCCGGTGTCCTTCGGGGGAGGAGTCCTTCCCTGGTTTCAGTAAGGTGATAATTTTTGTATGTTTCCATGCCTTTGGAAAGTACGCCAGACGAAGTAGGGCGTTGAAGAGGTGCACAATGAGTTCCAATCTATTGTGTGGTAGGACCTGAAGCACCGCGTAGGGTATGCTGTCAATCCCTGCAGGTATGGAAAGTTTGTTCCAAATATTCTGTCATCAACTCAACCTTCTCTGTGGCTGATTGAGCCAAGCGATTGCCCTGACGAAGGGGTTTGTCTTGCACGGGTAAGCGCAACAATACCTTAGACATACGCCAAAGGGATTGATCTTCCGTGTCGAGCGCAGATAGTTTTCGCTCCCATTCTTCGTTGGAATAGTCTGCAAGTTCCAATTTTAAGACACCTTGCAGTATATTCAATTCCCTTCTATCCAGGGGGAACCGGTGTGCTAGACTCGACGACGTGCTCTATTCTTCGCAGCTATTAGGTCGCGAAGCTAGTGAGGTAACTTTTTTACTACCTGAGTTGGGCCTCGGCTAGTTGGCGTTGCCTGTGCTATGGCTGCAGCTTTTGAGGTGTTGATTTTTAATACCGGCACGTCTACTTTCTGTTCTGTAGAGCAGGGATCCAGATATGCTGTTATGTCTGCGAATATGTGGATAAACTCTTGCAAGTTGACTCGCCTAGGAGAAGGAAAGAGACGATTTGGTTTTTTGTTACTAGTTTGGAAAAGAGGTAGTGGGGGATAGTGATCTGAAGATAGCTCTGGTAGTGAGAAGACTTACGCATGATGTCGGGTGTTCTTAATTAGGGCGATGTCCAGCCAATCTGGGGGACGACATTTTCCGTAAGTCATGGTAAGAGAGGATGGCGAGAGTACCGCTAAATTTTTGGCGAGCACGTGTTCTAATGTTCGATGATTGCGAACTGTGAAATTCCATGCTGGACTCTTTGCATTGTAGTCTCCCATGACGATGGTTGCCGTGTTGATTGAGAATATCGCAAACAGCTCCCTGTCGATGATGGGTTGTTCAAGGGGGATGTATACGGAGAACAGTTTAATAGGTCCTTTGTTGGTTTCCACTTGAATTCCTGTAGTTTCCAAGTTGGTATTTGGTTGTCTGTGTGTATCCAGGCACTGTGTGTGTGTGTGTGTGTGTGTGTGTGTGTGTGTGTGTGGTGTTGTGTGTGTGTGCTTTCCAGACATAACTCATTTTGGTTTGTCCACGGGGATGCATAATACATTGAATTTCTATTAGGATAGTATTCAAAAGTGTATGAATTGTTCGTAGACAGAGAAGAAAAATATATGTGGATTTATTAGTCAACACAGACGTGAGTAGAGAATGTAATAGGTCACATTTCTTATTCAAACATATAGAAAATCATATTAATTGTATGTGGAAGTAAAAGTAGAGAAAGAAATGTGTTTCGTAAAAGAAAAGTGAGTGGAGAAAACAGCGCAAATGTAATATTTTGCATTTCTGTTTCAGTCATAAAAAGTTGTATGAATTGGTTTTGAAGGGCAAGTAGAGAAGAAAATGTGAACATGTTACTTAAAAACGAATAGGGAAATCCATTTGAATGTAATGCGTTGCATAGTAAAATGGATAGTATAAAAACGTTTCCATTGAAAAAACATTTAGACTGGCCAATTTACATCACATTTGGATGAATTAAGCAGTCCACACTGGACAAACATTCATACGAGATATGATTAAAGCTTGTGTTGTGTTAACTGTAGGTGTTCCACATGAAAATATATTGTTATTTATTATGTATTGGATTGAAATTTGTAATCCAGTGATGTGCAACCCTGTCCCTTTGGAGACATTCACGTAATTAGCCGCTACTTCCCCACCTCCTCTTTTAGTTGGAGGTTGAATCAGCTTTTGCTGTGACGTGTACAAACGCAACCAGATAGTTGGTATCCAGTGACGACACAAGGCCTCTACGTTCAGGATGTCTTTTGTATAAATGCCAAACGGTAAGAGACAAAGTCTGAATAAATAAAGGATCGGGATCTCAAAATACACAATTTATGTCAAATGCGTCTTTTTTGTTTAGTGAACCATTTCCAGGATACTTATGCTTTCCTCAAAGAAAAATATGATATTCATTTTTCATCTCTTAGCCATATAAAGGGAACGGAATTTCAAACGCATCGCATAGCAATCAGCTCTTAAAACATTTCGCTATCGCTTAGTCTACTGTATTCCCCTACTGCCCTTTTACTTACAAGAAAATTAGCAAAAAGGTATTTTCTGAAAATCTTTTGTCGATTAAAATGCAGTGGATAGAGAAATGAGCATTTGCAAGAACAGATTGTATCAGAGTGAGTATACGATAATTCTACATAGATTTGCGAACAGATTTTCTCCAAATTGAATTATCCTAAAAAGTCTATCGCAACACGTTACGCGACAGTAACTTGGTGTATCTTCTAAGGCTATACATTTCGACTTTGTCGCCAAATGTTGATAGACTTCTTAAGCGTAAGTAGTACTAAAGAGGTCACTAATGAACATATATTTATTGCATAAGATTTGAAAACACGTCCCTAAGTTAAACGCAACGAACCTACATGTAACCAACTTGGGACCGCAACACAATGCATATCTAAGTGTTAAAGAGCGGCAAAGTCTACGTATAGTGGAAAGAGGTAAATGTAACCTCCCCTCTTTCACAAACTATAGACATGGTGGAGGGAGGGTTTGGTTTAAGGGCGCTCAAATTCGAGGTCATCAGCGCTCTTAAAAATGCATGACCATAGCCAGATATAAATTTGAATCAAGAATAAAATTACTAGCAACAAAGAAAATATACACATAAACTTAAAAAATCTGATGTGTTGCACTCACATGATTCTCTCTACTCTTGTACTAACCATTCTTACAAACTTTTATTCCTATATCTTCTTCGTGTTAGTTAAAATAAACATTTGCACAAATTATCTTATTGGTTATTTCCTTGTAGGTGCAAGGGGAATATTAGAATGCAGTAGGCTTTGTGCGATAGTCAAATCTTTTAAAGCTTAGAGATTCTGTTCTCTTTGCACATGTAACATAAAAAAATGAACAACGATGTTCCATTTCACGAAAGCTTAAGTTTTCCGAAACTCTCACACATAACAAGGAATATCTCCGAAATGGTTCAACCTACAAGAAAATGTATTGAGACATAAATTGTGTATTTTAGCAAGATCTACATTTGTTGGACAGTATGATTTGGTCTATCTCGAACGGTTTACCAGTTATGCAAAAGTCGTCCAGAGTAAATATGACTACAGGGCTATAGCCAGAAAATTCAAGATATACATTTCATTTGTCATAAAAATATCTCAAACATATGGCATTTTAATCAAAATCGTTAGAGCCATTTTCGAGAAAATCAAAATTTTCGAAAAATCTTCCATGTAAAGGGTAGTTTAGAGTGGTGCTATTTTCTACAAAATGTTCGTGTCGCATCCTTGAAAGACATTAAACTTAAATACCAACTTTGGTTTTTAACCAACTTTTCGTTTTTTAGTTATGCTGTCCACAGTCTGACACACAGACTGGCATATAGACACACACACGGACCTTTTTCTAAAAATGCTTTTTTTGGATTCATGGAGTCTCAAAACATATATTTCCGGCGAAATCTCGACATCGAAGTTTTGGGTGGAATACAATACTTCCCCTACTTACCAGTGGAGAAAGTAAAAACAGACGAAGATGGTTGTTGTAGACAGTTGCCAATAATGCGTACTGCCCCTGCACTATCTCAAAAGAATTGTGCGTAATTGGTTGCAGAATAATTACCATGGTGCACTTAAACTTTTCTCTCCATGTTGTATCACCGGACAAAAAGGAAATTTGCCCACGTGTATTACGGCACAAAGCAATGAATCTGTCTACCATAGGCCCATTAGAAACCTCCTTGATGGTGCACATTTAAGGGATTATTTATGCTTGGAAGTCGTTACATTTCACATTGCGCCAATGAGTGTGTCATTCCAGCCAATGAATGCGAAGAAATCGTAATGACATATATGGAGATGTTAAACCCCAAGAGGACTGAAGCACAGCTTTGCAACATCTTTTGTTTCCCCTCTCATTCAGAATGGCTGCCCCTGTGAGTGACAGTGTTTGCAAAGTGTTGAGAAACTGTGTAATGAACATATAGTCTAAACTCACAGAAAGATGTGCAGCATACCATATATAAAGAGAGAAAATATCAAAGGCGACAATGTTGCTTTTTGCTTCCCTGAACACCATCTTCTCAGGCAACTTTGATGTACGGCATGTTAACCATTTAAGGACCACAATAATAGTAATACGAAAACGACATCATTCGTAAAACGTAGAACAAATAGTGTTTCTCATAATGTTCAAGGCAAAAACAGACATGTGAATCTTTCTTGAACAATCCTACCAAAACCTGGAAACGCGGAATTGAACTATATTCGTGGAAGCGAAAGAGATGAACCTAGTTGTACCAGATGTGACGCTCATTCAGGAGGTTGTGGGTTCGATTCGTGCGGCTAGTATTCCTGACCATGTTTCCGCAGATCGCTAGGCAAATACTGGGAAGCTTTCTTTCATCCTCTGAATTCCCTCCCCCTCCATTTTACCTTAATTCTTGTTTTACTTCACCCTTTGAAGGTTGACATGTTGGCAAATATTCTCGGCGCCCCAAGGTAATGAAAAAGGATGCTCCTAATAACTCCGTCTCCTGGTCTCTGGTCGCCCTGTTACAGGCTCCTTGCAAGCCTACAAGAGAGCTGGTTGTGCTAACCAATAATAACCAGCTCAATCGGGAACTGATATGGGTCTGCACTCTGCTCCATTGTGGCTCCTGGATCGGCCGCCCCACTGCCTCATTTCACCCTGCTCCTCCTTCACGGAGGGCCTCCCTAGTAGCACAGATACAAAAGAACTACGAAGGCTGAAGTACCGAAGTCTCCCTTTGCTCCACTCCTACTCCTAAATTCGCAGAAGGTGGCCGCTAACACACATTCTGTTGACCATCTTACGCTAGCAATCTCTGTCGGCATTCACTGACCTTCAACATCGACCAAATAAAAAATAGATGCCAACGTCTGTTGCTACGAATAGAAGGTTCTCACAATCAAATGATCAGCCTTGCCTGGTCGGCAGCTTCTCTGATACAGGTGTTATCCGCCTCTGCGGAAGTATTAGACTGATGACCCAACGGGTCATTGATTATGCAACATTTCACGATACACCTTGAAATGTATATCAGTATAAGACGGGCATAAGTGACCTTGTTTTCGATGGGCCCTTAAACTCAGTCGCACACTCAGCCAGCCAGCCAGCCAGCCAGCCGGCCAGCCAGTCGGCCAGTCGGCCAGCCAGCCAGCCTCTCTCTACTATGGTCTTTTAAATTAAAAAGTGAACTCAACCATAAACTACTGCGCAATATGCGGCCATTCGCCACATCTAAAATACCCCTATACATAGCTTAAGGTTGGGGGCTTCACATGAAAATTTTTGGCATGTTTTAACGCATCGTACAAACTGTTTATACCAGTGGTGTCAATCGTGGCCCCGAGTGGCAATGCCACGGAGAGAGCAAGTCGCCGTGCCCTGGGCATAGAGGGCAAGTCCGTTAGAAACCACTTCAGTGCAGTTTTCCGTGTGATGCAGGCAGAGCAATGGCTGCGTCCGAGAGCACAGACATGAGTCATTTGGATTCGCATGTTTCGAATGGGAAAACAATTTCTCTGCAAAGTTGTGGTAGTAGTAGTATTCAGTACCTAATGAGTTACACCCAAACATAAGCCAGCATACATAAAAACGCATATAAGCCTCAGTATTGATGTTGCATTCTTGTTAATCCAAATAAATTGGTATTTAACAACTTTTAGTTTTAGATTTATGCTTTTTACACAGTCAACCACCCTCCCAACCACCTACCTTCTCAACACAGACACACAGACACACACACACACACACACACACACACACACACACACACACACACACACCAGTGGGACTTTTTTATAAGGGAGTGCCAAACTGCCTAGGGACATTTTGGTATCAATTCTTGTACGGAATGCAATCATTTCTTCACTTCCTATAGATACCTCAGCAGTACACAAAGTGAAAAAGTACACTGTGTTTTGAGTTGCAAGAGAACGATGTCGCTTTTCAGTATAAATTCACTTTGCAAATAGGCATTTCCAAACATAAGTAGATTTATTCGTTTCCCAGCCAAGAATTAAGTCTAAGTCCGTTCAGGCTGTGGAATGTTCGGACAAATGTGGCTTTTCTTCGACCATAGGTAAGCAGTAGACCATGCAGCAACCCAAAGCACGCATTTCCGGTTGTCATTCCTTTCCTAAATTTGATTCTGTCGCAAAATTAATTACTGCCGACGAACATAAAATATTTCAAGTTAGAACACACACAAAAACCATTTATTCTTACAAAACCTTTAATTAACGTTTAAAACCGGTGGTTGACTTTTAAAGAGCCATGCCGTTACTTCGAGTGAAAATATGTAATCAATATAGCTTATAGAATATACAATAGAGGGGGACATCTCTCGCGCTACTACTATGCGAGTTCCACTTTAGGCTAGAAATCGCGGGCAGAACGACCACAGAGATGCACAGTTTCTGGAGCGTTTAAAAGGAACAGATATGTGCACCGTCCCAAGTAATGAAATCTAGTCATACCTGAAAGGTAATGAAAGGGAAAGTATGCAGTGGTAGATCAAACGATATCCAGCAGGCACCTACCGACCAGGGAAATTAACACGAAACCCAAGGTCAAGGTGAATGGCCGACAGGAATTGAAGCAGTTATCTCCACATTAGCGTGGAGATCACTCACTTGGTACATCTGCAACATTCGTATTGCCACTTCGTCGAGTTACTTAATAACTTAATTCACTTTTCTGAGATTTCACTTCACTCGCACTATCACTCATGAATGTGAACTAGTTCTAATTGTCACTGCCACTTCATGTTACACGCACGATACCGGACGCTTCACTCGCTGCAAAGTCGAACAAAAGACTTGTCCAGCACCCTGTAGTTAGAGCACTTGCACAACACCACAGTCGTCACCAGTTCTCTCGCAGGACGCAGCACTGGCTGACTCACTCTCACTCATTCACTCGCTCGCTCACTCACTCACTCACTCACTCACTCACATACTCCCTCACTCACTCCCTCACTCATTCATTCACTCACTCACTCACATACTCACTCACTCACTCACATACTCACTCCGTGAAACTGGCTGACTTGCGAGAGCGTTCGTTTAGTTTGCCATAGTAATTGTTACAGAGCTCCAGAACATTCGAGAAGGGGAAACTGTAAAAGGTTCTGGTAATATGGCCATGGCGCTTATGCTATTTACGATGGGCAAGTGCACTGCTTATATAATTACGGTTTCGACTGCCCAGCGCCAACCCCCAAATAACCTGGCCCACATAGCCATTGCGTCACAATGTTCTTCCTTAACAAAGAAGGAATATTTTTTCTTTTCATTTTGGAATTTCAGGTTTGGAAATTTTTTTCTGCACAGCCACTTTTCAAAATGTTCGATATGATGCAGTTTTCATTCAATTCTTCAGATATTCGTCATGTATTCCCAAAACAACATCAATTAAATATGTCTTATTAGTTCTTCTTTCGAACGGCTTATGAGTTATTAACTTTAAATCTGCATAAAACTTTAAAACAGCAAGTTCTTTCGATTACAGAACTAAAATTTTATTTTATTTTAAATTAAGCCAAATGAATGAGCATTAGGACAGGTTTAGTATTATCAGCTAAATTATATAGAATTAAAAACAGAGTTGTTTTTAAAAATGCATCGTCTGGAGTAGTTCGCACCAGATTTAAAATATTATTGTTGTTGGCTAATGCTGGATTTCTGACAATGAAGTCATTAATACTCTTGCTCTCCAATATTTTTCACTGATGGATGGGGCACTAGAAGTGGCCGGGCATATTTGAAGGTGGTCTCGATCCATTTCCTCTTGAAGAGACTTAGCAGTAAATGTAACCGGTTTTTAGAGAGCACCATATTTTTATGTTTTGGCGGTCACATCGCTCTCTCACAACCCCCAGAATGTCTGGAGGACCACACCTGTCATTGGTTTACGGGTCTCGCCGACCTGACCGCGAGAATTATCAATATAAATTCACCGACCATATCCTCTGATCACCAATCAGAGGACGTATTACATGCCATGACAAGTCAGCATGTTAGGGATTAAGGTTTTATAGAGAAATTGGAGAAATGGAGAGGTTGAAAAAAATAAAGACTCCCTAGCCCTCAGGAACCCTAATAGCATCGGGGTCGGAAGAGAACAAGAGGTCAGATTGAAAAGCTACAGTGAGGAGCAAAACACCAGTAAATGGAAGTAATGTTCTGCTCAGCTTGGGTACCTTGTGGTTGCCATTCACATACCCCCTAGACGGAGACCCCTGAGTAAAGAGATTTAAAATATAGTAACTCCGAAACTGTAAGAGATAGCTCAGTATCTCATGCAACATCGAAAATAAAATTTCAGTCAAATATGCTGAAAACTACAAAATCATATTTTCAGTGTTTTTTCCATACAACAAGCATGTTTAAACAAAGCTTCGTCTGTGTGTATGTCAATAGCGTAACTCGTAGATTAATGATCGGTTGCATACTAAACTTCGTATTGAAGTTCAGCACGTGCAAGTGATGTGACAAATATTCAAAGAAAATCTCCCGCCTCAAGGCCCCTGTTTACGTGGAAAATCTTTGTCACGTTTGATCGTTTGAAAAGTGGAGTAAATGACATTGATTAGAATACTACTTCTAGTTGCTTAAGATATTTATACGACAAATAGTACATACCTTGAACTTTGTTGGAATAACCTATGGAGTCTTCTGCATTCGGAATGCATTTTGTATGTCTTGTAAAGAATAAAAGATGTACAAGAACCTATTTCACGAATATGTATATCCCTTTAAAACACACACTTTATATATAGGAATACCTTATGTCATCGATTATTTCATAAATATTTACCACTGTTAATTTGAATTTGAGAAAACGTTCGTCATTTTCAAAATGTTTTTGTTATTCAGTTGTTTCTAGCGATTTTTTCAAAACAGTGTGCTACCAGAAAGTTTCCAGTATCGCTCTTATAACAAGAAAATGTAAATGAAATTAAATCTGCAAAGGTTTATCTCAATAACAATAAGTAGATAGAAAAATAGGGTTTTATAAATATAGTTTGCAGGAACTACATGGCAACAAACGATACTGGGTGGAGAAAGTGATTTAAGTGTAACAACGTAAAGTGCTTTTTATCAGTTTAAGGGTTTACTTTCGGATCGAAGATTATGGCACAAGGTCAAAGAAACCGAAAGTTTGTTTTACCAAGAAGATCGATATGAGTTAATCCAGAGTGAAGTTATCAGAAGTTGAACTAACTACAGCAAATTATTACAGCACAATAACGGAAGTTTTACTGTTTATTACAAATTGAACCTGTAGCAGACTACATCAAATTACTATTATTTCAAATAATGCTTCGATAATTGGTAGTAAGCAACACCTCAGAGCCCCTTCGTGTCAGAGGTAGGCTATAGTGCAAATATTCGTTTTCATTAACTGAATTAATACCTCAACAAATATCAATGTTCTTTCTGCAGATAGTGTACTTGTATATGCTTATCTGCGAGAGCCAACGACAATTCAGTTTGTTACACGGTGGAAATGTATACCTACGTTTATTCTATTTCGATATGTTGCGTAAAATAACATTTCCGTTAATTATGTTGCTTGGTTAAATAAACTCTATATAGATAACGGAAATTATTATTTACGAAATGCAGCTCTGTGGCTTAATTTCCTACCGCAGCAACACTGAATACCTTAAAGGGCTTTCTAAACAAGCAGTGAATAACCTTAACGTTGTTTAAAATGGAAATATAATCGTAAATATACACAGTATTAAATTCCTGTTGCTCTCTCCCCGAGGTACAGATAATGTGGTTACTTAAATCTAAAATTCTTCTATACAAAGCTGATGCATCTCATACATGATGGGTTCTCTATCTGCTCCTTTACAAAGTATTCTTACAAAACTGGAGATAAATTGAGATAAACTATCCTTATTTATACTTTACTTCGTTGTAGATATAAGC